>WOXC01001833.1:0-226768 GCA_011680675.1 Gymnobelideus leadbeateri
CCTTCTCTCTCCCCTTCCCTCTCCCCTCTCTCCCTTCCCCTCTCTCTCCCTTCTCTCCTTCCCTCTCTCCCCCTCTCCCCTGTCCCCCTCTCTCTCCTCTTCCTTCTCTCCCCTCTCCCTCTTTTTTCTCTCTCTCTCCTCTTCCCTCTCCCCCCTCACTTCCCTCTCTTCTCTCTCCTTCTCTCTCTCTCTCTCTCTCTCTCTCTCCCCTCATCCGTCTCCCCTTCTCCCCTCTTTCTCTCCCTCTCTCCCTCCCTCTCTTTCCCCTTCTCTTCTCCCTTCCTCTCTCTCCCCCTTCTCTCTCCCCTCCCTCTCCCTCTCTCTCCCCCCTTCCCTCCTTCCTCCCTCCTTCCCTTCCCCTCCTCTTTTTCCCCTTTCTCCCTCTCTCTCCTTTCCCTCTTCCCTCTCTATTTCCCTCTCTCTCTTTCCCTCCCTCCCCTCTCCCTCCCTCTCCCCCCACTCTCCCCTCTCTCTCTTTCTCCCTCTCCTCTTCCCTCTCCCCCCCTCTCCCCTTTCTCTCTCTTTCCCCCTCTGTCTCTCCTCTCTCTCTCCCCTCTCTCTGTCTCTTTCTCTCTCTTTCCTCTTCCCTCTCCCCCCTCTCCCCTTTCTTTCTCTCCCCTCTCTCATCTCTCTGTTTCTTTCTCTTTGTCTTTCTCTTTCTCCCCCCTTCTCTCTCCCCTTCCCTCCTCCTTCCCTCCCTCCCTTCCCCCCCTCTGTCCTCTCTCTACCTCCCTCTCCCCCCTTCCCCCTCTCTCTGTCTCTTCTCTCTCCTCTCTTCCCCTTCACTCTCTCTCTCCTTCCCTCCCTCTCTCCCCTTTCCCTTCTCTCTCCCCTTTCCCTCCTCTCTCCCCTCTCCCTCTCTCTCTCTCTCTCTCCTCCCTCCCTTCCCCTCTCCCTTTCTCTCTTTCCCCCTCCCTCTCCCTTCCTCTCTCCCTCTCTCTCTCCTCTCTCTGCTTTCTCCCTACCTCTCTCCCCCTTCTCTCTCCCCTCTCCCTTCTCCTCTCTCTCTCTCTCTCTCTCCCTCCCTCCCTCTCTCTCCCCTTCCCTCCTCCCTCCCTTCCCCTCTCTCTTTCCCTCTGTCTTTCTTCTCTCTCTCCCTCCCTCCACCCCTCCCCTCTCTCCCCCTTCTGTCTCCCCTTCCCTCCTCCCTCCCTTCCCCCCTCTCTCTCTCCCTCCCTTCCCCCCTCTCTCTCTCCCTCCCTCTCCCCTCTCCTTCTTCTCCCTCTCTCTCCCCTTCTCTCTCTCTCTCCTTTTCCCTCTACCCCCTCTCCCCTTTCTCTCTCTCCCCCCTCTGTCTCTCCTCTCTCTCTCTCCCTTCCCCCCTCCCTTTGGGCCTTTAATGTGATGACCCACTTGGAGGTAGTGATGCTGCACTCACCTGTGTCTCTCTCTCTCTCCCTCTCCTCGCTTCTCTTAGCTGAAATTGTGGAGCATTGCTGACAGGGTGAACTTGGGGCTCATCCCCAGCTCTGAGGAGGGCTGGCCCACTGCTTGCCGGGTGCTTCGCCAGGACACAGGGGGCATCCTGCATATCCACCACAATGTGGAGTCCTTCCCAGGGAAGGAGCTTCAGCTCCCCAGTGGCAGTGAGGCAGGGCAGAAGGAGCAGAGAGCTGCCAGAAATTCGGGAAGGCAGACATCGGTAAAGGTCACCAAGCTAGAATGGCGAAGGTGGGCTGAGGCTGTGGCTGCTCGCATCGGAGTCTTGCTTCTGCAGCTGCATGGAAAGCCATGGGAGACCCGAATCCTACATGTGCAGCTGGTGAAATCTTATGCTCCCCATGTGGATCATGTGGTCTTGGATCTGGACTGCCGCCCCCTCTCCTGCCATGGGGAGGGTGTTGGTAAAGCTGAGAGGAGCTGTGGCCAGGGGCCCAAGGTCTGAGGCCTGGGGTCCAGGGGGGCTAGGAGTTCTGAAGTCAGAAACTTCCTTCCACTTCTTGTCCCGCCTAGCTCCTAGAAGTGAATCTTTCACATTTTTATAAGGATTTTGTAGAGTGACTGGTTATTAGAATGAATATCTCTTCCAAGGGCTTGGTGTAAAGCTGAGACTGAGTGTTCCAGTCACCAAAGTCTTGTCTTCCACTCTACTCTTCCACTAATTGTGATGAATAGTCTTATTTCTAAACCTAGCAAAGGCTAAATAGCTTGTTGGTGAGGGATCTGCGGAGCCCTGAGTTCCACAGTTTGGCCTTGGCTCTATCTTTGTGGCCTTAGACAAGCTGCTTGGACTGTTGGCTTTGAGTCTCCTCATCTCCAAGATGGGGTTATCTCTGAACTACCTCATGTAGCAGTTGTCTGAGGACTGTGGGTTTGTAATGAGTTTCTCAGAACCATTCCAGTGGTCTCAGCATTGGAGATACAGCATTGTCAGCCTCTTGGAGAGCTTCAAATTGTCCTTTGGGGACAAAGCCCTTGGCATGCTTCCGGCTGCTGGCATATGGTAGCTCTGGGGCAGGGTGGGAGGTGGGCTTGGTTTGGTGAATACGAGCCAGAGTGGACCAAAGTGATGCCAGATCTTGAGCAGCCTTGGAAATGCTTGTCCTTGGCCCTCAGTCCTGATGTCTCATAACTTTGACCTTCTCAATTGCTTCTTGTATAAGAGTGCTGCTAGAAACTTGCTGATTGTGCTTGGTTTCTCAAGAGTGAATGTTGAGTTTTCAGGACAGGTTTTTATTTCTTAGGACTCTTCAACTGGACTCCCTGCTTTTAAGGGCCCAGGCTTACCATGTTCTCCCCTTGTGATGCCCAAAGTGCTGTCCAGCCAGCATGGGGCCAGCTGGATTTCAAAGCAATGCACTATGATCTCCCTTCTTCTCTGCTTGTCTTAAGTCTTAGTATCAGGACCTGCACCAAGAAAAGGGCTAGAAACAGAGTCAAGGTGCAGGGGTGGCAAGAAGTAAGGGAGTTCCCACAGTTTTTCCCAGTACTTTCCCACTCATGGAGGCTCATGGAATTTCTAAGTCAGGGAAGTGAAGTTCCATTTTGTTTGAGGTGCCATTCCTAACCCTCCTAGTAACCTCTCACCCACCATTCCTGCAGTCCCTGCCAAGGGAGAAGAGGGGAGCAGCTTTGGAGCCTTGGGCAGTCAGTCGTCCATTGTCCCAATGGCTCCCTCTCTCTAAGAGGACCTTGTGCTCTTCCACTCCCTTATGCTTCCATTGGCTCCAGGTAGGGACCCTCTTCTTGAGGAAGTGCGCAACTCAAATGATCATGGCAGTCCATGGGCAAAAGAAGACTTTTTTGTTATTGAAACATGCTACACAGCCTCCTTCTGAGGAACCTACCAAGGCCCTGGGCCATGAGGTCACTTACTTGTCACTTTTTTGTAAGTGTTCCATGAGAGGCTCCAGGTCTTTCACCTTTTCTCTTCATCCAGGCATTTTGAAGGCCTCTGCTGGATGGGTTTAAAGGGCACAAAGCATCAGTGGCAAAGCCCAAAAGGAAGCCAGGAGGGCTTGGTTTTGTCTTTTGTATCCTAGCACTATGTGCACATAGTAGGTGCTTAATAAATGCTTAATGACTGGATAAATTTGATATCCAGAATATGGATCCCAGACACGTCCTACCAGAATGCTCTGACCACAGTAAGGGCTCAGGCCCAGGGCAGGCAAAGCTGGGGTGGTGTCTATTCAACATCCTGGCTTACACTGGGGAAACAGAACTTGGGACAGGCCTGTTGGCAGTGGCAGGCTTTCCTTCTGTCTCGATTGAAAGTCAACATTTTCATGAGACCTGAAGCATAGGAAGATAGGAAATAAAATTAAATAATGTCTGAAGTATATTAAGCCTCTGTAACCACAAGTGCCTCAATTAATGTGTTGGTTTAGGAAAAAAAGAAAAGAAAGAAAAAGTGCGATCGAGAGTCAGTTCAGGAAATGTTTGTTGGGCTCTTGTGTCTGTTAACACAAAACCAGACATGGTGGATGTAAAGAAACTTGGTTTTTGTTATAGGAAAAGGGTCACTGTGGGCTCTGGAGGCACGCAGGCCCCTGTATCAGAAGGATCTAGCTCCAACTGAAACTGGTATTGTAGGGAATGGGTTCAGATGGCTGAGTCAGAGGGAGAAGCAGGAGACTGGGGGCTACCTACCTAATGGAGCACAATGGAAGAGCTTTTATTAGACACTTGCTATAAGCTCCAGGGATGTAAATACAAGCTAGCAAGGTGGTTGTGGAGATGCTGAGCTTGTAGCACAGGAATCCAAGGATGTGTGAGCCTAGAAGCCACCCACCTACTTGCTTTTCATCCTCTGCTAGGCCAGGAGCCCTGCCTCCTGCTTGATCCCACTGAACCCAAGCATAGGGTGCTAGATTCAGAGTCACAAAGACCTGTGTTCAAGTCCTAGCCGTGTGACTCTGGGCAAGTTACTGTATCTCTAAGCCTCACTTTCCTCATCTGTAAAACAGGGATAATGCCTGTAGTATAGATTGTCACGAGGCCCAAAGAAGATAATGTCTATAAAGTGCTTTGCAAACTTTAGAGCGCTAACAAAATGTCTGCCATCATTCTTTCATGATGATTCCAAGGGAGCAGTGCTCATCTTTCCATTTTCCATTGGAGTGGCGAAGACTTGACCTTTCTCAGAATTCCCATGAACCAAGCCTAGAGCATCAGTTCTACAGAAACATATTAGCCTTTAAGACAATTGCATCTTGGTCCCTAACAAGCCTCTTTGGAGAAAAAGATGTCAACCTTGAGCACTTTTCATCAAAGTTGGACTATTTCTCAGAGACTTTTTCAAGTGTAATTGAAGCAGCAACAGCTACTGGGGCTGACAGGTGATGGTGGCACCTAGCTGGGGCACCCCAAAAAGGAGAAGGAATGAGGACAGAAACCTGGAAGATGAGAGCTATGATGGGAGGACCAAGGTGGAGAGGCCAGTGCAGACTGCCCAGGCAGGGGTTTGGCCCAGAATACAGCCACCAGCAGAAGCTCAAACCAACAGTCTGGCTCCTAAGCCATTCAGGATAGTTTGGTAACAAGGGGACTTACCACAAGCATGGGCCAGGCTCACAGGGGTCACTTGGGTTTTTTACTGAGCTTTGCTTTCCATACCATCAGACCATCCACTGGGCCTACCATACTCTTGTGGCTAGAACAGTTGAAGGTGGGGAATAAAGAGAGCTTGAGGTTTGGCCCCATCGTCTCAGAGCCTGGGCCTGGTCCCAGCAGCTCCTGGAGTCCAGCTGAAGTTGCTCTCAGTGATTCTCCTTTGGCTTAGGCCTTGAATTCATTTTTCTACCATCCCATGGTCTGCAGGTGGGTTGATAGGACAGTGTCTTTTCCCAGGACCATTTCTATCTGAATTCCATCAAAAATGAAAAAAATGAAGCAATAATAACATTTCCTATTTCTGTAGTCTTTTTCGGTTTGTCATGTACTTTACAGACATCTCATTGAGCCTCCTAACACACTTGGAAGGAAGATGCTAGCCCTTATTAGCATCATTTTACCAATTGGGAAATTCACATTCAGAGAAGTGGCTTGCCCAGGGTCACACAGCTAGTAAGTGCCCGAGGCAGGATCTGAACCCACGTCTTTCAGATTTTAAGTCTAGTGTTCTAGTCCCTGTGGCATGCTGCCTTTCTGGAACATAGGGATTCCTCATTTTTAGCTTCAACTTGAGCCAGAAACTTGATTAGAAAGCTTGGATCTCTAACAGCCCTTTCTTTATGGGCCCTTTGCCCTTTTTTTGGCTGATATCACAAGAGCTAGACAAAGGTCCTTTGGGAACATCGGGGGGAGTCAGGAAGATGGGATTTACTGGAGAGAAAGTTTGCTCTTACTTGGCTTTCTAATTAGCATCTCTGTCTCTGCTCTGCCTTGAGCTATTTGGGGTGCCCCTAGCCTCTCTCTGCTTCTCCAACGAGGGAGGAAAGCTGGTAAGACTTGCCCTCAGCAAGGGTGATCCACTGTATCTGTTGTGACCATGAGGGCCAGACGTCTGTTGTGTCCTTACTGTGTACGATATATTGTGGGAGATAGAATGATAACTAGGGAATGGGCCCCCCTGTCTAGGAGCCCCAAATCTAGACATCTAGAGTGCCATATAGCCTCTATGTGAATGGTGTGGGAATTCTGAGGGTGAGCTCCCTCCTGGCAGAGTTAATATCAGTGAAGGTTTTCAGCAAGAGGTGGCATCTGAGAAGAAAGAAGGACATTGGAGATGGGCTCGTGTAGAAGGCAGTGGGGAGGGCAGGGTGGGGCAGGGCTAGAGCTAGAAAGGCAGGAGGGGCTTGATTGGGGGTGGTCTGCAGCACCAGTTTAGATAGTAGCTGGTGTTTCGGTCCCATAGGCAGTAGGACTCACCTAAGGGACCTGAGCAAGGATGATAAAACCCCCGACAGCCCGGCATTCCCAACTTTGTGTCCTGTAGTGTCCTGTAGCTGCCCTGGTGCCTGCTAGCTGTAATCCCCCTGTGTGGGGGGCATGTCCCCAGCCTCATAGTACCATGTAAGTCTTCCCTGCCTAGAGTAAGGACTTTCCCCATTGCATTTCTAAGTGTTTGCTGATGCCTCAGGATTCCCCATGTTCTCACACTTTTGCTGCTTTTTGGCTGGAAACTAGACCAAACACAATCTTGTCCCCAGTAGGAGCTTATTCCTAGTATGCTTTGCACATTTCCTTGCTCTGATAAATACCACTTTCCCAGGCCAGCCGTCACCTTGATTCTCGCTCTCCCAATGGCCAAGAAGGCCACGTCTCTGTTGGCTTTACAAATGGCTGGCCCATCTGTGTGCTCCCTAGGAATGCTCTCAGAGAGAACCCCATGTCCTGCTCCCTCTTAGCCTGCCTCACTAGGATGCCCCTAATATTCTTATAAGAAAAACTGAACTAATAGGCAGTGGAGCACATTGGTTCATAATCATGATTGTCCTCTCCTTCAGATAGTTTAAGAATCTCTCTCTTAATGTCCTCACGGTTGTATTGCCTTCTCTGAGTCTGCTCTTTCTTTGGTGTCATTTCTGCTCCCCCCTGTTCTTTCCCCCACCCCCACCGCCCTGTGATGAATGAAATCCAGACTTGGCTCTACTGTCCTTGATGGAGAAAAGTTTATTGGAAAATATCTGTAAATACATGTGTATCTTTCATCTGCTTCTTGCTGTCTTCCCATTTGCATCCTGAAATTTCCTCTAGGAAAGTCAACAAGCATTAGCTTCCCTGGGTCTCAGAGGACTTTGCTTAGTTTGGTCTCTTTGCCAGGCTTTCTTTAAACTGTTTTTTCCCTCTAGTGTTTCTTGCTGCCTAGTGAGGCAATATTCTTCATAATTTTCCATAGGATTTTATAAATGACTTTCTGTCCTTACCTTCTGTTGTCCCAGGGTGCCATATTTCCCCTCTTGGGATTTAAGTCAAGTGTTTGTGGACTCAGGCAGCTTCCCAGCTCGTATTTGTTATGGCCATTCAGTTATATGAGTTATAGTTCTGTGTAAAGTTCTTTTCCCTGGTGATGTTCTTCCCTCCATCCATTTCCCATTCTTTGAAGATGTTTTCATTGCATAGCATATCTTTTTCTCACCTTCTACCTTTGTACTAGGTTTTTTTTTTCTTTTTGGAGGGGGGAAGGTAGGGCAATTGGGGTTAAGTGACTTGCCCAAGGTCACATGGCTAGTTTTTTGTGTATGTGTGTGTTTGTGTCCAGTCTGAGGCTGGATTTGAACTCAAATTCTCCTGACTTCAGGGCTGGTGCTCTATTAGCGCCACCTAGCTGCCCCACCTTTGTACTAATTTTGATCTTGGCTCTGACAAATCGGTGGTCTGACTGTGTGCAGACAGTTGATTCAGGGACAACTCAGGTTGCCTATCCTGTTGCCATCAGATCCCTTTCTTTTTATGTCATGTTATTCACTGCACGTCACTCAAACTCCTCAGTTCTCTAGACCAGTAGTGTCAAACTTAAATAGAAAGGAAGTCCTTTAGACTGCATAATTGACTGAGAAAACCACAAGTTAACATTATCTATGTTGTATTATATTTTTAAAAAACCATTTCTGTATGACATTTTAATCTGGTTCAGGCCCCACATGGGAGTTTTGCAGGCTCCAAGATACTTGTGACCCATGAATTGGACACCTGTACCCAAGGCTACTCTCTCAGACTCTTGAGTTGCAGAGAAAGTGCCACCCTGCATCGGTACAGGGAGTTTCCTTACCTTTGGGTTCTCTACAACAGTGAAAGCACAGGTCAGTTCTTCTCCCTATTCAGTACATGCCATGTTCAGCCCCTTTTGAGACGACTCTTCCTAGAGTATTTCTGCTGTCTGTCTAGGTGGTTCCTCAGACTTTGACCATTTGCACGCCTCATTCCTGAGGCCACGTTTTGTGCAGCTCTTGTCCATTCTGTGAAAGCACCCTGGCACGTGAGGCAGTGGTGACCCCTCGTAAGGTGCACGCTCCACTTTCTCGTCTTCCTAGGTAGGATCGTAGTCACAATATTTCCATAGGAATACAGCTTTAGTTTGATTATAGGAATTGGTGGAGAAATAGGATTGGGCAGGTAGAAGGCCACAGCCTGTGTCAGCTCTGCACATGGGGGCCCTGGGCAGTTTACAGGCTACAGCGCATTAGCCATCTCTTCAGTCTGAAATACTGTGTAGCAGGATTTGGATGAAAAGGAGTCTTGGCAGTGCAGTGAGCTGCTGGACCTGTTCATCTCTTCCTCCTTTGCCTTATCTTATCTCCGTGCTTTTGAAGACTAACTATGTTAGAAGTGGAGAACGGCCCACTAGGTTGTTTTCTGGTGCGCCTTCTGGACTGTCCTGGGTGGATGGGAGCTAGAGCAGCAGGGCGGTGAGACGTGACTCCCAAAATCATAACTGTCTTCATCTGCCCCTGGACTGCAGGGACCACATGTTTGGAGAAGGGAGGCAAAGGGAGGAGGCAGGTCGTTCTGTGTGACCCTCTTCCTAAGCCTGGAGGAATCCTTACTGCTCCCCTTCCACCCTCCAGCTCCCAGGGAGGGGCTGTCTTCCCTGATTTTCATTCATGCTCAGGAAATTCCAAGCCTTAAGCCTGGGAAGATAAAGCCCCACTGACTAGCCTACCACCTTACCCAAAACTCCTTGGAAATGTGCACAGATGACCCTACTGGGCCCCAGGGCCTTGGCTTCCCAGGCAGCCCTTTGGTACCACGGTGCCACAGGTGTGTTCTCTGATCATATCACCCATAACAACAGCTATCTCCTGAGCCGGAGCTTGTTTCCCAGATGCCAAGGTTGCTCTGTCTTCCCTCAGAATCTGAAGAGCCAGACATGCCTGCTATTTGACTCCTCTCTCTGTCCCTTTGAAAAAAACAGGCTCATTCTTTCTCTTGAGAACATCCTGTCCCTGTCCCTGTCCCTGGCCCCATCTCTGTAGCCTCCCTGCCTGGTGTTTTGCTAAACTGAAATAATTGGCCTTTCTGGCATCCGAGAGAGAGAGATTAGATTGGAAGAAAGCAGACCCAGATGGACCAGAGTGGCCAAGCTGAGCCATTACAGACAGAGCAGAAGCTCTTCTGCATCAGCTGCTTCAGCTCCAGGGCAGTATCCTCTTGATCTCCACCTGCCCATTGAGTTAGACCATTGTCCGTGTCCCCACTGCTGCCCTTGGAACAGTTAGCAGGAGAGGGGAGGTCATCCTTCTAGAGCTTTCTTAATTTTTCTTTCTCTATTCTCTTGAATCTCAGAGAGACTAAATACTACAGAATAATGGTTACCAGCCTTTTCCAGAGAGAATCTCTTTTGTATGTAGGACAATTTTGTGGACACCCCCCCACCCCACCAAAGATAATTCTGTTGTTAGACTCAGCATCTTAAAAACAATAGGTGATGACAAATGGATTCAGAGATGCTCTCAGATGAATTTTGTATTTTATTCATTGCAGTGGCACCTACAGACCTTTGAAAAGTAGTAATATATTTGTGCAAGATGTTATTTATTCTTTCTGTAGGAAGTGTGCTTATTTATTATACTGGACCATATAGTGAGAGGAACCTTTGCAATAACTCTGGCCTTCCATGGACTGGTTTTGATATTAGGAAATCTGAAGTTTGGGAAGTGCCGGTATTTGGGGAAAGCCAGGAGCCCCAGGTACAAACACTGCCTTGGAGCAGCAAGCCAGTTGCCCACTCAGAGGCTTGTTTTCCTCATCTGTGACATGGGACCAGAATCATTACCTACCTCACAGCCTGTTGTGAGGAGCAGACGTGAACATACCTGCCGAGGTATTTAAAAACCTTCAAGTGCCAAGAAAAATGGCAGTTACCGAGATCTCCAGTGGGGTGATGCTGTGGGCGGTCTCTACCTCATGGGGCCGTGGGGAGGGGGACACTTTGTAGAAATGTGACTTGTCATTATTAACTGTGTGCTTTACCTTAAAAATACCCCCTTTCTGTTTGGGGACTTGGAGACCACTAAGGAAAGCAATACATGAAGAACTCCTCACAGGCTCCTACCTCCTGAGATCCAGATCTTAAGGGAGGGAAGCAGTGGTGGAGTTCTTCATTTTCCCCTAGGGCTTAGAGCATGCCTCACTTTTTAATTCACTCCCCAGAAAGGCTCTCTAAGACTGGCTCTGATTTCAATGAGAGAGAGAGAGAGAGAGAGAGAGAGAGAGAGAGAGAGTGTGTGTGTGTGTGTGTGTGTGTGTGTGTGTGTGTGTGTGTGTGCAGTGATCCAATGCCCCTCTTCCTTTTTTAAATGTCTACTTCGTCCTATTGCTAGTCATGGCCCTGACATGGGCTTCCCCTTTGGAAATATCATCTT
This sequence comes from Gymnobelideus leadbeateri, assembly GCA_011680675.1. Lineage (NCBI taxonomy): Eukaryota > Metazoa > Chordata > Mammalia > Diprotodontia > Petauridae > Gymnobelideus > Gymnobelideus leadbeateri. Next base: position 10,749 of record WOXC01001833.1, read on the forward strand.
TCTCTTACCTCTCCCCAGAGGAGTGGTGGACTGGAGTGTGCTGATTTGGTTTAAGCTTCTTTGTCACAGTAGAAGGTTTGAGGGGTTGGGGTCGGGGTGGGATGGGGTAGTATGGGGTAGTTAGTGGGAAGCAGTAACCATGTGGGGGGAACAAAGAGAGAAACATCATCTCAGTTTATGCTGAGACACGACTGGCCCAAGTTTACTTAGTTTCAAATAGAAAGCCATATGGGCAGGGTGGACTCAATAGACCTGCTTGTTTATTTTAAATGAATGCCAAGGCTCAGTGAATTGACTGCAGTTTGTTGGTAACTGACTGTGCTTCCTAAAGGGATGGTTGAATTTTGCAAAGTCATAGGAACAGAGGATTGTAGGAGCCTCCGAAGTCAGCTATGTGGACCACTTATTTTACAGAGGAGGCGTTAGGGGCCCAGGGAAGGGAAGGCACCTGCCCATAGTCACACAGGAAAAATCTTGGGAGGGGCAGGACTTGACCCCAGGTCCCCTGACTCCAAATCCAGCCCTTTTCCACTGTATGGTTACCTATCAGTGTTTTAATTATGACTCTCAAAAGTGATCATTGGCAGAAGTTCTCTACAGTCAGCCTCATTTTGCCTAATTAGTGGGAGGTGAAGAGAAGATGCTGCCAGTATTTAATGGACCCAAGTTCCAAATGATCTGTCTCCTGCCCAGTAGGCTGGGAATACCTAGCCTCAGGCATGCAGAGGAGTCAGAAAGAAAATCACAGTATTCCCAGGATGAAATGGAACAAAACTGTTGAATGGTGCCAGCTTGAATAACTGGCTCCTGCCCCCAGTTAATTCTTCATCCCCAGACAGACTAGCAGACTAGCCCAAACCCAAAGAAATTAGGCCTCTGCTAGCCTGCATCTCATGTGAGTTCCTTAAGGCTGCTGGGAACAAGTAGAATCTCTGCCTGGAATATAATGTGTTCAGTAACTTCAAGGGGATTCCAGTCAGGACTGCCCAGTGAGGGAGAATAACATGACAGAGTATTGATGGAGTGCTTAACACAGAGTCTGCACTATGGGGATGCCAGCTATCATAATCATTGTGATTACAAGATAACTAAAGGGCCATTTCTTTTTGCTCTGCTGCCTTTCCCGAGTTCTGTCTCATTTCCTATTCCCCTGGTCTCTTCATAGGATCATAGGAAGGAGCCTCAGAGGTTATCTAGGAAAGCCCTGTTATTTTATAGAGGAGGAAACTGAGGCTCCCAGAGTCACATAGATAGGAAGTGGCAAAGCTGGGATTTGAACCGAGGCCCTTGGACTCTTTCCACCAAATGATACCACACTTCCCTTTGGACAGTACCACATTCAGGTGTGTGCAGTTATATTTTCAGACCGACATGGTCACATAGTATATTCATGGGCAATTTTTCAGTTTGTATTTATTTTATGCTGTTTTTTTCTTTAATAAGAATAGTAATAAATAGCCAACATTTACATGGTGTCTACAATGTGCCAGGAACTGTGTTAAGTGTTTTTTTCCAATTATATCTCATTTGATCCTCACATCAACTCCAAGAGGGAGGTGCTATTATTATCCCCATTTTACAGATGAGGAAACTGAGGCAAACAGGGTAAAGTGAATTGCCCACGGTTATATAGCTAGTGTCTTGTGGCTGGATTTGAATTCGGGTCTTCCTGATTCCAGGCTCAGAACTGTGGTGCCCCATAGCTGACCTTTTAGTTTTTTTCTTTGCTAATCCAATTTCTTTAAATTATCTGAAACAAATGGAGGGTGGGTAGGGACATACTTATTGGCCAGAAAAGAATGAAAGGGACCAGAGTGCCAGAAAACCTCCTGTAATCACTGAGCCCCCCCAGGCACAGTTTGGAAAACATTGTACTAAGAAAGATAAGAGCCTAGAACTTGAGCCTGTAAACTTGTGTTTACAGACAAGGGGCAGCACCAGATGATTGCTGGAAGGCTTCTCTACCTCCTGACTCCTGGTTGTAATAGAATGGAAGCCCTTTGAGGGTAAGAGCTTCTCACTTCACTTTGGACCCTCTTCTGTGCTGGGCACATAACAAATGCTTAACAGATATTTCTGGAAGGAAATTCAGACTGCTTAGAGGAGGAGGCAGGGCCAGGTTCCATAGCGGAGCCCTTCCTCGGGTAACCACTCTTTTCCTTCCCATCACCCCTCATATCCCAGTACATCTCATTCGTAGCTGGAGAAAGTTGGAAGGAAGCCAATCATTGGGCCATTCTGGGCAATTGGGTCTTCTACCCAAGCAAAACAATAACGAGGCATCATGTTTGCTTATGTAGAAGCGAAATAAGTCTAGCAAATGAGGGAGGGAGCAGTGACTTGAGATTCTCGGAGGGATACTGGCCAAGATCTCGGGGAGGTTAAAGGCCTCAAAGTACAGGAAGAGACCAGGGAAGAAGGAGGAAGCAGCGGTGGATTGACACTGGTCATGTCTTCTTGCACTCATCCTCTGCACCATGGAGCCAGGCTCCAGCACAGAATTAAGGAGGGAGACAAAGATCATTGTAGAGTTAGAGCTAAGCAAGGAGTGACCCCAAGGCATTGGACTTCCTGGTCAGAAGCAGTGACAAAGTATGGAAAAGAGGAACGAGCCAGCCAGTAAGGTGAGGCTGTTCAATGTGTACCCTGTGGAACTGGCTTCAAGGAATCTAGCCCTGCACTGGAGTGGTGATGTCTAGGGGGGTGGAGTTGAAGCCCCAGGGCCTTGCTGGTGGTGGTGTATGAGGGCAAAGGATCTCTGTGCAGATCCTGGAATGAAATGGTCAGATGATGTAGCACACCTTGAGAACACAGGGCATTTCCCGTGAGGAACTGGAGGGGGGTAAACTGCATCATGTACTGGTTCAGGTGGGAAAAGCTGTTTTTCTGAATCCTGAGAGTCTGCATTGTAATAGAATCATGTTGCTCTGCTTCACAATAAATTCTTATGAGATAAAGACTGTGCAAGTGTTTTCTTTCTGATCCCTTCCCATATAATAATCACTCTATAAGCAAAGGCTTCTCTTACGTATTACAAAAGAAGACAGAGGATCGTCTGCATCCAGCTTCCTTACTTGTCTTGACTTCAGTTGTCCTTGCTAACCATTCTCTGTCCCAAACTCACCTAAGCATAATTCACACACACACACACAAAAAAAACTAAGATCTTAAAGGAGAAAAGGGTTGGGGGGCAACAGCTTTGTTCCCCTGCTGGATTCAAAGCCCGTCCTCAGGCTAATTCTCTGCCCAGTGAGGTGATGTGATGTTCAGCAATGAATTCGAATGTTCTTCCACAAAAATTTAACTGTAGGGGTCATTGAACATTGAAATGGGCTCTTTCCTTGTCATAGTACAAAAAGGACATTTGGATTGGACAGCTTGGCTGTTTAGAGTGGTTACCAGACTATTCAGCCCTTCCACTCTTCACTTCATCACTACTTCTGTAAGGATAAATCCCAGGATGTTGGCACCCTTTAAGTAACTAGCACAGTGCTAGGTGGATGAGACTAAAATGTCCACATGAAAACTTGTGTTGTTGAGGATCGGATTCCAAACAGAACTCATCTCCCCTCCTCAACTCCAACTTCTAGGAGTCTCTTTGGGGCACTCATCCTGATCACCCGAGTTCAAACCTCTCCCTTGTCTGCTCTCTCCCCACATCACTTACTACCTCCTGTCAATCCTATCTCCATGACATTTCTTTTTTGACCCCCTTCTTTCCACTCACAAAGGCCCTACTTTAGTTCAGGCCCTTATTTTCCCCCCACTCCCCCAGAATACTGTTTACAGACTTGTGACTGGTCCCCTTGCTTCCAGTGGCTCCCCTCTCCAATCCATTACTGAGGCCAAAATCATCTTTCTAAAGTAGAGGTATGGTCTTCTCACTCTGGCTCAAAAACCTGTAAACTTTCCATAGATCCCTATTGCCATTAGGATTAAAAAATAACTAGTTCCTCAAACTGGCATGTTAAGAATCTCCACAATCTGTCTCCAACCCAATTCTTACTAGTTTTATTTCATAGTATTTTATCCTTCATGCATTCCTGCAAAACTGTATTACTAGCTATTTTCCAAACTCCACATTCCATCTCCCACCTCCATATATTTGCATAGGCTATCCACTATGCATGGAATGTGCTTGTTCCTCATTTCTGACCTCTGAATTCTTCCTTCAAGGCTTAACTGAAGGAAGTCTTCTAGATTCCCTCAGATATTAATGCTCTCTCCCTCCCCAAATTATGCCACTTCTGCATAAGTGAGTAATGTGTCTTTTGATAAAATATAACACCTGTTTTCTCTGCCCTTCCCCCCCAAACCCTCCTAAAAAACAGAAATAAATGGGCCTTCCCAATATAGTAAGTAGTATCTATTTAAAAGCAAGAGCTTGCTGTATTTGTAATGGGGATAAACTAGAGGCTTTTTCAGTAAGAACAGGAGTAAAGCAAGGACGTTGATTATCATTACTTTTCTTTGATATAGGACTTGAAATGCTAGCAATACAATAAAACAAGACAAAGAAATTGAGGTAAGGGGCGGCTAGGTGGCGCAGTGAGTAGAGCGCCGGCCCTGGAGTCAGAAGTACCTGAGTTCGTATTAACGCACACACAAATGAAAACCTAGCCGTGTGACCTTGGGCAAGTTACTTAACCCCAATTGCCCTCCAAAAAGCAAAAAAAAAAGAAAAGAAATTGAGGTAAAGGGAAAGAGGAAACCACTTTTTGTAGATTATGTGGTTAATTTATCCCTAGAGTCAACTAAAAAATTGGCTGAAAAAAAAACTTCAAAAAAGTTTCAGGATATAAAAAGAACCTGCATCAAACATAGGCATTTGTATTCATGACTAGCAAAACCCAGCAGTAAGGAATAGAAAGAGACTAAATTTAGAATAACTGCAGGATTTGTAAAGTACTTGGGAGTCAGCCTTCCAAACACACACAGGAACTATATGAATACAACTGTAAAACACTAAAGAAATAAAGGCAGACCTAAATAATTGGAGAAATATTAATTGCTCATAGGCTGGGCCAATGTAATCAAAATGACTTACTTGAATTTATTTAGTGTCATCTAGAAATTCATCTAGAGAAACAATGTCAAGAATCTCATGGAAATAATGCAAGAAAAAGTAGGAATGACCCAATACCTAATACCAACTCTCAAACTACTATAAAGCAGTAATCATCAAAATGGGCAGCTAGGTGGCTCAGTAGATAGACATCTTCCTGAGTTCAAATCTGGACCCTGGGCAAGTCACTTCACCCTGTTTGCCTCAGTTCCTCATCTATAAAATGAGCTCAAGAAGGAAATGACAAATTACTCCAGTATCTTTGCCAAGAAAACCCCAAATGGGGTCAAGAAGAGTCAGTCATACGTGACTGAAAATGATCAACTACAATCATTGAAAGGACATGGTGCTAATTAAAAGATAGTCCAGTCAATGGAACAGATTAGTTATACCACATACAGAAAGCAAATGACCTAGTAGCCTAGTGTTTGATAAAACTCAAAGGACCCAGCTACTTGGAGGAGGACTTTTGTTTCAACAAAAATGGTTGGGAAAACTGTAAAGCTGTCTGGCAGAAATTAAATTTAGATCAATTTCTCTCACTATATATCAAGATAAGTTTCAAATGCCTTAGATATAAAAAGTCACATAATAAGTCAGAGGAGCAAGGAAGAAATTACCTTTTGGATGTATGGATGGGGGAAGAGTTCATGAGCAAATAAGGAATGGAGAGAATCACAGAAGATAAAATGAACAATTTCAATTACATAAAACTAAAAAGTTTTTGCACAAATGCAACCAAGCCACAGCTAAAGTTAGAAGGGAAATAGTTTAAGTGGGGGGAAAAAGTCTTTGCAGGAAATTTCTCTGATAAAGGTCTTTATAAGGATATAAGGAACTGATTCAAATTTATAAGAGTAGAAATCATTCTCTAATTGATAAATGATTAAAATGAAAAGGCAGTTTTCAAAGGAAGATGCACAAAGTATCAACAGCCATATGAAGATAATGTCTCGAATCATTTCTAATTAGAGAAATGCAAATTAAAGCAACCCTGAGATTAGTAAAGTTTAGAAAAAAGAAAAAGGGAGAGGATTCTGGGAAGATAGTGAAGTAGGTTGGAATACTTTTGGCTCTCTAGATTTCCTCCACCTCAGAGCAGCAGAAATAACCATGGGGTAAATTGTCCTCCTAAGACAATTTGAGAAGATCCCAGGAAAGACCCAACCTCCAGGGGTAGAAGTTCCAGCCTGAATGAAGTGCTAACACCCAGGGGCTGATTCTTCAGAATCAAGCAAACAATAAGCCCTGGTAGCAGCTGAGTTGATTGGCAGCCTCAGCCTTACAAACTCATTTTGCAGACAGTTTAGGAGTCTGATGTCAGTAGAAGACTGAAGGACCTTCCACTGTTGAGAGATGCCAAGCAAAGCTGTGCTGACCAGACGCATCCTAGGATGTAGCTTTGGAAAGGATCTACCACACACCTGGTGAGTGCAGTAGTGAGGGACAGGGACCCTGTTGGCTGTGGCACTTGCAGGAGATCAGAATTGGTTTCAGTTCCTGAGCAGAGAGGACAGTTGTAGTTTGCAGCCACCAGAGGGACTTCAGGGAGCAAGATCATTTGTGGGACAGTGTGGCTAGGGGTCCTAATCGTGGCTTAGGAGTGGAATGGAGAGCGCAAGGTTGGGCCCCAAGACAGACCTCAGAAAATAAGAGTAAGAAGGACTTGAGATTTGGGGCATCATACCCCATACCTCAGGACTACAACTTGATTACATTAATAGCTACTAAAAACAAAATAAATAAATAAAAATTAGTAAACAAAGGAGAAAACCCAACCAGAGATAGTTACTATGGGGATAGAGAGGATCTGGGTTCATATTCAGAGGAAGATAATGGAGCTTAAGAAAAAAAAAAAAGCCATTCCTTTTTCAATGAGAACTCAAATGGTCCCAAGCACAAAAAGAGTTCTTGGAAGAACTCGAAAAGGACTTTAGAAAATTATGAAAAGAAAGCCAACCAATTTGAAACAGAATCAAAAACTTAAGGAAGAAAGTAGTTCTTTGAAAACTAGAAATGGACACGGGAAAGCTATTGATATTCTAAGACACCAAGAAATCATAAAACAAAACCAAAAGAATGAAAAAACAAAATAGAAAGCGAAACATCTCATAAAAAAATCAACTCATCTGGAGAACAGATCAAGGAGAAATAATGTAATAGACTACCTGAAAAATAGAATTAAGAATAATCTTGATACAATATTACAAGAAAATGTCAACTAAAGTTGCCCTGAAGTTCGGGAACAAGAAGGCAAAGCAGAAGTAGAAAAAATCCACCGATCACAACCTGAAAGAGATCCCAGGAAGAAAACTTACAGGAATATCATAGCCAAGTTTCAAAGCTCCCAGGCTAAAGAGAAAATACTGGAAGCAATGAGAAAAAAAAATGTAAATGTCATGGAGTTACAATAAAGATTACACAAGACCTAGCAGCGACTATGTTTTTTTTTCCTTTTTAAATTTCTTTTTTTTTTTAGTTTTCAACATTCACTTTTATAAGATTTTGAGTTCCAAATTTTTTTCTCCTCCCCTCTCCCTTCCCCAAGACAGCATGCAATCTGATATAGGTTATACATGTACAATCATATTAAACATATTTCCACATTAGTCATGTTGTGAAAGGAGAATCAAAACAAAAGGGAAAAACCACAAGACAGAAAAAAAAAAGAGAAAATGGTGTGCTTTGATTTGCATTCTGACATAGTCCTTCCTCTGGATGTGGATAGCATATTCCTTCTTGAGTCTTTTGGAATTGTCTTAGATTCTTGAGTCTTTTGAAATTGTCTTAGATCTTTGTATTGCTGAGAAGAATTGGTTTTATTGTATACGATATTCTCCTGGTTATAGCAGCTACTATGTTGAAAGACCATAGGTCTTAGAATACTATATTCCATAGAGCAAAAGAACTGGGGTTAAAAACAAGGGCAACTTACCCAGCAAAGGTATGTATAATCCTGAATAATAATAAAATAAATGGACATTTAATTAACTGACCTTCGGGTTTTTGTGACAAAAATCTCAGAACTTAAGGGAAAATTCTATATATAATATCCAGGAGAAATATAAGGTAAACATTAAAGACCAATTATAAGGGATTCAATAAGATCAAATTGCTTACTTCATATATGTGAAAATGTTAGCAGTACTCTTAGGATTGTCATCATTATTTGAGTAGTTTGAAAGAAAGGCTTGAGCTGAGCTGAGTATGATGGGGTGATTCTAAAAAAATAAAACTGTAGGGAGAGATAAAGAGGAGTAATTATCTCATACAAATGAGGCATAAAAGGAAAAATTAATACAGAAGATGCTAGTGGGGGGAGGGTGGGTAGTGCTGGAACCTTACTCTCATCAAGAATGGGTTAAAGAGGGAAATATATACATACATACACACACATATATGTCTTCTAAATTCAAAAGGAAGTAAGAGGGCAAAGGGATAGGGTGGGAGATAAGGGAGGGACTTTTATAGGAGTGGGTAGGTAAAGGAATAGGAGGGCAAATAGAAGTAAAGCAGAGGATTGAAGAAGGATAGGGCAAATAGGGTGAGAAAAATAGTGAGGAAAAATAGGAAAGAGAAACATTCATAATTATAGCTTAGAATATGAATGTGATGAATTCATCCATAAAATGGAAACGAATAGCAGATTAAAATTTGAATTTAACAATATGTTGCTTTCAGGGAACATTATAAAAATAAGAGAGACACTGTAGCACCAATGCAATATTTACAGCGCCCACAGTCATGATAAAGACCATGACTATAAGTATCACATGATGTTCGATCCCAAAATATACCAAACTCTCCAGATAGAGGACAGAACTGAAGCATTTATTGACACCACAAAACCAAATCCCAAAACCAGTAAGCCAATTCTATCATAGTACCAAAGATATTCAGAAGCCATAATAATGCTGAAAGCCACAGCATCCTTCAGCCTTCCCACAAACCAATTACAAGATCAATATTTACTCACGAACCTCTCTGTCTCCTTGCCTCAACCTCCTCTTTCTCCCACTGTCTCTCTGGCTCTGACCAGCTTCCTGTGGACTATGCTTCCCTTCAGCAAACTCCTCCCACCACAGGCTCCATGTGATTACATTCAGTCTAGTAGGGGGGCAGAGTTGATCTTCCAGCAGGGAAGCTTCCTGTGGGCTCTGCTTCACCCTTCAGCAAATTCCCTCCATCACAAGCTCCATGTGATTACATTCAGCCTATTAGGGGGCAGAGTTTACTTTCAAAGGAGGGGAGATCTTCAAACTCCCCCCTAGGTCTATTAAGGGGCAGGGAGGATCTTCAAATTCCCATTCCCATTACATACACACAAAGATAAAATAAAAGGCAGGAATGGAATTTATTGTGAAAAAAAGGCAGGGATGGATGGTAAACATGATCTCAGACAAAGTTAAAGTTAAAATAGATTTAATCAAAAGTGAAAAATAGAGAAACTACACTATATCAGCAATATTATTCAATATAACTTTAGACCTGAGTGTATACCTGCCAAAACACAGGAACTATATGAAAATAACATAAAACACTTTTTATACAATAAATTCAGATCTAAATAATTGAAGTAATATCATTCATGGATAGGTAAAGCCAATATAATTTTTTAAATGACACTTTTACCTAGCCTATTTGTTCAGTGTCATCCCAATTAAGTTACTAAACAGTTATTTTAGTGAGTTAGAAAAAATAATAACAAAATTCATTTGGAAGAACAAAAGGTCAGGAACTTCAAAGAAAACAGGAAAAAAGATGTAAAGAAAATAGATTCAGCAGTATCAGACCTTAAACTATGTTATAAGGGAGAGCATTGTTGAAATGTAAAAAGGATAATTTTGATTATTTTAAATTAAAATTTTCTTGCATAAATAAAACCTATGTAGCCAAGAATAGAAAGACTGCAGAAAATTGGGGAAAACCTTTCATAGACAATCTCTCAGAGGATGATGTCTTGACTTGCAAGATGTAGTTGGAATATTGCTGTAGTGTAGAAAATGATGAGCTGGTGGTTGATTTTGAAAAATATGGAAAGACTTGGACCTATGAAGGAAGATGCTATCCACCTTCACAGAAACAAATGACAGATGGAAATAAGCATAATATGGGCTTACATATATGGGTATGAGTGTATATGTTTGTAGATATCTATATGTATATATACCCACCCTTAATTGTGCCTTCTTTAGGGTGGGTGGGCAGGAGCCGGGGGAATAAGGTAAAAAGTACAAAGCAGAGAACAAAAGAAAACCAAAAAGGAAGCAAGGAAAAGCTGGCAGCTTTGAAAACAATGTGTAGTATTTATTATATAGTTTTTCTTGAAATGGAAATTTATTGTCTTATATTGAATTCTCTCCTATGGCCTGCTGTATACATGGCAACAGGCCATGTATTTTTTATTTAAGTTTAAAATTTTTAAAATTATAAAAAATAAAAAGGAAAATGACAAATGTTGTATGGGCCATAGGAATATTGGCACATTAGTACAGAAATGTTGGTGAAACTGTGATTTGACCCAGCAGAAACTATGCCCCCAAAGTTACTGTGTATAATTTTTGACCCACTAATAGCACTGCTAGGCCTATACTCGAAAGAGAGCAGATAAAAGAGAAAAAGACCTATCTGTTCTGAAATATTAAAGCATATCTTTTTGTAGAGACAAAAAAACCTGGGCATACCCATCAATTATGGAATGACTGAACAAATTATGGTATATGAATGCAATGAAATGCTATCATTCAGGTAAACCTAAGAAGATTTTATGAAATGATGCAGAGTGAATTGAGCAGAACCAGGAGAACAGTATTGTTGTTGTTGTTCCACCTTCCTTCTCTAAGAGGACCAATGACATCAGGAGGATGATGTCTTGACTTGCAAGTCAACTGGATTTGAATGAGACAGAGCTGTGCAAAGTCATCAGCCTAATTCTTTTCTCCAGAGTCATTAGAGTACAGTGGCAAGACATAAGTCAAGAGGACTGGCGATGACCCAGAATGCACTGGGAGACCTCAGCCTTCTACAGCTAAGGTCTTTCCCAGGTCTCAGTTGGTCTAACCAATGCCCATTCATTGGTTAAAGGCTAGGTTAAAATTGAGACAAAAGATGGCCTACTTTGCTTTCTTAAAAGAACCAATCTGGGAAGGGAAGACGCTCAGAGTTTCTGGCCAGTACAGAAAACAATTGCTATTTACACTCTGAGTCATCAAAATCCAAACAATGAGCCAGGGAGGCTTGGACTGAGACCAATTATTGGCCAATGAGTGAAAGCGGGAGTGATTTGGGTTTAAAGGCGGAGTCAGGTAGCTTCATTTGAATCACAATGGACTTTTTCAAAGCCTGTTTTTTTCAGAGCTATTTTTCAAGAAATTACAAATGAAAATGCATGAGACAAGAGTTCATTGACTCAGCTTTTTGGAAAAAAAAAAGATAGAACAAATAAAGAAGAAAAAAATCTAGCCCTCAAATCCCAAGATACCTTGTGAAGTATAAATGATCAAAAATTATATTCCTTTAGACAAAGCACCCACATGTAAGGGTGTGACTCCCCACATGGACAGAAGGATAGAAGGAAGAGAAAAAGGAAGAAGAAGGAGAAGAAGAAATATAGCAGCATTGCCCAACTCGAACTAGCCACTTGAATATCCAGGGAACAACTCCTCCTCCTCACAGATTGTTCATCCTTCATTGTTGGAGAGGACCGAAGACATCAGGAGGGTGATGTCTTGACTTGCAAGTGAATTGGATTTAAGTGAGACAGAACTCCTCAAAGTCATCAGCCTCCCTCCTCCAGAGTCATCAGAGTCCAGTGGCAAGACGTAAGTCAACTCGACTGGTGATGGCCCCTGGAGAACAACATACAGTGACAACATTCTAAAGAGAAATAACTTTGAAAGCCATAAGAATTCTGATCAGTGCCGCACCATGATCCCAGAAGACTGATGATTAAGCGTGGTACCCCTCTCCTGAGAGAGATGGGGGGTCCACATCAAGATGTAGAGAGAGAGATGCATTTTGCCAGCATGGGAATTTGTTTTGTGTAACAATGTGTATTTGCTACAAGGGTTTAGTTTTTCTTTTCCTTTTTTCCACTTGTGGGGGGGGGGGGGTAGAGGAGGAGATGGGAGGGAGAGAGAATAAATGCTTATTAAGTGAAAAATAAAAACCCAGGTCAATGAATTCCACCATGTTCAGTGTGTATTCTGATTTTGAAAGTGTAAAGGGACTGTTTGAAAATTTATTTCTATTCTGATTTATTCTCTAATACCACAGTTGATTTAAAAAAACACCATAATATGGCACAGTCTACTTCTGGCTCTCTCCATTGCTCTTTAAACTACCTGCCATTTGGGTTATTCACTGAAGAATACTGGTGTTTCAAACAGAGCCTTTGAGGTTGCATTTTACTCTATTGAATCAAATATTTCCTTGTAATCAAGTAGACATTTTATATCCTCCTCATGTTTCAATCGTTTGTCTGGCTAGAGATGTGACCTATTCTAGGACAACTTTTGTGAAAGTTTACTTATCCCCTTCTTGTGTATTTTTTTTTCAAGAATATTCTTAGGATGGGTAGAGACAGTTCTGTTATTGTTTCTAACTCTTTGTGACCTTATTTTGGGGTTTTCTTGGCAAAGATACTGGAGTGATTTGCTATTTCCTTCTCTAGGTCATTTTACAGAAGATAAACGGGCAAACTGGGTAAAGTGACTTGCCCAGGATCACACAGCTAATAAATGTGAGGTCATATTTGAACTCAGGAAGATAAGTCTTCCTGGCTCCAGACCCAGCCCTCTAACAGCTTCAGTGGCCCTATCTCTTTGGGCTCAGAGTCATTTGGGAGGTTGTGGGCAGAAGGGGAAGAGCAACTTTGATTATGGCTATGTAAATAAAGTAGATAACTTTGCAGCAATTGTCATTAATGACTGTCATACTTAACATGAATATGAGGAAGAATGGACATTGGGAATCTGTGTGTTTCTGATCAAGAAACAGGTGAAATTCCTAGACTATTTTTTTTTTAGATAATGAAATTGAGGCACATTTGTAAGTGGAATTTAGTTCTAGAATAGCAGAAGGGAAAAACGTCAATAATAACAAAAACAAGCAAACAAAACACCTCACACACACACACACACACACACACTTATGCAGACACACCCAATCACACTGGGGGATCAAGCAAGTAACAAATTTCAGTGAAATTTTGGAATGAGAAAACTTTGGAAGTTGTCTCCACTGGCTGGCTCTCGATACTGGGTTTCTAGACTTTGGAACCTCGCATTGTAGTAACTAATTGGAACTGGAGGACTGAAAATGAAACATTTCCTCAGTAGAGAGATGCTGCACTATATGTGCGGAATATGGCTTGCATTGTGAGACATGATCAACATGTTGATTTGTTTTGCTCAACTGGAATTCTCTGTTACAAAGGAGGGTTGTTTTCAGAGCTGAGGGATGGAACTAAGACTCACTGGAGAGTGGCAGAGCAGAAAACCCTCCATCAATTTTATTTTATTTTTAACATTTTCTTAAACTTTCAGTTCCAAATTTTCTCTTTCCCCCACCCAATGAGAAGGCAAGCAATATTATACATTATACTTATGAAGTAATGCAAAACATTTCCATTTTTGAAAAAAAATATTTCCCCATGAAATTTGAAAAGAAAGGGGAAAATGTTTTTGAGAAGATCAGTTTTTGCTCCCCATTTCTGTCTTTGGTCTTTCTAACCTCTTTCCCAAACTTCCTGTATGCCCAGGCCTCTTGTCTCTTGTTGCTGAATTTTTAGTCTCCTAAGAAACAATCATTTGGAATTGGAGAACGTTCAGTTTCTACTCACCCAGGAAACACTGTGAACCAGAAGTAAATGGAGGGAAAGGGAAATGAGCATGGATACTCTGGCCCAGTGAATTGGGCTGTGGGGTCAGGGATCAGAAGCTCTAGCTTTGAATCTCAGCTGGGTTACTAACTAATTGGGTGACCTTAGGCAAGTACCTACAGGCTTGACATTTCAATTTCCTCATCTCTTCAATGGGTACACGGATCCCTGCACCACCTACTCACCAGGGTTTCTGTGAGGCTAACGTGAGCTTCTAGGTCTGGACACACCTTTGGTAAAGGTAAAAAGGTCAGAGTAATAGCAGAAGGAGGCGTTTTCTCTTTGTGTCTCTCATAGACCTCCATCTAGGTGGAAGGAGGCAAAGCAGAATCTTTTGTATAGTATAAGTGCTAGTAGGTAGACAGATTCAGGGTTGGCATCCTAGTCTGCTGTGGAGGTGAGAGACCTAAGTTGGTTTGAAAACTCCAGTTTCCCAACTATATCAGAAGATGGGGATCCTTGCATCTGTTTTCTCTAGAGGAGAAAGGAAAGAGTAGATTATCAGAGAGGGCAGGGCTCTTCACCCATAGCTTAGCATCTCTTTTCCTTGAAGGAAGTCAATTGTTTTCCCAGACTGATTTACTGTTTTCTTTCTAGTTAAGATGCATATGTGGAAACCTGCCCATTTGTAGGTATCTAGAAGGGCCAGAAGGACACTATGTGGAGGGGGGGGGGAGGAGATTCCTTTTTTGTTTCTCTAGACCTGTGAAGCTCTCTCTGTGCAGATCTGCCCAGTGTCTGTAACTGAGTCTTAATTGAGAGAATTACCTGGGGCACAAAGAGGGGGAATGACCTGCTGATCCAGTGTGTATCAGCCACTTGGCAGGATGCTCTTCCCTTTGGGTTATCTCTTGTTCAGGTCTCTTCAAAACTGGATTTTCCTAGAGTCAGGGCTGATGGATATTCTGATGTCCTCACCCTGGACTTCCTGTCTGTCCCAATATGAGTATGAATATAAACACATTTTGCAGGTAATTGTGAAGCATTTAATTCTGAGGGCTTTGTTTGGACAGATTTGATAGGCAAAACTCATTCCTACTCAAGAAAGGATCTTATCCGTTGGACTTTTGTTAGTGCTAATGGTTTTTGTTGGTGTTGTTTTGTTTGCACATCTCTGGAAGGTCCATTTGGCCTTTTGCAGATTGATAGAACTCTCAGTAAATGAATATACTACCAAATCTGAACTATCATGTATTTTTAATTTAAAAATGAGTCTAAATTTTATAGCCCTTAACCAAAACAGGCCACTGAGTGTGTTCAGATATTTCTTTTCCAATGTAGGGAGTCCAGACTAAGCCCTGGGCCACAGGAGCTCTCCCCTTATTCTCCATTATTCCCCATTATCTTTGCAGAGGCCCTCTATGACCACTCCGATGGGTTACACAGGCTAACCCTGCTTTAGGGTGTAAGGCTATATGACTGGCAAATGGTGCTCAAACCGAGGTAGACCACTCAGCATTAATGGTACCGATGATTCCCCAATTCAGGAAAGGGCTGAGGTTAGAGTGCAGTGCTTTGGGTACCACAACAAGTCTTGCCTGCTCGTAATGAGTTTCAACATAGACTTTCAGGTCCTCCATTCCTAGAACCCTGAAAGCCGTGTCCGACTGTTGGTGGTGGTGATCAAATTCCGGTGTTAAAAAGAGGATTAGAGGAACCCGGAATTCTGTGCCCTCTCTAGCTCCGTAGCTTCCAGGAGGTAGCTCTCTGCATATGCTAGGCAAGAGGGAAACTTAGTGGAGTGGATTGTCAGGAAACCTTGAGTATGAACCCCACCTTAGACATTGGCTGTGTGGCCCTGGCCAAGTTCCCATCACCTTTCCAAGCCTTATTTCTTTGATGTCAAGGGGAAATAGTAACAACACATCCATAGTACCCTCCTCCCCAGAGGTTGTTGTGGGGATCCTAAGAGATAAGGGTCCTTGTTTTGGTTGTTCCAGTCGGGGAGTTATGTCTTTTTTTGTTTACCAAATATCCCAGTTTTGCACCCAGAAGGCAGGCCCTCAGGGCTTTCTGCTGTGGTTTGTCAGGATTGAGGAATGAATTGCTTCTGACTCCTTAGGAAGGCTGAGTGCTGGTGGCCCAGTGCTCTTCTAAAGGCTGGGCTTTGCTTAGGCCTGCTACAGGATGCTCTGAGTGTAGCCTGGGTTCTACAAGGTCTTTGCTACTTTGAATTGAGGCGTTCTGCTTGGCTTTGGCCCCTACCACTTGGTGTTTTTGTGTAGGAGGTAGAGTCTGGGGAGCAGGACTGGTCACAGGCCTTGGGAGAAGAACATGGCCTAGCAAAATCCTGTCTGGGCAGATGGTGACACAAATCCACCCATACAGTAGAGCAGGGATAGGGCCCCTCTCCTGGCCTGCTGCTGGGACAGTCTTGGAGGAGCAGGGCTGGGAGTGGGGGTGGAGGGCCATCATTGGCACGCCCTGGAGGAGCCCCAGGGCCTGTAGTGGCAGTGACTAGCCTCTGGATTTGGGGCTGGGAGAAGGGACAGAGATCCTGGAAAAGCTGAGAGCTGGGAGGCCAGGCTTTAGTGGGAGCCCTGGTGCCTTGGTAGGTAGTTGCATTTTCGACAGTCACTTGTTTGTCCTGGCAGACCCAGAGGGCATGTAGCCCCAAAGGATGTGTTTGATTCCCCATCGAAGCCCACCAGCCCGGCGGCCCTCCCACATCTGCCCGCGCACACACACGCACACGGGTCACAAACACATACGGGTCACACCGGAGTTCGGACACACACACAAACACACAGAGACACACCCACAGAGACACACCCACAGATACACGCATGCACACAGAGACACACACACACACACACACACACACACACACGCACACACGCACACACGGACCGTACCAGCGAGCGCATACACAGACATACGCAGGGACACGCGGGCATTTGAAATCCAGCCGGCCCGAGCCGTCGGGAGAGCTGGGAGGGGGAGTAGCCTGCTCGAAGTCGGGAGGGGGAGGAGGCCCAGGGCTCCTCCAATCTCGGGCCGGAGCGCGGGGGGCGGGGGTGGGGCCTCCCCGCGCGTCAGGGGGGGGGTGGAGTCACCGGCTTCCTTTAAATGGGCGGCCCCGCCCCGCTCCCTGGAAAGTCGTGTCCCTTTCCGCTTAGCGAGAGAGGGAGGCTGTTGCTCGAGCCACAGGCTGGTAGCGGCAGCCGGGACCTGGGCGAGAGACGGGACACACACATATTCAGAAACCGAGAGAGACAGAGAGAAAGCCCAAGCCGCTGATCCCCAGCCCCCCGACGCCGTCGCCACCACCCCTCGCATCTCCAGCCAGGTGATCCGGCCAGCCAGCCCCGCTCCGGCGACTCCTCTGCCCCGGTCTCAGCGGCTCCATCCCTGCTTGGCCCCGGGCCCCTGCCCAGGCTGGCCTGCCCTCCCCTTCCGCTCCCGTTGCTCCCGGCTCAGCTCCGTTCTCTCCGCCCTTTTCCTCAGCTCGCCCTCGGCTTCTCCCCTCCTGCCCCCTCTTTCTCCACTCTCTGTCTTTCCCTCTTCTCTCCCCACTGAGTTTTTGACTCCTTGATCTCTCCACTCAAACCCGCCCTGACCGTCGGGGTCAGTTGGAAATCCAGCTGTCTGTGCCATTTAACTGGCTCTGAGACCTTGGATAAGTCACTCCCTCTCCCCGACCTCAGTCCACTTGTTTGTACAACGAGGGGGTTGGAGCAGGTGACCTCTAAGGGCCCTTCCAGGTCTAGAGCTGGAGTCCTGTGATGGTTGCTCTGCCGGGAAGGAAGCACCCCCCTTCCCGTTCCCGCCTGACCTTCCCAAGCTCTGTTCCAAGACTTCCCCTGGCGCATTTTACTTTTCTCCCGTCCCTTTCCAGGGTTCCCTCTTCCCCCTTCCGGGCTCTCTTGGGTGCTCTGGGCCCCACCCCTCAGATCTCCTCTATGAAGGCAGTGTCTCCATATGCGTTTTGAGGGGAAAGGGAGGGTTAGCCATCATCCCACCTTGGCTGACAGTGGCCTTTCCTTTCTCTTCAGCGCAGATTGGTCTGGGATTGTTCCTCGCCGATCTTGTCTGGATCGCTGGACCATCAGGAGGACCCTAGAGGCTGACGGCATCTCCTCTTCCTTCCCTTACCCCTGCCAAGGTAAAGTTTGGAGGCTTTTTGTGTAGCAGAACGGTCCGAGGCAGTGTGCGTTCCTCCTGGGGCTGAGGGTCTGCTACCAAAAAATTTTAAGGGAGGGGTCCGCAGGCCAGCTTGCAGGGCTGAGGTCATATTCCTTGACCCTCCAGACCAGACGATGTATGCTTGAAACAGATCACTCTGGGGGAAGGGGGCGCAAAACCTTACAGTCGTAACTGGGAGCGTTTTTAGCCACTCAGGGATTCCTTCCCGCCAAGGAAGGGCTAGATCACAGAACCCCAACCTACCCAGTCTAACACAAGCACCACGAGATGCATTGGGAGATTCTTGGGGAAGAAGAAATATTTTCCAGTAGAAAAAGCTCTCAGGTTTCTGCTGTTTAATGAGATGATTGTCTTTCTTAGCCCTGGTTGAATAAATATATGGGCTCTGCAAAACCAGTTACGGTGACTTGAATAGCCTTAAAAAAAATCTGAGGTATCAGAAGAAGGAAAGATGCTATCAGCCCCAGTGTAGTAAATGTGGATTTGGGAGCCTGCAGATTTGGGCGGGGAGAGGGACCAGACCTGTGATTTCATGAATGTATTGAACTCCCCATGAGAGGGAGATGGGACCTGAGGGGTGGGGCTCAGAGCACCTAAGGGAACCCTGAAGGGGGAAGAGGGAAAGATGAACTGAAGCAGGGAACTCTGGTAAGGGGAGCGGGGAAATAATTCCCCTGCTCTGCAATTCATAACCTTAGAGAGCTAGCTGCCTAGGGCAGAGAGGGCAAGTGATTTGCCCAGGGCCACACAGCCAGTGAGTGTCCAAGGCAGTACTCAGACCCAGGTCTTTCAGACTCAAGGCTGGAAGTGGGAGCACTTAGAACCATCAGTCATAAAGAACAACTCATGCTCTGCTTCCTCCTCCATCAATGTGTCTCTTAACTTTGCTTTAACTGTTTTTTTTTTCTTGTTTCAAATGAGTGTTTATGGGAAGTGGGGATGGAAGTGAGGTTTATATCCTGGAATGACTTCACTGTATACAGAGGACATCAATCAAATGATAAAAACCCGAGCCCCAAACCCCAAGCAGAATCCAAAGAGGATGTAAGGCTAGTTCTTCTTCCAGGGTTATTACACTCCCGAGCAAGTGCTTCCTATTAGACTAATATCAGTAGGACACTTCACCTTCCTTTGTGAAATCTGGGTGAACAAAATGGAGGAACAGTAGGTGGGATCTGAATTATTTGGCATTGTCAATAGATGACTGAAAAACTGGAGAGAAGTATCTAGTGGAGGGCCACGAGCCTCTGCCCTTTGCTCACTTGTGTTCCATTTTCTTAATGGCTTAGCTGAAGAAGAAGAATCTCAAAGTGTTTTGTATGTGATCTCATTTGTTCTTCACACCGACCTGGTAAAGTTAGGAGGGAAACAAGCATTTAGTAAGTGAAAGCGCTTTACAAATATTATCTCATTTAATCTTCACAACAACCCTGGGAGGTAGGGTGCTGTCATATCCCCAATTTACAGCTGAGGAAACTGAGGCAGACAGGCAAAATTACTTGCCCAGGGTCCCATAGCCAGTAAGTGTCTGAAGCTGGATCTGAGTTCAGATCTTCCTGACTCCAGGCTCTATCCACCATGCCACCTAACTGCCTTCTAAAAGGTTCCATTTTACAGATAAGGCTACTAGTGCTAAGAGAGGTGAGATGAATTGCCCACAGTTGCACAGCTAAGGTAGGATTTGAATCATGGTCCCCTTGCCCCCTAGGTCCAGCCTTCCAACTGCCTCTTCTAAAACTCAAGAGAGCATGATACTTACATTTTCTTGTAAGATTAAGTTTACACCTGTCTACCAATGAAATGGGCTACCTCAAGAGACTGGTGGATGGGTGCTCGTTGACCATGTTGTGAAGGGCATTCTTTGTGAGCCTCTGAAGGACTGAGGTGCTAGGATTTGGGATGGAAGAATCAGGATGCTCTAGGATGATTCTGCCATTTGGCATAGCCATCATTCCATGAATGGGGAGTCATGGAGAGAGCCTTGTCTCTGGAGTCAGAGGCCCTGGGTTCCAGTCTCAGCTCTGCTACCTACTACCTGTATGGCCTTGAACAAGTTCTTTCACATCTGCAGGCCTTAGTTTCCTCATCTGCAAAGTGGGGTTGGGGGTGATCCCCAAAGTCCCTTCCAATTCTGTGATCCTAAGGTGAATTTTTTGTCCTGTCATCTGTAGAGGGGACACTCCTGTCACTGATACACAGTAGTAGTTGGTCTTAGACCATAGCATCGTGTACCCAGAGGTTGTGGCTTGTATAGAGCTGATACAGAGTTGTGTCTTCCCAAACTACCCCCCCAAATGAAATTGAAGAAGAGAAAATCGTTATCATCATCACATTTCTAGGGGGAGGGCTGGAAAGGCCCTTAGAGGTCATCTCATTCAAGCCTCATCATTTTATACATGACGAGACAGGCCCCAGAGAGGTGATGGAAAGCCCTGTACCTGGGTTCCAAGAAAAAATCACCATAACAACTCCCCAGGGTGCTTTGAGGGGATGTGGCCAGACCAGGTTCTGGGGGGAATGGACGGGCATTTTAGGATAAATATGATGTGATCTTGGATTGTATTAATAGCGGTAGGATCCAGGCAAAGGGAGGAAGTGCTTTTCCCATCCTCTGACCTGGTCAGAGCACATCCAGAGTGCTGGGTTCAGTTCTGAGCACCACACACTAGAACAGAGTCAGAGAATCTGGGGGCTAGGGTTGGTGAGAACTCAAAAGCTAAGCAGGGGAGGGAGACGGGGATGAGAAGATATTTGTTTCTGGGTGTGTCTGGGAAAGGGGTTAATGCCCTCAAATACTGAAGAGCATTGTATAGAAAAGAGGTTAGGTATGTTTCCTGTGGCTCCAAAAGGCAGATCTGGGACAAGTGGGTGCTATTGAAAGGAAGGCAGATTTGGTTTCACTTAAGTTCACTTTGGTTTCTAAGATCTTAGATTTTGAGGAAGGAGGCAGGATTTTAGAGGGTGTTCAGGCCAAGCCCCTCCTTCCTCACCCAAGGCCCCATAGCAAGAAAATGGCTGAACGAGAACCTGAACCTCTAGTCCCTGAGCCCAAGTCACAGAGGGAGAAAGGCATTCTTTTGGGGCTATTTCCTGAAATAGCGAATTTTCCCTCATTTGGATATATTCATACAGAGGATGGGTGATCACCCAAATGTCATAGAAGGTATTTGGGTAGAATTTGGGGTGGGTACTAGACTCCGTCTAGCTACTATTCTCAACCCTGAAAGAGTTCTCCTAGGACATGGGGACCCAACAATTCTAATGATCCCAGTTTTGTTTTTTAAAATTTGTATAAAATTTTATTTTTTCCAAAGAACTAAAAAGTCTTTTATCTCTTCTTCCTACTTTCCCACAAAAGAAAAACAAAACCCTTCTAACAAATAATAGCTAGAATTAATATAATACCTTAAGTGTTATATAAATATATATGTTAAATTACTTGCTCAGGGTCGCACAGCTAGTCCATCTCTGAGGCTGGATTCGAGCTCAGGTCCTGCTGACTCCAGGGCCAGAGCTCCCTGTTCATAATGAAGCCAAACAAATTCTCATATTGGTCATGTCCTCAATACATCTTGTTCTGCACACTGAGCTCCTCACCTGTCAGGAGATGGGCAACATGTTACGTCATTAGTCCTTTGGAGTCATGTGAACCCAGTTTCAAAAGTGCTCCTTTGGGTGTGGTGGCCCAAGGCCAAATTATGAATATGAATATGAAATATGAATATCTTCACTGCCTTCTCCCCCTGTGGCCCTTCTCCCCCAGCCTCCTTTTTCTCTTCCTGGACTTTGCTTTCAAGGAAGGCAGAATGGGTTAAGTTCATGTACATGAAGATGCTAGTGATTTGAATGTTGGGATGTAAGTGAGTGGCATGCCAGACATGGAGTTAGGAAGAGCAGAATTCAAATCTTGCCTTCGACACCTATTATCTGTGCCTCAGTTTTCCCATTTGTAAAATGAGGGAGTTGGATGAGCTGGTTCCTTCCAACTCTAAATCTTTACCCCTCTCTGATGAGCTCCCCGACTTGGCCCCCAGTTTTCTGGGAGTAAAGACAGGAGATAATGGTGAGGCAGCCTTGACTGCTCAGCAAGCCAGCTCGCCAGGTTCCCGATGCTTTAGGGAGCTGGAGACTGACTGTGCCCAGGCTTCCCTGGCTGCTCTTGGCAGGGAAAGTCCTGGGAGTGGAGAGAACACGGTTGAGGGACTGACAGTGACCACAGGCTATGGATGGGTATTCCTGATCTAGTGGAAATTAATTGGATTGACTTTGGAGAGTCTTCAGATCATGGCTGAGAGCTGACAGGGAGGGACCCTAGAGGCTCATTTCTTGGATGAGGAAAGTGAGTTCTGGGGAAATGAAGTGTTTCTCCCGCCCTCCAGAGGTCACTCTGGTAGAGAGTGGCCTGCCGAAGTTTCTAAATGCTCCTTGAATTATTCATGGCCCTCTCTTTTCCCGGGAGCCTTTGGGGTGGGTATTGGGGGGAGCTAGGCAGAAGCTCAAATAGGAGCTAGGTGGGGCAGCTTTGAAATGCATTGCAGTCATTCAGTCAACATGCATTTTATTTGGCTAAGCACTGGGCATCCTAAGCTAGGCTAACACACGTGACCCTTGTCCTCAGCCAATCAGTCCTTCAGTTAAGCATTTATTAAGCGCTTACTATGTTCCAACCCTGACAGCTAGGCATACAAGGAAAAGCAAATGCATCGCTCTGGATCTAAGCTCCCAGGATTCTAAAACTGCTCACAGTGACGGGTGGGGAGAAAAAAGTCAACATCTTTCCCCTCCCAGGGCCATTGGGACTTTGTACCTGACTGTGACATGTTGGCCTTGTCACCGCTTCCATGCTTTAGGAGTTCTGTGAAATAGCACGAGAAGGTATATTTTGGGGGGTTGCTGCCTGAAACATCTGAAGCCTTTCAGGGCAAGGATCTCAGAGGCCCTGAAATGTCACCTGCCTGCTGCTCATTCATTTTCAAGTCTGGGCTTGCTACCCAGGCTGTCCTACCCTTCTCTTAATGCAGCCTTAGCAGGCTCCATTTGCTCCCCAAGCCTTCCCTTGGTTTGTGCTAATTTAACTTCTCTGCACTCTGGCTGATAGAAGCAAAATTAGAACTAGGTTTGAGGTGATGTGACTGCTGCTTTTTCTTTAAGGTGATTCTGCTGGTTAGCTATGGGCTTATGCTGTTTCCCTAGCTGTTGAGGTGGGTTGTGTTGCTTGGCTTTTATCATCCTGCTTCATCCCTACTGACCGATGGCACCTCTTTGTAAGAGGAACTGCACTAATGAGCAGCCTTTTTTTCAGGGCAAAGTGAAACGATCCTTATTGGGACTGAACCCATGCTTTATGTAGGTATATGTCTATCTGTTGTTCTTTCTATCAGTACACACCCACACATAATTACATTTTTAACTGCACTGGTGGAGCTTCATTTTTTTTTTTTTGATAACTTTGACCCACTCGGAGGCACACACTTTTGTTGTTGTGTTTGGTTTGGTTTGGTTTGGTTTGGTTTTTCCCCTTGGAAAGTTAGAGTCTCTTACTAGAAACTCTTCTGTGTAATTGAAGATTGGGTGTATTCCCAGAGTGTACCCAAGCCAGCACTCCAGTTCTCAGGGGCCTGGCAGCTTGCATTAGATTGTCCCAAAGACTTCTGTCATGGCATGGGAGACAATGTGTGAAAAGGAATGTAACTTACAAATTAAGAGGCAGTGGAGAAAGGCCAGAATTTGGAGGTAGAGAGCTTGAGTTAGAATTCCTGGTCTGGGGGACCTGGGGACTTCTTCTGTAGCCTCTTGGGACTTGGTTCCTCCCATGTCTGCTGAGTGAGGGAGGGCAATTGGACTCAATTTCTAACATTCCTTTTAGCTGTAACTATATGAACCTTTAGTAGCCTTGGATTCTTAGTGACAGGAAGGTGCCAGTAGGAGATGGGGGATCTCCCAAGGCTTGTTCTTAGTCTAGGTAGAAGCCTGGAGAAAGACATTGTGCCATCCCTTTTCTTTCCAACCAGGTTTCTTGACCCTATTTAAAAAAACCCAACAAACCCAACCAAACAACAAAACCCCTGGTACTATCGTTTGTTAAGCACCTACTGGGTGCCAGATACAGAGACCAAGGAGCCCTAGACAGCGTGTCAGGCTTCTGGCCATCCCAGCCATTTGCTTCTATTTGGGGTGTGAGCTATCTGGCCAGGAGCAACATTTCTGAGCTTGGGGAGATTAAAGTCTATTAAGAAAATGGTCAGAATTTCAAAGGGCTTATGATAAAAAAAATGCTATCCACCTCCAGAGAGAGAGAACTGAAGCATACTTTATTTACTTAATTTTTCTTGGTTTTTTTGTATGTATTTTTTCTTTTGCAGTATGGCTAATATGGAAATATGTTTTGTGTGACTTCACATATATAATCAATATCCTATTATTTGCCTTTTCAGAGGGTGGGGGGGTGGTAAGAGGGAGGGAGAGAATTTGGAACTCAGAATTTTAAAAAAATGAATGTTAAAAATTTTTGAGGTGTAATTGAGAAATACTTAATGAAATAAATAAAAATATATTAAAGACAAACAAAAAAAAATGGTCAGAGGAAAACAAAGTTAGGCCTCGTTAAGATGGAGACCTAAGGAGCTTGCTGGGATGGTCATTTGATGCAAGTTACTGGGACACAAGCTTGAACTTCCCAGACTAGGAAAGATAAGAGGGGGCCAAGCACTTAGAAAGAGGGTTGCAAGGACATCCCCTGCTTTTGTAAATAAGGTTTTTTGATATCTTCCATTTCTTACATCACCACTATAGTATCCTGTGTATCTCTCTTCCTCCTCCTCCCAGAGAGCCATCCCATATGCCAAATGGTATTTTTTGGAGAGGAAAGAGAAAAAGGTGCATAACTGATTGAGACATTGAAAAAGTCTGAAAACAGGGGACACCCCTTTTCTGATCAGAAAGAAACACCTGTGACTGGAAGCAGACTCAGAGGCAATGGTATGAAGCTTCCCAGTGCCAAGCTGGTAGGGAGGTCCAGCCTCCCTCCCCGACTGAGATGAAGCATCTTGGCTAAGGTCACAGGGGTGGTAAGTGGCAGAGACAGGATTCAAACCCAAGTGTTCTCACTCTGGATCCAATGCTCTTTCCACTATCTACCAAATCCTAAAGGGAATTAAGAACCCATTTTTTCTCATAGAATACTTTTATAAAATAGTAGTTTGGTAAAGTTGAAATAATATTAGTATTCTTGTTGAGTCATATTATAAGTTAGGTTTTTGTGGGTTAGCCTGGGACTTTTCAACTGCCTTTTATAAATTTGTTCTTATAGGAAAATGTGGTTCCTGTTCCAAGTAGTTGCCTTATAAAGTCCATTTTTGGAATATGATCTGTTAATAAATTGGTAACTGCCTGTACCATACAGATCAGTTCCAGACTTATTATGTTAAAGGTGATTTAATGGCCTGATGAGGTACAGGATCCTGCTGATTTTTTCTCATTGTACATTTCTCATGAAAATGGCTTCAAGTCATGTATTTGTGGGGGGGAGGGGAACTTGTTGTAGCTCCATATTACTGTTTCTGCTCTGGCACCCTGAGGGTGGGGGTGGGAGGCAGTGGTGGCTACAGAGGTCCTCCAGAATCAGCAGCTCCCCACTGGAAGATTTTTGGAGAGAGAGAGAGAGAGAGTCAGAGAGACATACATACATACATACAGGCAGACAGACAGACAGACAGACAGACACACACACACACACACACACACACAAAGAGAGAGACAGTCAGAGACAGAGAGGAAACAGAGACACATGGAGAGACAGAGAAAGAGAGGAAACAGAGAGAGAAGACACACACACACAGACAGACAGACAAACAGACACACACACACACACACACACACACACACACACACACACACACACACACACACACACACGGACACACAGAATTGACTTTAGCCTGGTAGTTTACAGCAAGAGACACACATTTTGCTCCTCTGATCCCAGCTGAGCCCACAGTGCTGCAGCCAATCTTTTTTTTTTCTATTACTTTCCTCATGGTGTCTTTTTCGACCTTTTTCTCCTCTCAGCCTCTGACCCTTTCACCAGAGCTCCTCACTTGGAACTTTCCTAAAACAAATGCAAGCCATCTGTCAGGGCTTCCCTCTTCTCCCCTGTCCTTAACTTCTTTCTACCTCCCCGCCCCATCTTCTCCTCCTTAGCTCACCTTGGCTGAAGAGGTGGTCTTCTCTCTGTTTAGACTCTGCTGGGACCTTTGGCCTGTCCCACTCCCTCCCATCTCTTCCAGTAGCTTGTGTCTTTGGATTTTCATTCTTTCTCTGCCTTAGTTTCCCTCTCTTATCTGCTGGCTCATTCCTTGCTGCCCATAAACATGCCCCGGTTTCTCCACCCTTTAAAAACAAAAGGGCTTTGCTTGGCCCTGCCCCTTGCCTTGTGCATAGTAGGTGCCTGCTGAATTGAATAATATTTACAGTCTTGTGTGCAAAGCTGATGGGGAGAAGACAGCAGCTGAGAGAGGAAGCAGAAGGTAATCGAGGGAGGAAGCAGAAGAGCTTTAAGCACTGGCTCTGCCCAGTGTTGGCTCACAGGCCTTGGGCAGCCTCGGGAAGCCCTCTGAACCAAATAGCTCATTGTAGAACCAAGGCATTGGCCCAGGTGACTTCGGAAGGCTCCTTCCAGCTTTCCTTTGGTGAAGCCAGTTCTGTTGGGAGGATCCAGTAAGATCGTGTATTTAAAGTGCTCTCCCTTCCCAGTTACAGCTGCTATCCCCTAGAAGTCCCTGGCTGGCTGGTCGGTTTTTTCATGTTCTTCTAAATTGCTAATCTTTGCTGTCTTTTATCCCCACCGCACGAAACCCTCAGTGGTTCATGGGTACCATAAACCAATAAATTTACAAGGTGGCAACTGCCTTAATTAAAAAAAAGAAGTGTTATTGTTGTCTTTTATGCCATTTATTTCCAGGTAGAAGGCTCCTCCCCCAGCCCTCCCTTGTATCAAATACATTCCATGTGTATCAGTGCATGCAAAGGTCCCATCCATACTTTCCCTCTCCCCTTTGGCTGAAAGAGGGAGGTACTTGCTTTCTATCTCTTTGCAAGGGTTTCGTTTGAGTGCTCATTTTGTTTACATTTGTCATAATCTTGGTTCTGCCTGTTTTTCTCTACAGCAGTTCATATAAATCTTCCTTTATTTTTTTCAGTCTCCTCATCTTGGTCATTTCTCATGTCATTCATATGCTACAGTTTGTTCATCCATTCTCTAATTGATGGGTACCCACTTTGTTGCTAACACACACACAAACACACACATATACACACACACACACACCCCTTTGTGAATATTTTGTTTGAAATGGGTCCTTTTCATTTTTCTGCCTTTGGCCCCCTCTGGGTAGTCTCAGTAGTGGAATCTTATGGTCAAAAAGTAGAAACAGTTTAGTGACTTTTCTCACAAGATTCCAAATTACTTTCCAGAATGGTTGGACTAAGTCACAGTTCTGCCAACAATGTATTAGTGTACCCATCTTTCCTCCAACACTATTTTCAGTTTTTCTATGACAATTTGCTGCATGTGAGATGAAACCTGAATTTTAAAATTTATATTTTTATTAGTGACTATTTTTATATCATAATCATTTCCCTATATATCCTCCTCATCTGAACTTATATTGTAACAACAAAAAAAAGTCAAGAAAGGTTGACTATCACAGCAGCTGTTTATCTGTGACTGCTGTATTCAGCCGCCATAGTCATCTGACCTCTGAATTCTGTATTGGTCATTGAATTTATTTGAATTTTAGTAGTTTCTTAAAAAATTGTTTTTATTTATCTTGTCCTCCTGTTTTTGCTTACTTTATTCAGCAGTAGTTTATACATAGTTTTCCAAGTTCTTTATAGTCATCACTTTTTATGGCATATTAATATTCTGTTACATTCATTTACTGGAATTTGTTCAGCCATTTCCCAATGAATGGGCACCTACCTACTTGGTTTCCATTTTAATTTTTTTTTTTTTAAAGCAATTGGGGTTAAGTAACTTGCTCAAGGTTACACGGCTAGTCATTATTTATGCGTGGGGGCTCATTTTCTGAGGCCGGATCTGATCTCGGGTCATCCCAACTCCGAGGCCGGCGCTCTTACTCACTGCGCCACCTAGCCACCCCTCCATTTTAATTTTTTTACTACCACAAAAAATGTGACCATGAATATTTTGGTTGATATGGGGTCTTTTTTTCCCCTACCTTTGATCTCCTTGAGATATATGCCCAGGAGTGGGACCTCTGGGTCCAAGGATTTGAATAATTTAGTAACTTTTTAAAAGTCATTAATTCCGAATCATTTTTTCAGGATGACCTGACTAGTCAGCTCTTCCCACAGTGTTTTAGTGGGCTGGACTTCACAGCTATTTTATAGACTATTGATATCTTTTGTCTTTGCTAACTTGCTGGGTGGAATGAGTAACCTCAAGATTGTTTTAACTTGTATTTCTCTCATGAGTAGGGCTTCGGGGCATTTTTCATCATGGTTGTTGATAATTTGATGTTCTTCTTTTGAAAACTGTTCACATCTTGAAATAGGAGAGATAACTCATGCTCTTATATATTTGTGCCAATTCTCTCAATATTTTGGAATTAGATTTTGCTCAGCTGGGTTTGATAGAGAGATTCCTTTTTTCCTACTCTTAGCCTTCTCTTATTCTAACTTGATTTTATTCAGGCAAAACTGGTTTTGATTTGCATTTCTCTTATTGGTGATTTGGAACAACCTTTTGTATGGCTGTTGATAGCCTGCAGTTCTTTGTTTGGAAAAGATTTGTGGTCTTTGACTGCTTAATATTGGGGAATGCCTCTTGGAGCATCTCATATTTGTGTAAATTTCCTATTTATGTCAGATTTTTGTCAGAGATATTTTCCCCAGTTGGCAGTTTCCCCTCTTATCTTAGTTGTATTGATTTTGTTTCTGGAAGAAACGTTAAACTTTATATAGTTAAAATTGTCCATTTTTTTCTTTTCTAATGTTCTCTGACCCTTGTCTGAGGGTACCCAGACAAAGGTCTGCCCCCCTTCCTTTCCCCAACAACATTGTAAAAAGAACCTTTTTCCTTTCTGCTCTAATTTTTCCATGTCAGTTTTTTATATTTCAGTTACATAGCCATTTGGAACTTGCTGTTTTAAGTAGTCTGAGTTACTAGTTAGAGCTAATTTTCTGTCAAATCACTTTACAATTTTCCCATTAGTATTTGTTTCGGATCATATACTTCACCCCAGTAGTTATTGTTCTTGGGTTCATCAGACACTGACTTCAGATGAACTGAGTGCAGTTGTTTCTCATTCCTGCTTATGTAGATGGTTCCACTCACCGATTTTCCTATTTTTGACCCACTATCAAATAGTTTTGACAATTTCTGTTTTATAACAGTCTGAGGGCTGGAAACACTATTTCCCCTTTATTCCTTTTTTCCTCATTGTTTTCTTTGAGATTCTAGCCCCTTGGTTCCTTCAGATGAATTTTCTTATTAGTTTGCCCAATTCAATAAAGTCAGCACTTGGTCATTTGATTTACAGCACTAAATCTGTAAATTAATTTAGATAGTCTTGTTCTTTTTATTGTTTGGGTGTGGCCCAATCAGGAACAGTTTGAGTAGCTTTACAGTTCTTCCAAGGCTTCCCTTCTATCTATTTGGTGTGTTTGTAATTGCATTTCCTTAAGTCTTAAGTGTTGCCTGTGACTCCCAAATATTTCATTCGTTTTGGAGTTCTTTTGAATTGGATTTCTTTCTAAAATCGTTTCCTCCTGATCCTCGTCATTGCTATATGGAAGTGCTGACTTTTTTTTTTCTTTTTTGGTGTGTATTTATTTTGCATTCTGATACTTAAATGAAGCTCTTGCCTTCATCAGTTTCTTTGTTGAGTGCTTAGGATTTTCTGAACAAGCCATCATGCCATCTGCAAATAGGGATTGTTTTGTCTCTTCTCTGCTGATGTCAATGCCTTTACTTTCATTCTCTTGTTTTATTGCTAGGGCTAGCAAATGAGAATGGAGAGATGGGTGTCTTGGCTTTACCTCAATGTTCAGCCAGCCCCATTGCAGGCCCATTGCACCTGCACCTATTCTCAGAATGCTGCTCTAATGACCCATTTCTCTCTTTGACTTGGAACAGAACACTGGTTTCCTTGAATGAGGCCTAGTGTCTAGGAGGAAATAAGCAATCTGCCTAGGGTTAGCCTTCCCCAAAGTCAAATCTAAAGGGTGGCGCTCTGTGTCACACATTTAGATAAAGTCACTGTCCTCTGATAATTCTAAGAGCTTTGGAGTAATGAAATGGCAAAACTCTAGGCAATGTGAATGGGCCAACATTGACATGAGCTAGGGTTGAGAGCAAAAAAATCTCATTTATATATACAGGATGTTGGACTTCTAGCCAAGAGTTCTTACCAAGGCCAGGGGCTTGGAAGTCTCTTATCCTGAAGGTATCACTTAGCTGTATTATCATTAACTAAGAAGCCCAACAAAAATACTGGAATGTAGTTGGAGAAAGAGATTCAGTCCCACAAGCATTTATTAAGCACCTACTATGTGCCAGGCATGGCTCTAGGTACTAGGGCTACAAAAACAAGAAACCATTACTGCCATTCAGGAGTTTCCATTCTCCTGGGAAGACATTGGAAAGCAAATGAGAAATGCCATCACACCCTGGTACAAAGGCATGGTGAGTGTCCTTGGAATATAGTGTGTAGTTCTAGCTATTGTGCCTCCAAAAGCTATACTGGAGCTAGAGAAGATCCAGGGCAGAATCCAAACTAAGCTGAGGAAGGGGAGGAGAGCAGTGGTCTCTATCTTGGCCAGGCTGGAAATGTAGTAGCCATTTCTGGGTCCTATCCCATTGCTGATCAACATGGATGCTTTAATTTGCTCCCTTTCCAACCTGGGCTGGTTGGGCTTTCCTTAAGCAGACTGGTAACTTTCTGCTGCTAGGGTCTCCCTTGTTGGTGTGAGACTCAGTGAAGATAGCTGAGACCTTTATGTAGCCTCACTGCACCTTAGAACTCCCAAATGCAAGTGATCCACCAACCACAGCCCTAGTAGCAGGATTTAGAGACATGGGCCACCAGACCTGGCCAAATCGATATTCCTAAAGCACATGTTTGACCACGTCACTCCCTTGCTCAAAAATCTTTAGTGTTTTCCTGTTGTGACTGGGATAAAATAGAAATTCCTCTGTGTGACATTTCAAAATCTTTCTAGTCTGGTTCCCACCTATTTTTCTAGACAGATTTCACATTATCCTTCCTAATTCTCTCTGTGTTCCAGATAAATGATTTACTTGCTGTTCCTCATACATAACATTCATTACTCACCTCTGTGCCAAGTACATTGTGTAGGAGGCAGCACCTGAACTGGGCTTGGAAGGAAGGACGGGATTCTGTGAGCTGGAAGTGAGGAGGGAATATCTTGTAGATCTGGGAGATCACTTGTGCAAAGACATGGAGATGGAGAATAGATTGTTGTGGGCAAGGAACAATGAGTAGGCCAGTGTGACTGGCATAGGGAGTGTGAAGGACAGAAGCAGGTGACCAAACTGGAAAGCTAGGCTGCTTGGGATTTTGTTGTATTTTATCTTAGAGGCAATAGAGCAACACTGTCAGATCTGTGTTTTAGAACTGTCAAGTTGGCAGCTGTGTGTGCAGTCTGAATTGGAAAGAGGAGAGGCTGGAGGTCCAGAGACCAACTGGAAGGTTGTTATTGCAACAGTGTAGGCAAGAAGAGATAAAGACTGAACTGTGAGTTAGGGTGGACTGTGTGGGTGTCGAGAAGGTGACATAGAAGGGTGACCATGTGAAGGTGGTGGAACAGGAGTGTAGAATGAGAGAGTGAGGAGGCAAGGATGTCACAGGTTTGAGGGTAAAGATAGTGGTTAGTGGGCATGACATTGGTGAAGAAGCAGCAGAGAAGGAGAGGGAGCAGCCACACAGAAGATGTGAATGTAGAATGGATGAGATCAGGGAGAGCTTTGGGGGATTTGGACAAATAAGACAAATTCCAGTTTTGATGTCTTCTGTTTGAGATGCCTATGACACATCCAGTGAGGATTTCCAACAAGCATTCGGTAATGTGCCACTGGAGTGTGGGGGAGAAGTTGGACTGAATATAAAAATTGGAGTGCTGAGATCACCAAGGGAGAGAATGTAGAGAGAGTAGAAAAAAGGGCAGAAGGGAGAAAGCCTTGGGAGATCCATCACACTTAGTGGAGAAGGGAGGCTGAGGACGAGTGGAGTCATAGAAGCCATGGGAGTAGCATATATTTAATGTTTGGATCCTTTAAAAATGTGTAAATATTAGTAATAGATGATTAGTTAATGTTTATGACTGCTATTTTAATAATATTTTATTCCTGGTAGAGGAATCCTCATGGAATAAAATTGTTGTTTAATGTTCTTTGATTATTATTTGTGCCTGGGAAAAGCTTAGCCTATTGGCCAACACAATGATAAACCAGCCCCTTGGCTCATCTGGGACCAATCACATAAATGGTAGACCCAGTCTCTTTAGATGAAATCAAACTCATCAAAAATGGTTGTCTTATGAACACAAGTCCATTAAATGATAAGGCATCACAGGGATCAGTTCAAAACCATATGGCATAGAGATTGAAATGTGTAGGGAAGAGCTAAGTAAATAACTCTTGAAATGTTTGCCAAGTGTAAGGCCCTCTTTGTTTGGAGTGCTTCAGTTGGCCCCATTTTTTCTCAAGACACTGAGGTGGCTTTGTCAAGTGTAGAGGAGGGACTACTCTAGGGGAGGTTTGAGGTTTTCACTATCCTTTGAGTCATAAGCCAACTAGTGGAGTGAACTTCAACAGACTGTCCCCTCTGCTCTCAGGGCAGAATTCTGATGGCAAAGGCCTCCCTAGCCTTCCTAGAGAATCACCCACTTGACTGGGGGAGCAGCCTGTTGGAAGGCTCTGGTGCTGTTGGCCAGATGTTTGATGTAAGTCCTTGTCCTCCTTCAGGCAGCTCTGCTTGTTTGGATACTTTTTAAGCATAAAAGAGCTGAGGAGAAAGTGAAGGGAGTCATGTCGGAGGCGGTTGATCTCTCCTTTCTCTCTGAGACAGAGAGGGACTTGATCTTGAAAGTTCTTCAACGGGACGAGGAGCTCCGAAAAGCAGAAGAGAAGCGGGTCAGGTGAGAGGATCAAGAGAGGCCTGGCCTGGCAAGGTTTGGTGTTTTGGCTTGTGTTTCTTGCTTGAAACTCTAGAGAGATCTTGTCATAGCTGCATGTCTGCTATGTGTCTACTGCATGTTTGCCCCATGTGTCTTCCCCAGGGCTTCGAGTTGGCTCTGTGTTGTGGTGAACTTCGTAAAAAGCAAAGGGCCTCACTCTCTTTTCACATCACTACCCTGAAAAAAAAAATCAGCACCAGTCAAAAATCCTGCTCAACCCACTGAGATCCTGACTCCAGGTGAACAACTCTCTCTGGTCTGAGCAGGAGACTAAAGAATGAGCTGCTGGAGATCCGGAGGAAAGGGGCCAAGCGAGGCAGCCAGCGGTATGGTGAGCGGACTTGTGCCCGGTGCCAGCAGAGCCTGGGGAGAATATACCCCAAAACCAACACTTGCCGAGGCTGTAATCACCTGGTGTGTCGGGACTGCCGCACTCCTGGCGCCCATGGCACCTGGAGGTGCAAGGTGTGCGTCAAGGAAGCGTGAGTGTTGTTCCAGAGCCAGGGGGAGGAGTGAGCAGAGAGGGAAGTGAGGCCTTGCATGTGGCAAAAATGTCAGCCTGCACTCCTGCCTGAAAAAATGTCATTAGCCAAATGCTAATGTCTCTTCTTCCCTCCTAGAGAGCTGAAGAAGACAACTGGTGACTGGTTTTACGACCAGAAAGTGAACCGCTTTGCTAACCACCTGGCCAGCGACTTAGTGAGGATGTCACTTCGCAAGAAGCCAACAGGTACTGCATTCCCAGGAAGACTGTGCCCTGGCCAAGTAGGTCCTAGGGTATCCAGCTTCACTTTGGCTTTTGCCCTATTTGTAGGAAATTTGTAGGCTTTGTTCTTCTGCCAGCTGTTCATTCATTTAGCAAATGCTCCTTGAGCATTTATACTAAGGAATTTCAACAGACATACTGATACTCAAATATGCAAAGCCTCACAGTTCCTCAACTTAGTAATTTACCATGGCCTACTCCTGCTGGCTCCAGCCACCTCAGCTACCAAGGGAGATGGTCACACCCTCAATCTCACCACAAGCCACCAAAGGATCACCTCCATGTTCAAGAACGCTGAAATTCCCTTATCCGATCACAATCTCTGTCATTCCACCCCTCCCTCTGCCTTGCAACCCTAAAGCCTGTTTTTCACCCACACAATGACCTTCAGTCCCTCAACCTCTCAGCACTTTCCCAGGCAATCAACCTACATTAAGTACACTCTTCTCCCTTCCCCATCTTGACCAACAGGTTTGGCTCTAGATTACCTTCTTCTCTTGAGTCCCTCGCCCTCTTAGATGATCTCTTCTCTTGCCCTGCCAAGACTCAAGTCTTGATCACTCCCACCATCTTCTGCCTTCTCTTCTCAATGCATGCAGTCGAGCAAAGATGGAGAAAATTACAAAATAATGCCGACTGGGTCCACTAGAAATTTATGTTGTGTAATCTCAACTGGGCCCTCACTGCTGCAATGCTATCCTTTTATAACTTCTTAGTGAACTATCCCACTCACTGCAGCAGCTCTTCTAAATGGCTCCCCCTCCCGCTTTCCTCTCAGCTAAGAATCTTGCCTCTAATTTTATTGAAAACATTGAGACCATTCACCAAAAGCTCCCTCTTTTCCCCTCCTCCTCATCCTATGTCACTCAGATGCCTTCTGCCACTATCTCCTCCCCCATCTCTGTCTCACATAATGATGTGGCCCTTCTCCTTGCTAAAGCAAAGCTTGTCTAGATGTGCACATAACCTCATTCCATCATAGCTTCTCCAGGATATTGAATCCTCTGTCATCCCCATTCTCTTACTTATCTTTGCTATCTCCTTGTTTACGACTACTTCCCTGTGGCCTACAAGCATGCCAATATCTCTTCCATCCTAGAAACTTTCACTTGATCCATCCATCCCTGTGAAGCTCTCATCCCATCTCTTTCCTCTCGTTTGTGACTAAACTCCATGAGAAGGCTGTCTACAGTCAGTACCTCCACTTCCTTCTTAACTCTTTGAAGTCTGGCTTCTGACCTCATCATTCAACCTAAACTGCTCTCTCCAAGTTACCAATGATCTCTCTCTCTCTCTCTCTTCTTGTTTGCTTTTTGGAGGGGGGAAGGCAGGGCAGTTGGGGTTAAGTGACTTGCCCAAGAATACACGGCTAGTTTTTGTGTTAAGTGTGTGAGACCAGATTTGAACTCAGGTCCTCCTGACTCCAGGGCCAGTGCTCTATTCACTGTGCCACCTAGCTGCCCCACCAATGATCTCTTCATGGCCAAATCCAATGGCCTTTTCTCAGTCTTCATTCTTCTTGACCTTCCTGCAGCCTTCGACACTGGTGATCACCCTCTTCTCCTTAATACTCTCTTTTCTCTAGGTTTTCATCACACTTCTCTTTCCTGCTTCTCTTCCTACCTATTTATCTTTGCCTTGTCAGTCTCCTTTGCTGGATCTTCATCCAAGTCACCCTGTTAACTTCGAGTGTCCCTCTGGCCTCTGTCCTGGGCCTTCTTTTTTTCTTCTTCTAGACTGTTTCACCAAGAGATCTCATCAGCTCCCATGGATCCAATGGCAGTCTCTATGCTGATGATTCTCAGATCCAGCCCCAATGTCTCTGCCGGCCTCCAGTCTGGCATCTCCAATTGTCCATTGAATATCTTGAACTGGGTAGCCCATAGACATCTTAAACTCAATGTGTCCCAAACTGAACTCATGATTGTATCTCTCCCACACCATGCCTCTTCCTACTGATTGAGGGCATCATCACCATTCCAGTCACTCAGGCTCTCAATGCAGGCATCAGCCTTGCTACCTTACTTCCTCTTATCCCTTGTCTACAATATGTTGCCACGATCTGTTGATCCATTAGATTGTTAGCTCCCTTGAGGGCAGGAACTGTCTTTTGCCTCTTTTTATATCATTTAACACAGAGCCTGGCACATAATAGGAACTTAATAAATATGTATTGATAAATTGTGGATTTTACCTTCATGGTCTCTCTGACGTGTATCTTCTTCCTCCCTCTGATATTACCATCACCCTGGTGCAGGCCCCTCATCACTTCATATCTGGACTAGTACAGTAGCCTGCTTTGGGCATCTTTTTGCCTCAAGTCTCTCTCCATGCCAGTCCATCCTCCACTTAAAGCGCAGATCTGACCATCTCACACTCCTGCTCAATAGACCTTAGTGGCCTCCCAGCTTCTCCAGGATCCAATACAAAGTGGCCCTCAGAGCCCTTGACAGCCTGGCCTGGCCTCACACATTTCCCTTCTTCTTTCACCTTGCATTCTCCTCCTTAGTCCAGTGACACTGGTCTCCTCAATGTTCCTTGAGTACAAGCTTTGTCTCCTGACTCTGAGCCTTTCCACTGGCTGTCTCTCATGTCTAGAATGTGCTCTCCTTTCATCTCTGCCTACTGGCTTCCTCCAAGTCCTTGCTAACATGCCACCTTCTACAGGAAGCCCTTCCTGAGCCCCTTCATGCTAGCATCTTCTCTTTGTTGATTATGTCCAATGTTCTCTGCCTGTATCTGGTTTGTATATAGTTGCTTATATGTCCTCTCCCTCCTTAGACTGTGAGCTCCTTGAGAACCAAGACTGGTTTTTGCCTTTCTCTATATCCCTAGATCTTAATGTGGTGCCTGGCACATGGGCATTTAATAGATGTTTATAGACTAACTGAGCACCTGCTGTGTGGCAGGCATTGGGCTAGCTACTGGCGATACAGGGCTATTGTTATCAAAGTAAAAGGAGGTTTCCGGGGAGACATTGTGAGAACCAGGAAGATGGTTGAAATGGAATGGGCCCATCTGCATGTATCCTACATTTAGAACTGGAAAGGACTTGAAAGGTAATCTTCTAGAAGGGGAAACCGAGGCCCAGGGAGGTTGACTTGCCCAATCCACATATCTAGTAAACGGTAGGGCCAAGGTTCCACCCTTGATTCTCTGTGTTTATCCCACTGCATTTTAGGATTAATTCTTCCTCTTCTCTTCTCCCCCTTGATGCTCCCCATTTTGGAATGACCTTTGGAGCTGGCAAAAGAGATACTGTGGGGCAGTCTCTTCTCCAGCAGTCCCAACTGAGTGAGGCCCGGACTGGGATGAAGAGTGCCCAGGAGCCCCTAAAGGAGTCCAGGTAACATGTGCCCAAATCACTTCCAGCATGGTGCAGAGGGCTTTTGATTTTTTAGGAGAGGTTCTTATCACTTGAGCCGCTCTACAGCCTTGTGCAGTAGATGTAAGTGACCTTATGGCTTTAGTCCACAAAGATAAGCCCAGTGGGCTCCCTTGCTGAGGGTTGCATAGCTAGGTAATGGAGGAATGGGCCAGAGTCTGGGCCTCTTGGTCCTTTAGTTCTGGCAAAGTGATTGTCTCACCTTTCCTCGTGCCCCCAAGCCCTTAAAGTGATAAGAAATGTGTCCAGTAAAGTACTAAAAGCAACATGGAGAAGGATATGACTCCCTCCTTCTACAGAAAAAAGCCCCCAATATAGCATTGCAAACTCTGAGCTCTGTGCCCAGCCTTACTGATTTGTTTCCTGAGCCTGCCAGGCCGATGTTGCTCCACTTCATTGGCATGCTTGTTTGTAATTTCCTAGGATCATAGATTCAGAAGCAGAGGGCCCCGAGAGGCCTTCAAGTATAACCCCTGTGTTTGAGAATCGAGGAAATTGCCATTAAGGGTCAACCCACTCATTTTAAAGAGGAGGAAACTGAGGCCCAGATGTGTCACACAGCTAGTAAACAGCTGAGATGGGGTTGGAACCTGGGTCTTCCCAACTCCAAGTCCAGTACCCTGTTCACCATGTCATGTTATCTCCCTGGGCAGGACTTAATTTCCCCCGTCCTGCAGATCTCTCCAGAGCAGGCAGCTGGAGGGAGGGGAAATGAGCTCAAGGAAAGAGGCAACAAGCTGTCAAAGAAAATGTCACTAGTGTGTTCAGTGTTGTAGGCCCAAGCTTCCCGTAGCCACTTGTTAGGGCTGTGATTATTCCAAATCCAGAGGAAAGTGTCTAAAAGTAGAACTCCCCCCATGCCCTCAGGCTGTCTTCCCCACAATGTATTTTTGAAGTCAGATTTGTAGTAATCTTGAGCTAGGAAACCATGATGATATACTGTGATAAAACATAGTTGGGGAGTGTAGTAGTTACCATCTTGCTTGTCAAGCAGACCAATTGCTATTTGATCTGTTGGCCATACCTTTGGATAATCATTTCCCTAAAACCCCTCATTCCCCTTATGAACTCTCCCTTCGAGGGCTTTCCTCCCCTCCCCTCTCCCAACCTGGTCCCTGGTGACCTGAAATAATCAGAAGGACCTCCCTCTGATCAGTATCTTAATACCTCCAGGAAGTGGGGAAAAGGGAGACTGCTTTCTGACGGCCATTGTTCCAATTCCCTCCAATTCCCTCGGGCTACTGGGACAGAGACTCCTATTCATAGAGCTGAGGTTCTTGGCTTGGGGTCCATG
Source organism: Gymnobelideus leadbeateri (assembly GCA_011680675.1). Taxonomy (NCBI): domain Eukaryota; kingdom Metazoa; phylum Chordata; class Mammalia; order Diprotodontia; family Petauridae; genus Gymnobelideus; species Gymnobelideus leadbeateri. The sequence continues at coordinate 49,505 of WOXC01001833.1, forward strand.
AATTTATTTTAAAAATATTTTCACAACTGTATTTCACTAGAATTGGTTTCCACCGTAATCTTATGTATTCTATCATATGCATTTAAAACCCCAGTTTGGGGCGGGGATCCACAGTTTTGGGCTTCCCCAAAGAACCGTTGACTGGTGGATCCATCCAAGGCCCCTTGCCCTGGCCCAACCACCCTCACTACTTCAAGGGAGGAGTCCTTCCTGGACTGATTGGAAAGAGGGGGGCAGGACTTGGTTTGGTGACTGATAAGGTTTCTCTTTCAGATTAGTTCAGAGACTGCAAACTAGGATCATCTCCAAATGCTGCCTTAATATTTCTAAAAGAGGTTGTGTGTGGAGTGGTGGGGGTAGGTGGGACTGGGCTTTTATCTGCTCCCACAAAGCATAGGAGGAAAATGGCCGAGGCCCTGCGGCAGGATGCTTTAGTAAAGGGTTATGGCTAAGCTTGGCCTTCATCCATCATTTCAAAGTCCAGAGGTTATTACCCTTTTTTTGTCCTGGGCCCCTTTGGTCATCATCTGGGGAAGCTAAGGGACCCATTCTCAGAATCATATTTTTAAATGCAAGTAAAAATACACGGGATTAGAAAATAAACCAGTTGTATCAAGATCCAGTGATCCAAGTATAAAGCAAAGCAAAGCCATGTTCACAGACCCCAGGTTGGGAAGCCCTGGCATAGCCAATTTCTGAAGTCCCTGCCTGGCCTAGCTCTGGTGACTCTGGTTCCTTTATGACCACCATACTGTGTTCCTTGCAGACCTCCCTGTCATGTATCTTTCCATTCATGCCCCTTCCTGGCATGCTTAGAGGGATAAAGAGGGTGCTGAAGGGCTTCACTGGGGTTCTCCCTGGCTTTGGTGATCTGAGAACAAGGACCAGAATGGCTCCTTTTGATTGGAGCCTGATGAATAGGTCTGACCTGGGTCGTTCTTAGCAGTTCCAATAACATTCTGGAAAGCCTTTGAACATAGCTGTGTTCCTGCACAACACACACAGATGGCCCTTTGCTCTTCAGCTTGGAAACAATCAGACCATAGACTTAGAACTGGCAAGGAAGTAGCAAGTCACTGAACCCCTTCTCTGTCTAGTCCAGTCTCTTCATTTAATATATGAGGAAAGTATGGCCCAGAGAGGTCTCACAGGACTAAGTAGCAGAGCCAGGATTGGATTCCAGATCCAACACAGTAGCCATATACTACCTCTCTGCGAATCCATAGAATTCTAGAATCACAGAATGTTAATTATCTGGAAAGAAACTTTGATCTAGGGACATCTAAGTGGCTCAGTGGATAGAGCATCTGGAGTCAGATTCATCTTCCTGAGTTCAAATCTGGCCTCAGATGCTGTGTGACCCTGGGCAAGTCACTTAACTACTATTTACCTTAATCCATCAGAGAAGGAAATGGTAAGCTGCTCCAGCATCTTTGCCAAGAAGACCTCATGGACAGTATTGGCTTGGTATGATCAGGGATCATGAAGAGTCAGACTTGCCTGAACAACAAGGCTGACTCCTTTATTTTCCAGAAGAAGAGACTGAGGGCCTCAGAACTTAAATGATTTGTTCAAGCTTATCCAGGTAGCTCAGGGTAAAGTTGGTTCCAGCACCCAGGTCTCCATCTTCTCAGTTCAGTACTGTTTCTACTGCACCATGCAGATAGTTGGACCTTTTTCCCTTCATGGGAGAGGGGAAAATGAGCAGTTTGGCGATACCACACTAGACCCAAGATGAAGGCCTTTGCCCATCATTGGCTACAAGGCAAATCATCCTGCTGGCTGTTGCTGCCCCTTGTGCCTGAGAATTCAGTTACATCTCATCTGGGATGAGAGAATTTTTCCACACCTGAAATATGCCATTGAAAGGTCCTTGTTTAATGATAGTTTTGAAACCTCTTCCTCTCATGAGGGATTCTGAGATGGTAGAAGAAGGAATAGAGAGTTTGTTCTATCATCACCTGTCCCTTCCCTGCCACTGTGAGGAACCCAAAGGAGTACAGGTAAGGATTCAGGAGAGATGGTAAGTGACTTGCCTTTCAGTCAGTCAGCCTGTGTCAGTCATCACGATGAAAGGGGACACCTCACCTGGGGGAGCTGGATTTCTGCTGAGTACTCATTTGTTTTGGGTTTTTCCCCCTGTAGCTTGTCATATGATGCTTCAGAGCCCAGAGATGGAAAGGATTCTCTGGAGCCCAAGGGCGCGTACGTGGACAGTAGCCAAGTGGATGCTGTAGGCGATACTTGGAGGTGAGAGTACTGCCTCCCTCCTCTGAGCATGTACACGTGCCTGTGTGCACATGCACATCCATGCCTGTATGTAGACATATGTACACACAGGCAGATGTGCAGACACACAGACGCGCACACACACACACACACACACACACACACACACACACCCTCTGAATTCTCAGCAAGCCTACTCTTTATCCCAGTATTAGCATGCAGGCTTCTTCCTTCTTTACTGTACCAACGTCCCTTGCTAGAACTGTTCTCAAATCTTTGACTATTGGATCATTTGCTTTGAGCCTTCTGATAGTGTTTCTTCTCAGTAAGTGGGCTCAGAACCCAGGGTGCCTGGAGTGTGTTAGCTTTCTGAGGCATTTATGCCGAGCCAAACATCGAGCAGCCCAGCCACCCATCAGGGATGATGTACGTGTATGTGTGTTTGTGTACCGGGCGGGGGGGGCAGGGGGCTGCTTGTTTAGAAATGAGCCTTCTGTATTCCCTTACCTGAAATATAGCTTGAAGCCCAGGGTCTGGGTCTGATTATACCCATGGCTCCAGGCCAGTGACTGTAGATTTTCTGGCACCGTGTTTCCTCTTGGAGTTGGCTGGGCTTTACTTCTAACATGTGTGTCTGTCTGTCTGTCTCCTGGAGAAATCCTCTGGAGAAAGTCGGAACCTTGCGAGAAAGCAAGAGGAGCCCTGAGGGCCTGGAGTGCAGCTCTTCTCTGGCCATGACCAGTAAGGCCGAAGCACATGATGTAAGTTGGGGTTTGACTCTAATCAAGCTGGGGGAACCTCCACAGTTCCATTGAGGGATGACAATCCAGGCTGGTGGGTCTAGAAAATACACAGGTTTTTTATTCTAGTGTAAAGCTGTCCATGTATGTTTGTGCGTGTGTGAGCGTGCATATATGTGTTTCCTAGAGTGTGTTCATACTTTGGTTCATGGTTCAGGTGAAAATGATGATCCCTTTATATTATTGATCTCCCCTTCTAAAGTGCTGTATGTCAGAACCAGTATCAGAACATTGTCTGACTTCTATTTCTCTTAATAAGGGTTTGAATCAGCTTGAATAAACATATAGAATTTGTTTCTATATTGTGGGGGCGAGCTGACAAAGAGAGTTTGTTCGAATGGGAGGTTCACGTGCTGGATTTGAGCATCTTGCCTCCTTCCCAAGCTGTAGCCCTCCTTTTTAAAAATATTTGTACTTGTTTTGTTAAATATTTCCAATTCCATTAAAAACATTTTTACATTTATTTAAGGAATTTTGGAGTTCCAGATTCTCTTTCTTCCTCCCCCCCTCCCCCGGGCCTTGAGAAATTAAGCAGCATGGTATTGATCATGCTTGTTAGGTTATGCAGAACATGTTTCTGTGCTGGCCATGTAGCTGTATCCCTTCTTCCTACCCTCATTGCCTGCCCCACTCCTTCCAGGAAGTGCAGCCTTTGGGGCAGAGCTTGGGATCTGCAGATGAGACCGAAATGATATTCAAGAAGAATCCCAGGAGAGTCCTGAGGCCTTCAGGTAAGCTTTCCTCCTCTTTCTCAGTCACACAGTTGAGGGTGAGGTGGGCCTGGAGCAGCCTGGAACACAGTGGGGCTCTTTTGAAATCTGGGCTTTTGATCTCTTCTTCAGAGTATACTAAGTCTGTCATGGATCTTCGCCCAGGAGATTTAAACCCTGGCAATGGCTCCTTGGGAGACAGAAGCAGGTCGGTCCCAGGCCTCATTGCAGACATGGTAAGGGACTTTCTGCAGTAGCTCTGATAACTATGGGACATTTTTCTTCTTCTTGTTGATGTTCAGTCATTTCAGTCATGTGTGACTCTTTGTGACTCCACTGGGGGTTTTCTTGGCAGAGATACTGGACTGGTTTGCCTTTTCCTTCTCCAGCTCATTTGACAGATGAGGAAACTGAGGCAGACAGAATTAAGTGACCCAGCTAGGTCACCCAGCTAGGAAATGTCTGAGACCAGATTTGAACTCAGGAAGATGAGTCTTCCTGACTCCAGGTCCAGCACTGCATATCCACTGTGCCACCTCGCTGCCCATGTATTATAAAATAGTCATCCTCAAAATTCTTTGATACTGTTTAAAAAATTGAATTAGTTCAGCTAAAACAGGCCCAGAAGCCATAGAGTATAGTGGTCCAGTATTCAATAAACCCAAGAAGATGTTCATTAATTGTTGGAAAAACTAGGAAAACGTTTGGTAGAAATGAAGTTTACACCAGAGTCTCACTATATGCAGCATAGTAAACATCAGTCCTGTATATATGTGAAGGTAAAAGGTCAGAGCACATCTGAAAAAATTGGGGAGAGAAGAGGAAGTTCCGTGGCTGCTGAGAGAATGGTTTACTTTTACTTTTCCACTTAATAGTATTTTATTTTTTCCAATTACATGTAAAGATAGTCTTCAACATTCCATTTTATAAGATTTTGAGTTCCAAATGTTTTTTCTCCCCTCCTCCCCTCCCCAAGACAGCAAGCACTCTGATATAGGCTACATGTGCAAACTTATTAAATACATTTTGCACAGAGAATTAAGAAAATAACAGTTTGTCATGACAGATAAAATTGACAAGTTCAATTGAATAAAATTTTGAAAGCTTTTGCATGAATAAAATTAAGTCAGGGAAAATATGACGAGAAATCATAATGTGGAGGGGAAAATTTGCATGAAACATTCTTGTTAAAAGTTTCTGATTTAAGGGGCGGGTAGGTGGCGCAGTGAGTAGAGCACTGGCCCTGGAGTCAGAAGGACTGAGTTCTGATCCGGCCTCAGACACTTAACACACACAAACAAAAACCTAGCTGTGTAACCTTGGGCAAGTTACTTAACCCCAGTTGCCCACCAAAAAGCAAAAAAAAAAAAAAAGTCTCTGATTTAAGCTATCTAGGGAGTTTATGAAAATATGTGACCTGAGGCAATTCTTCCATAACAATAGTAGACAAATTATGATGAAAGTTTCCAGAAGAATTGCAAAATGCCTGCAACCTTGCAAAAATCATGTAAATCACCAATAAAAATGCAAATTAAAACGGCATTTAGGTTACAACTCATACACAGAAAATTAGCAAAAATGACAAAGACAAAATATTGTTGGATAAACTGTGGGAAAGCAGGCACACAGATACAATTCAACAAGCATTTATTAAGTTCCTATACTATACTATGTGTCAGGATTCATGGTGGGTACTTCGTGGTGGGGATGTAAAAACCAAAACCCGATCTCAAGTTTTCTGGAAGTCTCTGATCTTCAAATTAGCCATTTCCAGATCTGTGCTCCTCAACCCACTAAGTCTTCAAGCTCAGACTGCCATGTTTCTCATAATACCTCATAATCTTGTCTCAGCACACAATAATACTCCATCATATTAAGATACTATAGTTCATTCTGCCATTCCCCAATCGATGGGTGCCCACTTGGTCTCCAGTTTTTTACTTCTGCTGGGTGACATTTGGGTTTTTGTTTTGTATGTGGAGTTGACCTTTAGCGATTAGTACTGTGTGAGCTCACACTTCTCAGATTTCCCAGACTTATTAATCCTTGATGAAAGGCAAAACCCAGCTTTCTGTTCTCGAAAATCTCCAAAGTCCAGTTGCCGATTCACATGTGTGAGACAGCTTTGTGTATGCCTGAGACAGTGGAGGCAAAACCAGTTCCTAATTCCTCTCCCCGCAGATGCACTAATCTCATGATGAATCATACATCGTCTCAAATATTCTTCTCATTTTGTATTCGAACATCTTGTCTCCTGCTTGGTGCCACCTGTTTTGGGGGCTCCTCTGGAACCAACCACCTGTCCATGCACCTCCAGCACCCTGACCTTTCCTGACTTCCCAGGCAGTACTCACCTTATCTGAGCTCAGGGACTCAACCTCAATCTCGATTCTGTATCGTAATCCAGTAGAAAGAACACTAGGTTCAAATCCTGTCTCTTCTGTAAGGCATTTCGGCTTCTTGGGCCTCAGCTTCCCCATCTGTCAAATGATCTCTGATGACCTTCCACTGCAAGTCTATGATTATGTGAACTATATTACAGTGTGTGTGTGTGTGTGTGTGTGTGTGTGTGTGTGTGTGTGTGGTCTTTTCTCTCAAATACTTACCTCAAATACATATTGGTTGATTGAAATACCACCAATCAGAGGAAGAGATTCTCCCCCCCCCCCTCCAGCTTCCTTGTTTTAATTATGCCTTTTGTTTTTACAATCATGGTCATTTGGGGTATGGCACCCTTGCATAATAAAGAAAGTTAATTAAAGCCTACTGGCCTGGTGACCACATCTGAGGGCAATATCCTGTACCCCCAATTTCCTATGTCTTCAAGGAAAGCCCAGAGTTATAGGTAGGAGGTAGAGCTTTCTAGCTCACGGGTACATCTGGTGTATTGCCTTTGTGTCCTTACGCTCAGAAGCCTAGAGAGCAGCTCTGGAGGGACCCTTTGGTAACCTGTGATGTAGATGAAGTGGGTATGAAGTTTTAGAGAAGACCTTGGCCACTGATATTCCAGAACCTTGCCATTGTCCATGAGCCTGACAGCCCTCTTTATACTTCCAGGAGGAGGAAGAGGAGGAGGAAGAAGAAGACATTGATAGCCTGGTAGAGATCCATCGGCAGAAAACAGCAAGAAGCAGCCTGCGTAGTGGTTCCTCCTTGGTGAGTCAGGTTGGTTTCGTGACTGCACTCCAGGGAGGGAGAGATCTCCTTCCTAGGACTGAGGAGAGATCTTGGAGGACCAACCCTGTTCTGTGGAAGGGAAGGCAAATGCATAGACTCCCTGATACTTTTTAGGAAAAGAGCTTCCAGAGGATGGTGACCAGGTTGGCAAAGGGTCTCAAGGTCATGAAGAGGAGAATTGGTTGGAGAAAGCAGGGGTATTTAGCCTGGAGCACAGATGGCTTTGGGTCAGGGGAAGGTAGATAATGATAGCTGTGGTCAAGGATTGAAGGACTGTCACATGGAAGAGGGATTAGACATGTCTACTTGGCCCCAAAGGGCAGAGCTAGGAGCAAAAGATGAAGGCAGCAGAGAGGCCAAGTCAGGCTTGATACCAGGGAACTGTCCAAAAGTGGTGTGGTCTGCTTTAGGAGATGGTGGGGCTTCTTCCTCCTCGGAGGTCCTAAGGCTAAAGGCCTACTTTTCAGGGATCTTGTGGGGGGAATTTCCTGGTCAACTTTGGATTGGCTCATGTGACCCCTATAGTCATTGCTCAAGGGATTCTGGGACCTAAGCTTTAGCTGCTTGGGACACGCCTAGGCAGATTCTTGAGCTTTATTCTAGTGTGTCCCTGGGTGAGGGTGAAAGGGAGCCTCTTACCTTAAGTAATTGGGACTGGGACCATTTTGTATTGAAACCTTAAAAGCATTAACAAAATTCTCCCTTCTAGCACAAGGCAAAAAATGAAAAACAAACCCCAAACGAGAGATCAAGGTTCATTACAGCCAGCTCATAATTCCCCCATGTTTTGGGAAGGGGCTTGAACTGTTCCCTCAGAATTGTTATGGTAAGGTCATTTGGCCCAGAAAGAGCAGAAGAAAAATGAGTTAAACAAGGACTTGATCCCTAAGATCAGAGGGTGATAAGCAAACCCTGAGCTTGCCCTTGGGAGATTCAAGCCATCTGGCTCAGCTGACTATATCTTTGGGGATCAGAAGAACTGGCAGGTATTGTCACTGAGCCTCTGTCCTAGGCAGTGGGAGAGGGCCCACAGGATTGGAGAAAGGACCTCGGCCAACCTGAAAGCACTCTGGGAATGGTAGCTGTTAATAATGATAAATAGCACTAATAGCAAAAAAGGGAAGAGAAGAGTCTGGAAACTCTATGCCAGGGAATTCCTGGCAAAATTCTAGAGCAGATCATGAAAGAGCCAGTTGGAGAATATCTAGAAAGAGAAGCCAACAAGACTTCATTAAGAGCAGGTTGTAACCAGTAGTTAATAAAGCATTTGGAAAAAACTAACTAACTAAATTTACCATACTGTTCAGGAAAGGAAAAAAAAGAGCAGGTTGTGGTTTGCCTAGATTTCGGCAAGGCATTTTAAGAGTTTCCCATGCCATTGTGTGGGCAATGAGGCTGCTCAGTGAGTAGAGCTCTGGACTCAAGGTCCAAACCTGAGTTCACATTCTGCCTCAGTTTCCTCATCTGTAAAATGGAGACAATAATAACATGTACCTCACAGAGAGGTGGGGAGGATGTGGCAAGACACCATGTCAAGACAGCGCTCTGCAAACCTTAAGGAACTAGATAAATGCTAACTATTACTAGTATTTTTTTAAAGCAATTGGGTTTAAGTAACTTGCTCAAGGTTACACAGCCAGTCATTATGTGTGGGTGTTCATTTTCTGAGGCTGGGACCGATCCTGGGTCGTCCCAGCTCCGGGGCCAGCGCTCTTACTGCACCACCTAGCAGCCCCTATTACTAGTATTATTATTAGACCAGGAAGCACCAAACTTTTATGACTTTGTGCTCCAGTAGGAAAAAAAAGTTTGAGTACGTCTCCCTAATATGTGTATATTTACTCCTTTATAAATTATACATATGCTACTGCACTCCTAATTGTGTACATTATAAAACTTATACAAAATAGAAATGTAAAAGTACAGAGTAAAGTTAAAATATGTGATCTCAAGGTCATTAGAGAACCACTGAAGTTTAGTGAGTAGAGGGGTGATGTGGTCAGATGTGTGCTTGAGGAAAAATAGCTTTGGCAGTTGTGGAAGACATCCTCGTATGGGGAGGCCAAATCTGAGGCAATCCCTTACTAATTTCCTCTCCTAAGATTAAGTAATAGAGTTCATGGGGAAGAGCAGAGGGTACTACCAGGAGACAGAAGACTGAAGACAGTACTGGTAACCCGGCGGCCTTAAGCTACTTGCTCTGGGCCCAGAATACTAACCCTTCCCCATCTGTCCACTCTCTCACTTTCTTTCTTATAGTCTTCCTCATTTTTTATTTCTTAACCATAACTTATATACATTATGAATATATCAAAGTTCACACACACTGTGTGGTATGGTAATGAGATTATTGAGCACCTACTATGTATCAGTCTTGTAATCATACTCTTGACTAACTCATTTTCTCTTTAGCACTGATACCACACAGTATCCTCTATTTTATGTGTGACTAGATATGCACCATTCTGTATCCACAGCCCCCCTACTCTCCAACAAAAGGAAGGAGGTGCATTTCTTGAGCTTTCCTCCAAGGCCAAGCTGGGCATTATAGTTATCCAGTGTTCAGCTTTATTTTAAAGCTCTTTCTATTTGTGGTATAAAGTCTTATCTTGGTGTAAATTATTTTCCTGGTTTTGCTTACTTCACTTTGCATCAGTTTAAATGAGTCTTCTCACGATTCTTTGATTCGTAGTTGTTTCTTACAGCATAATAAGAAATTGCATCTAAATTAAATTCACATATCATGTTTTTTTTTCACCCATTCTTCAGTCAATAGACATTCACTTCTACATTCATTCTGTGTTTGTTTGAATATTTTTGTGTGTATGAGATTTTTCATTCTGTTTTCTATTTCCTTGGGAACATATAGCCAGCATGGGATCTCTGGGTCAAAGGGTGTAAATGGTTTAGTGACTTCTTAAAAGCATAATGCCAAAATGTTTTACAGAATAGTTAGATCAATCAATTCATACAGTCCTCAGTGTTTTTGTCTATGTGAATCCCCACAAGTGCTAATTATTTCAATCTTCTGTGATATTTGCCATTTTTATAGGTGTGCACGGTGAAACCTCAGGATTATTATTTTTTGAATATGTATATTTTTTGCTTTTTTTTTTTGGAGGGGGGAGGCAGGGCAATTGAGGTTAAGTGACTTGCCCAAGGTCACATGGCTAGTAAGTGTTAAGTGTCTGAGGCCGGATTTGAACTCAGGTCCTCTTAACTCCAGGGCTGGTGCTCTGTTCAGCGTGCCACCTAGCCACCCCTAGCTTTATTTTTTAATGGTTACTTTTCTTATTAGTGATTTGGAACAGTCTTTCTTATGATTGTTGGTAGTTTGAAATTCTTCTTTTGAAAACTATTTGTTCATATTTTTTTGCCCACGTGTCTATTAGGTAATGTTTTATGTATTTCTGTGAGTTCCCACATATCATTGAAAGCAGACTTTTATCAAAAGTATTTGATGAAAATATTTTCACCCAATGAACAACTGTATTGATTTTATTTGTGTAAAAGATTTTTAGTTTTATGAAGTTGTCTTTTTTTTCATTTTCTCTTTTATGATCATCTCCATTCCTTGTTTGGTTACAAATTCTTCCCCTAGCCATAGTTGTGCATTATTTAACTTAATCATAATGTGACTTTTTATGTATAGGCCATATGTCCATTTGGGGCTCACTGACATAACATACTGATCTAAAGCTAATTTCTGCCAAGTTACTTTCTGATTTTCAATGATCACTTAATCAACAAGCCTACTTTGTGCCTACTATGTGTCAGGAAAGTATTGTGTTAGGCACTGAAGCTACAAGTGCAAAGAATGAAACAATTCCTATAGGCAAAGAGCTTAATGTTCTAATGGGGGAGACAAAAAAACCCAACAAATTTGAACACTTCTATATACAAAAAAGAAAAAGGGGAAAGGGCAAAGATTGCATCTCTATTATATACAGCCTGGGGTAGAAACAAAACCTCTACTTTCTTCTGTTCTCTTCTATATATTGCTCTGAATGCTTCATTAAGTGCTAAATGTTCTTTTGTAATGTTTGGTTTGGGTTTTCTGATTTGTTACTTGCTTCCTAGCAGTTCTTGTGGAGATGGGACTCCTTACTCCAGTAATTTCTCTTTTTGGTTTTTTGGCCTCTAGGCTTGCTTTGGACTTTGTTGTAGATAAGTCAGTTTCAGTGATAAGCTTTGCTATTTTTTAGTCATGCCTGACTCTTAGTGACCCAATTTGGGATTTTCTTGACAAAGATAATGAAGTAGTTTGCCATATTCTTCTCCAACTCATTTTACAGATGAAGAAACTAAGAGAAGCAGAATTAAGTGACTTGCCCAGGGTAACAAAGGCTAGTGACCAGACTTGAACTCAGGAAGTTGAGCCTTCCTGACTCCAGGCATGGCTCTCTGGCCACTGCAGCACCACCTCTGTATTTTGAATTCTGGAAGGGGTAGTTATCCCTTCATTCCTATTTTTTTCCCTCATTTTCCCCGTTATTCTAGACCTTTTGTTTCTCCAGCTGAGTTCTGTTGTTATTTTACCTAGTTATTATTTAGGTGGGATCATTTTTATTTTGGCATGCCCAAAAGAGTTATTTTGCAATTTTATTTACACGAGTCTTTCATGTGCCTTTTAATTTCGAATGGGCCCCTTTGCTTTTTTTTGACTTTTTGGAGGGGAGAGGGTAAGGCAATTGGGGTTAAGTGACTTGCCCAAGGTCACACAGCTAGTAAGTAGTAAGTGTTAAGTGTCTAAGGCTGGATTTGAACTCAGGTCCTCCTGACTCCAGGGCTGGTGCTCTATTCACTGCACCACCTAACTGTCCCCGTCCATTTGCTTTTTGAAAGGCAGTTCGGTCTAGTGGATAGAATGTTGATCTTGGTTCAGATTCACCTTCTGCTAGCCATGTGACCCTGGGCAAGTGCTTCAGTTATCTCTCAGGCTCTCTGCAAGACCAGCTGGCCTCCTTTTGGGGACACACACCTTTTTTTTTGGAGGGGAAAAGACAGAGCAATTGGGGTTAAGTGACTTGCCCAAGCTCACACAGCTAGTAAGCTTTAAGTGTCTGAGGCCGGATTTGAACTCAAGTCCTCCTCATTACAGGGCCAGTGCTGTATTCACTGCACTACCTAGCTGCCCCTGGGCACACATCTTTTTTGAAGAAGTCTCATGTGTTGCATTCTTTGCTTGCGTATGCTAAATTGTCTTTCTACCTTTCATGGGTTTTTCCATCACTCCTTAGGGGCCATACAAGTTTGATTCCTTGAAGAAAGTGGTATTTCATGATTCCTAGTCGTAGAGCCTTGCCCTAAGAATTCTGAGGCTAAAAAGATGGCCTTCTGTTTGACACAGTAGAATCTCCCAGTGCTCACACTCCTCAGACCTGGCCTTTGGGAACTTGTAGTGTGGAGGGCACTGTGAGTTCTCATGGACTGTGCCAAGGATGACAAGCTCTGGCAGGTCCTATCAGGCAAGAACATACCGTCTAGATGGCAGGCTGTGTCTGCTTTCTAATAACTGGCTTATCCAAGCATCAGTGGGCTGCCACTTTGGCTGTGGTGACTGAGGAACGAAAGACCTGCCCCTGGCATGGAGCAAAAATTGAGTAGTTTGAACTTCATTTCTTCTCTCTGTACCCTCCTGCCCCCCTCTTCTGCAGCTAAGGTGGAGGTAAGTAAATGCACAAAAGCCTACCGGGGAAAGGAAAGCAATGGCTAGTGGCCCATGTCATGTGCTCCATAGTTTCTATATGATGTTAAGAGATGTATAGAGAGGCCTTTCCCCCCTTAACCCCCCACTTTGTGAGGACCTACACAAGAGGTGCAAGGATAAGTACAGACAGAGAGCTCTTCACATTTGGATTTTACCATTTTCTCTCTGTGAGACCTTGGACAAGTCACTGAATCTCTCTGGGTTTCAGTTTCTTCATCTTTAAATGGAAGGGATTGGATAATATGATCTCTGGGGTCTCTTTTATCTTTTAATCTAGGATTCTTTAAAAAGCAAAGAGCCTGAGTCATCTACAAAGTACCTCATTGGATTTTTTTTTTTTTTTTTTTGCTTTTTGGAGGGGCGAAGGCAGGGCAGTTGGGGTTAAGGGACTTGCCCAAGGTTACATGGCTAGTTAAGTGTTAAGTGTCTTGAGGCCGGATTTGAACTCAGGTCCTCCTGACTCCAGGGCCGGTGCTCTATTCACTGTGCCACCTAGCCGCTCCCATTGGCATTTTTCAATGTTTTAAAGTGATTGAAGGAAATGCTCAATTTTAGTCAGAAGAGAGTGATAGAATTTTTCCCATATGAGCTCACTACTCCCTCCCTGCCCCTGTGAAGTCTTTCTGAGGCCTTCAGGCTCAGAACCCCTGTTCCAGAGTAAGCGCACATACACTGCTCCTTGCTCTTAACTCAGAGGCCTAATGGCAAGGTTTCCTGCCAAGCTTTCTGGGCACTTCCCGTGGGAGGGCATTGAGGCCCAGGTAGGAGCTCCATGGCCCATTTGGGCTGTATTTTCTCCAGAGCACTCTGGGCAGCATGGTGAGCGTCTACAGTGAGGCTGGGGAAGTCAGTAACATCTTGATAACGGGCGAGATTGCCATCTCCTTGAAGTATGAGCAGTCCTCCCAGACCCTGTTGGTCCACGTGAAGGAGTGCCGCCAGCTGGCCTTTGCTGATGACATCAAGAAGCGCTCGAACCCGTGAGTGCTGCCCAAAGCTGCTACTCTGAGAAGGCAGACAGGGTGCCTAGGATGAGGGCGAGCCCCCACTGAGCCAGGGGCTGAGGAGGGAGGACTAAAGCCATTGAGGGGTCCAGGTCAAGTATGAAGGGTATTGGATGTGTTGGAACAACAGCAAGGGGACATTTCGTGCTTGGAGTGTGTGTGTGTGTGTGTGTGTGTGTGTGTGTGTGTGGTAGGTAAGGGGTTTGGAGGAGACCCAGTGAAGCAATTGGAATTTGCAATGTTCTCTAGGTATGTGAAGACTTACCTTCTGCCTGACAAATCCCGACAAGGGAAGCGTAAAACCAGCATCAAACAAGGCACTCTCAATCCAATGTTTGATGAGACTTTCCGAGTGAGTACCCCCCACCCCTGGGGCAGATGGCATTTCAGGCCCCTGTCTGTGGCATCTCAGTTGTACCTGAGTGGGTCACCTTAGTGCCTATGCAGACACTGAGGGAGGATGCATACCTGCCCAGACCTCTGCCTGAGAGGGAGGAGAGAACACTTTCCAGTTGCCTGGGACTGTTGGGAAGTAGAGACCCAGATGACCCCAGGTTTCACTTGATCAGATACTTGGGGAAGTGGGCTCTTTCACTGTTCAGGCTCTGGAGGTCTTCTTCCCAAATCAGAGATAATGAATTAGTTCTATGCTGGGTCTTCCCTCGGGTATGTGGTAGCTGTGTGATATGGGGGTGGGGGTGGGGTGGGGAATTAGGTGTTAGCACAAAAAAACTGAAAGGACGGGTATGCACTTGTAATTAATAGCCCAGGTCTGGGCAGAAAGGAGAGGCCATTTGTTGCCTTTTTGGATTGACTGGGGCTGAGGCTCCTCTGGGGTGACTAGTTCTAAAATCCTTGCCCTTTGTGGATAGGGCTCCATATCTCTGCCTCCCTTGACCCTGGGCATCTGTGCTGTTTTCCACAGTATGAGATCCCCAAATCCCTGCTGTCTGAGAGGGTCTTACAGTTCTCTGTCTGGCACCATGGCCGTTTGGGCCGAAATACTTTCCTGGGAGAGGCTGAGGTCAACATGAACTCCTGGAAGCTTGACAAGCCTCTTGATCAGTGGCTCCCCTTGCATGGAAAGGTATGACTACTTCCCACTCTCAGTAGCATCTTGTTTGTTTGTTTTTTAAATGAAAATTTTATTGAAACCTTTTCTTCCTATATTATATTCATATACCCCTCCCATCCCATACCTCATCCATCCATCCATTCTTTCCTCAGAACCAAGAGAAACAAGCAAAATCAGCTGGCACAGTGGCCATGTCTGAGAGAGTACACATTCTTCATTCATGTTCTTCTCCCCATCTACCCCATACCCTAACACTCTAAGGTGAAGAGAGATACATTTCCTCATCTCTTCTTCAGGGCCGGGATTGAGCATAATATTTTCATGGCATCCAGTTTCTTTCGATCTGCATTATTGTAGTCATGCTGTGTAATCATTGTAGTCATCTTTCCCTCTCACTTTCCTGCTTCTACTTCCTTCACTCTTGTATCAGTTCATATGGATCTTCTCACAATTCTCTGATTTCCTTGAATTTGTCATTTCTTACCACACAGTTATGTTCTATGACATTCTTCTCTTATGGTTCATTCAGCTTTTTCCCAAACAATGGTGGCCCACTTGGTTCTCAGCTTTGTGAGAAGCAAGTCAATAGAGACCCCTTATGTCTTAAGTCAGCTAGGTCTTGATTTGGAACTTCCAGGAGGAGCCTCTACAAGATGTTGCTCATTCTTTTGAATATAGTTGCCTGGGTTCTACTGCCCCCTTCTGGTTTCTACATATACTTGTGATTTCAAATGTGTGTGTGTGTGTGTGTGTGTGTGTGTGTGTGTGTGTGTGTGTGTGTGTGAGAGAGAGAGAGAGAGAGAGAGAGAGAGAGAGAGAGAGAGAGATGAGGTATAGTTACCTCTTGAGGCCAAAATTGGGCTTTGAAAGACTTTGAACTTGGCTTAAAATATTTGGAATCAATGACCTATTGATATTTTTCCCCTTGGATTTATATGATACAAATTGGGTTTTCTGTTAGACTACAGTGGCAGATATTGTTTAAAAAACTTTTTTTTTTGCCAAGACCAGTGTGCCTTTGTGTGTGGGGGGGAAATGCCTTCCACTGATGCAGACTGGTTATAACTCAGTCTTTTTTTTCAATATTTTTTAAGATTTTTATTTAAAGTTTTGAGTTCAAAATTCTATCCTTCCTTCCTCTTCAGGATGGTGAGCAATCAGATATAGGTTATACATGTGTAATTATGTAAAACATTTCCATATTAGTCATTTAGTACAAGAAGATTCAAACAAAAGAAAAAAAGTGAAAGAAAGTGAAAAATAGTGTGCTTCCATTTGTATTCAAACAATATCAGTTCTTTCCTGGAAGCAGATAGTATGCTTTATCATTAGTCCTTTGGGGTTGTCTTAGATCATTATATTGCTGAGAATAGCTAAGTCATTCACAGTTCTTCATCAAATGATATTGCTATTACCGTGTACAACATTCTCCTTGTTCTGTTCACTTCACTATGCATCAGTTCATGTAAGTCTTTACAGGTTTTTTCTGAATTCATCCTGCTTGCCATTTCTTATAGCACAATAATATTCCATTACAATCATATATCACAGGTTGTTTAGCCATTCCCCGATTGATGGGCATCCTTCAATTTCCAATTCTTAGCTTCCCCAAAAAAGAGCTGCTCTAAATATTTTTGTACAAATAAGTCCTTTGCTCTTTTGGGGGGATGTCTTTGGGATATAGATCTAGCACTGGTATTGCTGGATCAAAAAGTCTACACAGCTTTATAGCCCTTTGAGCATAGTTCCAAATTGCTTTCCAGAATGGTTGGATCAGTATACAATTCTGCCAACAGTGCCTTAGTATCCCAGTTTTCCCATATCCCCTATAATATCTAACATTTCCCTTTTTTTGTCCTATTAGCCAATATAATAGGCATGAGGTGGTACCTCAGAGTACTTCAATAGGGATTTAGAGCATTTATTTATTTATTTATTTTTTTTTTTTAAAGCAGTTGGGGTTAAGTAACTTGCTCAAGGTTACACGGCTAGTCATTATTTATGTGTGGGTGCTCATTTTCTGAGGCCGGATCTAATCTCGGGTCATCCAAACTCCGAGGCCGGCACTCTTACTCACTGCGCCACCTAGTCGCCCCTTTAGGGCAATTGGGGTTAAGTAACTTGCCCAAGGTTACACAGCTAGGTTTTTGTTTGTGCGGATTAAGTGTCGGAGGCCGGCTCCGAACTCAGGTCCTTCTGATTCCAGGGCCGGCGCTCTATTCACTGCGCCACCTAGCCGCCCCTAGAGCATTTTTTAATATTGATATGAATGACTTTAATTTCTTTGGAAACTGCCTGTTCATATGCTCTGACCATTTATCAATTGGGGAATGACTTGTATTTTTATAAATTTGACTCAGTTCTCTATATACTTGAGAAATGAGGCCTTTGTCAGAGATACTTGTTGCAAAAATTTCCCCCCAGTTTTTTGCTTTCCTTATAATTTTGGTTGCATTGGTTTTGTTTGTGCAAATCCCTTTTGATTTTATATAATCTAAATTATATGTTTTACATATTGTAATGCTCTCTATATTTTTTTTGGTCCTAAAGTAACTTACAGTCTTAAGAGAGCTGCCTGGGACTCAGAGAGCTTATGTGACTTGCTCAGAGACACACAGCCAGCACATTTCAAAAGCAGGACTTGAACCTAGGTTTTCCTGACTCCAATACTATACTATATTATGCTGCTTCTTAATTTAATAATAAATATATAAATATTTAACTGATTGATGATGCATTGGAGACTAAAATTAAGATTCATAACTGTATCGACTATATACATCTTGTCCAAAGAAGCTTTGCTAACTTTACCTTGAAATGAGTTTTCCTTGGTGGCGTAATTTATCTCATTAAAGAAAACCCTTTTCTCGGGTAGAAGGATTATGTTCACTGCTACAACACTCCCCTTTTCTTCTTCCCTTCATGGCTTCCCCCCATATTTCTACTATAAAAAGACAAGGTTGGGATGAAGAAGGGGGAAGGAATTGGCTGGTTAGGGCTGTATCAATAGCTAGGACCCAGGCCCAAGTAACTTGTTTTCTTTTTTAACCTTCCACATGTTAAAAATAACTTCCTAATTTCAGAATCATATACCCACATACCTTTTTCCTTTTAGTTTTTCTTTTTTTAAAAAAATTTCCATGCAAAACAATTTTGTTTAAATTGTGGGTAACAATTCAGATGCATCTGTAGATTATTACAGGATTCAGGGCATTTGAGTTTTCTCTTACTTCGTTAGCTTCATTAAGCTTCATTAAGTCTCTTGCCACAGATAACCCCAGTTAGAAGAGCCCTTCCATATCACCTTGTCCCACCCTGTTGTTTTACAGACAAGGAAACAACAAATGAGGAACTTTATAGGATACAGAATCCCTCCTTTCCTCCCTCCTTCCTTCCTTCCTTCCTTCTTTCCTTCCCTCCTTCCCTCCCTCCCTCCTTCCTTCCTTCCCTCCCCCTCCCTCCCTTCCTTCCTTCCTTCCTTCCCTCCCCCTCCCTCCCTTCCTTCCTTCCTTCCCTCCCCCTCCCTCCCTTCCTTCCTTCCTTTCTTCCTTCCCTCCCTCCTTCCTTCCTTCCTTCCTTCCCTCCTTCCCTCCCCCTTCCTTCCTTCCTTCCTTCCTTCCTTCCTTCCTTCCTTCCTTCCTTCCTTCCTTCCCCTCCTCCCTTCCTCCCTCCCTTCTTTCCTGTTCTGGTAAACTCACTTTTACTTAGATGTACCTATATTACCTAAAGTTGTTTTTTTTAAAAAAACTTTTGGAATAATATTTTCCCCCAAGAATTTGTTATCGCTCCCTCTCACTTTCCCCCTACCACTGAACAATAAAAAAAAAGGAAAAGGAAGCCCTTTTAAACAAATATGCATAATCCAGCCTAATGGATTGCTCATGTCAAAAATGTTACATTTTCCTTCTCCCTCTGAAGTCTATCACTCCGCCCACTCCATCTTAAGTCTTCCAGAATTGGGGTTTATCGTTGAATTGAGTTTGAAAATCGTTCAAAGTTATTTTTCTTCATATTGTTGTACAAAGCGTTCTCCTGGTTCTACTCACTTCATTCTGTGTTCATACAAATTTTCCTAGTTTTCCTCTGAAATCGTCTCTTTTGTCATTTCTTATCGTACAATAATATTCATTGTATTAATGAACCATAGTTTGCTTAGCTGTTTCCCAATAGGTGGATACCTTTTAGTTTTCAGGAAGTTTTACTTCTTCAAAAAGAACCTTTATAAATATTTTTGTATATATGAGACCTTTTCTTCTTTCTTTGATCACTTTGATCACATATAAATGGCATTACTAGGTCAAAGTGTATGCATAGCTTAGTAATAACTCTTGGAGCACGATTCCAAATTGCTTTCTAGAATGACTGGAAAAATAACTCCCAGTAAACAGCATACCTCTTTACCCACATCCTGTCCATCATTTGTTGTCTTCTTTGTCAGCTTTGCCAATCTAATGGGTGTGGGCTGGAGCCTCAGCCTTGCTTTAATTTATATTTTTCTAATCATTAGTGATTTGGAGCATTTTTTCATATGACTGAATAGTTTGGGTTTCTGCCATTGTGATATACCTGTTCATAACCTTTGATCATTTATCAGTTGGGGAATGCTTTTATTCTTATAAGTTTGAATCAACTCCCTATGTTCTCCATGGAAATGAGACCTTTAAGAGAGAGATTTGATAGAATCCCCCCCATAACTATTTCTATTCTATTCTTAGCCATGCTGGATTTGTTTGTGCAAAACCTTTTTAATTTTATGTTATCAAAATTGTCCATTTTTCTTGTGATCCTCTTTAACCTTTGGTGATGAACTCTTATTCTCTCCATAGATGTGAAAGATAATTTTTTTCCCTTGTCCATCTCATATCGAGGTCTTTCGTTCATTTGGAGCTTATCTTGGTATATGGTATATGAAATACAGGTCTGTTCCTAATTTCTGCCAGATTGCTTTCTAGTTTTTCCATCAGGTTTTGTTAAACTGAATCTTTACCCTAGTAGATAGGGACTTTGGGTTTAATCAAATTTGACTGCTAGATTTGTTTGCTTCTATATGTTGTATACCTAATCCGTCCCAATGATTTAAGTCTCTCTTTTTTAACCAGTACCAAATTATTTCGATGACTATGACTTTTTTTGGATGTATTGCTTTCATCAATTCCCTTGAGATTCTTGACCTTTTGTTCCTCTAGATAAATTTCACTACTATTTTTTCTAGCTCTATAAAATCCTTCCTTTTTATTTTTCACTTAAGCTAAAAGAAATGGTTTATCAGAATGGTCTATAAGCATATATGGGTAGCTGGGTGGCAGAGTAGTTAGAATGCTAGGCCTGGAGTCAGAAAGACCTGAGTTCAGATTTGGCCTCAAGCACTTATTAGGTGTGTGACCCTGGACAAGTCACTTCACCCTGTTTGCCTCAGTTTACTCATCTATAAAATGAGCCGGAGAAAGAAATGGCAAACCACTCCAGTACTTTTGCCAAGAAAACCCCAGAAATTGTGTCAGAAAGACTCAGACAGGACTGAACAATAACAATAAAACTGTAAACATATTTACCCATGTCTGTTACATGTAACCTGGAGGTACTATGTTAAACAGAACTCCATCTGCCTCCCTCCCTCTTCCCCCTTTTTTATAAATATAAGTATCAAAACAATTCTGAAAAGTATTTTTTTGGATATTGTTTACAGTTGGTGTCTATACCTTTTCAAAACTTAAACAAAATTGGCAACAGTATTTATTGTAACTACTACTTTAAACAATTGAAATTCTAGCTCTTTCCTGAAGTCAGATGGCCAGGACATGCTTCTTCCATTTTGTGAAATTCAATTTCCAAAATGTATTCTATTTCTAAAACATATTCAACTTTCTGATGCCATATTTTCATAGTTTGCCGAAGATCCACTAATCATGCCTGTTTCCCTTGTAAAGGTCATTTCATCATCTTTAAGTCTCTAGATAACTGTATCACTGCCTACTCCTCTTCGGCCTTCCTCAGGGTCTTCTAACAATTGAAAATGATGTGGAACTTGAATTCCTAGGGAGAACACCAGATTCTTCTACTATCTTGTATGATGCATACCTAGACTGTGTACTACTAAGTGATTTTCTAAAGATCTTTTGATGTTCTTCCTCTTGGAGACAGGGACTTTTTGGTCTATCTTTGTATTCTCGATGTCTAGCCCAGGATCTGGAAAATAGTCACTACTTAATAAATGTTTGTTGAATTGAATTGGCTACTATTCCCCAGTAGATCAATGGTCAAATGATATGGACAGGAAATTACCAAAGGAAGAAATATAAGGTAGGAATATTCCAAATCACTAATAATTAGAGAAATTAAACTAAAAGCAATTCTGAAGTTCCAGTCATGCCCACCAGACTGGCAAAGATGACACATGAGGAAAATGACAAATGTTGGAGGGACTTCAGAAAGAAAGGCACATGAATGTTCTATTGGGAGGAATGTTAATTAGTCCCATCAATCTGGAGTTGTGCTTCCCATATCCCTAAATGATGCCTATCCTTTGACCCAGAAATACCTCTATTAGGTCTCTACCCAAAGAGATCAAAGAAAGAAGATTCGTGTATGCATATTTATAGCAGCTGACTTTGGTGTAGCAAAGAATTGGAAATTAAATGAGTGTCACCTACTGGGGCATGGTGAATAATTACAGTGATATTGAATGCCTTAGACACTAGCTATGTGACCCTGGGCAAGTCATTTAACCTCTCTCAGTCTCAGTTTCCTCATCTGTATAGTGGGAATACTAATAGCACACACCACACAGGACTATTGTGAGGATCAAATGAGAGAACATACGTGAAACACTTTACATACCTTTAAATGCTATATGAATCCTTGTAGTTCTGATGATGATGCTAATATGTCATAAGAAATGATGGAAGGAATGATGGTTTCAGAGAGACCATTGAGAAGATTTGTACTTTGAAAAATTTAAGAACAATGCAGTGACCAATCTTGATTCCTGAGAACCGATAATAGAGACACAGGGTGATAGAATCCAAATGCAGAATAAGACTTACATTTTTTGAACATTACCAATGTGGAAATGTGTGTGTGTGTGTGTGTGTGTGTGTGTGTGTGTGTGTGTCTTTCTCCATTGCAAGGGTTTTGTTTTTCCTTCTTTTCCATAAGGGTAGGAGTGGGGGAGGGCAAAGGGAACTATAGATTGGCTGAAAAAAAAAGGAAGGAGGGAAAGAGAACCATTGAATTACTTTGAAATACATAGAAGGGGACAAAAGAAGGCCAGAAGAAATCACAGACAAGTAGGACAGTTTTCAAAGTCATATGTTGAATTTCTTGAAAGAAAAGGCAAGCTATACATAATTGAGATTTGTAGTTTCACTTATAAGCCTCTTTCTGTTCTCCTGTATATGTGGAAATGACCATTTTCCTTGATTTTAGCTATATTCAGAACAAAGAAACAAAAAGGAAATGAATTGGCTGTTAATCCTGTGCCATCTAAGGGCTCTGTCCTAACTGAAGTCTTATTGGTAGGTAGATAGGAAGGAGAGCTGATGCAGACAGAGCCCCTGGTGGAGTTTTCTCTTCAGCTCTGACACCAGCCCCAAAGTTAGTAGAAATGCTTTTTGTGATGTGGAAATCCACATTGGTGGCTGATGAGGCAGAGAGGGACACAGATGAAAATGGCTGAAAGGGTTTTTGTGAAGTTTTTCTGGCTTTTAACAAGTTCCCTCTTTTGGACTCTGAAGAGTTTCTTAAGCAAGTAGCTTGTGTGGCAGTCAACTCCTTGGGTGCCAACAGGAGCCTCGATTCTTGGGGGCTTAGATATCAAGCCTCTGTGTTTGAGGATATTGGCACACATAGTAGGTGCTTAGGATCATATGGCCACAGATTCAGAGCTGAAAGGGATCTTAGAGGTCATCTAGGCCAACCTTCTCTTTTCATAGATGAGGAAACTGAGACCTGGAGGAGGAAAGGGACTTGCCCAGGAAGGTTACATGGGTAAGAAGTAACAGTGCTTGTATATGATCTCCAATCATCTGATTTAAAATCCAGCATTCTTTCTACCACACTATGCTCTCTCCCTTAATCAATGTTTGTTGGATTAAGCCAAATTGAAGTGTTCAGAGTTTGGTATGTGTATTCCCAAGGTAGTATGGATAGTGGGCAAAGCAGAAGGGCCCTTTGTTGCCATGACTCTTCTTTTTCTAAAGAACCACTACCCCAGCACTTGTGACCACTGTCTAGAGCAGGCTGTGTATTATGGAATGTTGAAGGGTGTTCCTATGCTGAGGTAAGCAGCTCCCAGCTGCACCCAAATACCAGCTGTTAAGCCCCGAGTGACTTGGGGGGGTTACTTGTGTTTCAGATCAGTGCTGAGGCCCTGGCCAGCATCCTGCCACAGAAGGGTGAGTTGGTTGTTTCATTGAAATATATCCCGGCCTCCAAACTGCCTGCTGCTGGAGACCACAAAAAAAGTAAGTATCCTCTGAAGCCTTTGGCTGTTATGATTTCCCTTTTGCCAGAACCCCAAATACCTTGGTTATAAGGGTTTGCTTAGCATCTGGGAGGGGAAGGGTGGTCCTAGTACTGTGAGCTACTAGGCTTCCTGGGAGAGACTAGGCTGATGTTTAGGGTTAGAGGTTAAGGTTGGAGCCTTTGGTCATCTGAGCAAGCTCCTGGCCTTACCTGCTTCCCTCATGCTCTCCCAGCCTGAAAATCAGGTAGATTTTCCTCTGGAGATGCCTGTTACTCTAAACTCAATTTGATTTAGGTTCAGTTGTGGCCACTGCTGGATGCTAGAGAATGTACTCATTGTGGGTAATCTCCTTTCCAGGCAAAGGTGGAGATGGAGGAGAACTCCAGGTGTGGATTAAAGAAGCCAAGAATCTGCCTGCTGCCAAATCTGGAGGCACCTCGGACAGCTTTGTCAAAGGGTGAGTCTTTAGCCAAATGGGCCCTAACTAGTGGCAGGATGAGAAGGCCGAGAGAGGACGTCCCCTAGCCTTTGTCCTGAAATATGGAGGCAGCATTTCATTTCGCCCAGTTTGGATTCTGGTGACAGGCTTGGCATTTAATAATCGACACTCATCATCGTTGGCATGACCATTATTTTTGATCCAGTCTTGTGTGGGGAACTTAGCAATATAGATTGGCAAGGATTCTAACCTGGTGTCCATAAAATTATTGGAAAAATATTTGGATAAATGTAAATAGCATTCCTTTGTAATCCTGTGCATTTGAAACCATTATTCTGAGAAGGAAGGGGTTCATAGGTCCAAAGGACTTGGGTCCCCGAGACCAAAAAGGTGAGGCACCCTTGTCTCAGTGGGTTGTCTGTAGCACTGCCCAGGGCCACAAGCCAGTGGATGTTAGAGGTGGAGTTTGGACTCAGGTCTCTGATTTCACGGGCAACCCTCTTTTGCTACCCTACACTGGCCTCTGACTAAGCACCCTATTAACTGGCATTCATCCAGCACTTTCAGGTTGGCAGAATACTTTATAGACATACTCTAAACCTCACAAGACAGTCTTAGGAGAGGGAGGGGCTATAATTACTCTCATTTGGGAGGGCCTGGGGGGGTGGCTTGTGTCCTCTACTGCTGCTTCCTCATGGCATGGCAGTGGGATTCTTGAAGGTATCTTCAAGACCTTGGTGGGTCTTACCAAGGGGAAAAGGTTTCAAGGAGGAAGGTGGAGATGCCAGGTGTGCAGAGGGAGGATTATGACCAGGTTGGCCAAAGAGTGTTGACAAACAGCTCTCTGAGACTCTCTTTGGTCATAGAAGGGTAAGGTCTGGGTGAAAGGGGCACTCATTCTCAGATGAGCCTTCATTTAATCTTATGAAAATAACAATGCCCCCTCTCCTTCCCCTTCCTCCAACACATGGCATCTCAAGCAGTTGGATATTACTAATAAGGTAGCCACACTTAATGGAATAACAGACTGCCAGCATTGTCCAATCTCCCTTCTGACCCAGCTTCCATGTTGGTGGGTACTTGTGAAGTTCTTTAACAAGTCACATTGGATTAGACATAGGACTATCACTAAGATCTGGCCTGTCCCTGCCCCTTCACCGCATTCATTTTCTGTGACACATTCATTAGCATGAGAGGCAGCATGGTGTATTGGACACAGATTGAATCTTAGAGTCAGGAAGACCTTCGTTTAAATCCCAGCATGGGCTGGTAACTTAACGCCTTTCTATCCTGGTTTCCTCATCTGTTTAAAACAATGGGGATAATATCCTACCTTACCTCCTTGGGCTATTATGTGGATAACACTTGGCCAAATCTTCAAATGCTATCAAGATGTAAATTGTTATTACCGTGAATAGTAGTAGTAGTAGTAGTAATAAGTAGCAGTAGAAGAAGGTGGAGAGATTCTACTTGAACAGCAAACCTGGAAGAAGGGGAGGGAGCCTACTGGGGTTATCAGGCCAGACCAGTGGAAAAGAGGAGCTTGACCTTTAAATGTGGCCAGTTTGGAGAGAGTGGCAGTTCCCCTCACTCACTCCCCTTCCCATTGTTCAGATACCTCCTTCCTATGAGGAACAAGACCAGCAAACGCAAGACTCCAGTGATGAAGAAGAGCTTAAACCCCCACTACAATCACACATTTGTTTACTCTGGAATAAAGCTGGAGGATCTGCAGCACATGTGCCTGGAGCTGACTGTGTGGGACCGGGAGCCCTTGGCCAGCAATGATTTCCTGGGAGGAATCAGGCTGGGTGTTGGAACTGGTAAGATCACTGTGTTCCCAATACCTCCCCACCCCCAACCCCTTACAGTTTCTGAAGACTGACATCCATATATGTGATGGCTTGGAGACTCTCCCTTCTTTAGCCTGGGTTCCTGCTCTTTATATAAGATCTTTTTTTTTCAAGGATCAGGGGGTCAGAGGAGGCTTATGGGAAGAGTGAGTTGCATCTGTTATATTCTAGCAGTAATAACTGTACCTCCCCAGCTTCTTTCTACCTGGCCCCAGAATCCTCAGCTTAGAGCAGAGGAGAATGCTCTTTCACTTGAGCCAAGTTGACTCCTGCAGGAGGGCTATGGTTTGGCCATGAACTTTCAGTGGCCAGTTTTGTGTCTTGGATCTAGACCTGCCTACCATTTCACTGGAGTGGGGAATTCCCTGCCATAGAATCTCTGTCCACTGAGGCATCTGATTTATATATCAGAGCCTGGTACACCCAGATGTTGTGATTTGCCCATGGTCATGTACCTTGGATATGTCAGAAGCAGGGCTTGAGCTGAGTCTCCCTGGTTCCCCAAACTGACCCTCTATCTACCATCCTATGTAGCCTTTCATCATGGCTGGTTATTTGGAACAACAGTCTCTGAGGTAGGCATTTTCCCATGATGCAATGGGCATCAGAGTCCTAATGTCAATTTGGGAATCCCTTTCTCCTGAGCTGAAGGCATGGAAGAAGTCTCTTTGACCACTCTAGGTAGTTGCTTATCTCAGTCCCTCTTAGTAAGAGAGACTCTTCTCTGAGGCATGCCATCTCTCCAGGACACCCCTGTGGAGTCTCAGTGGGTGGCTTTCTCTTTTCAGGCATCAGTAATGGAGAGATGGTTGACTGGATGGACTCTGCTGGGGAAGAAGTGAGTCTATGGCAGAAGATGCGTCAGTACCCAGGCTCCTGGGCGGAAGGGACCCTGCAGCTCCGTCCTACTATGGCCAGGCAGAAGCTGGGATCCTGAACCTTGGCTCTCCCTGGAGTTGCAGGAGTACCAGCTGGGCCAAGCAAGAGAAAGTATAGCCAGGATTCACACTGCCTTATTACATATACAGATGCATGCTTGTGTGTGTGTGTTCCTGTGCATGTATGTGTATACAGCTGGGGTCTCTATGTAGCTTGCCATCCTGCAGTGACTGGGGATTGTTGTCACCTTTTAGAGCAATCCCAGCACTATGGGTTTATTATTGGTCAGTGTTTGTGCCTGTGTTTAGTCTGACCCTGTTTGTTTTTCTTCTTGCAGATTCCATCCTGACCCATCCATTTTGGGTCAGGGTTAAATGTAGTGTTTGAGAGCTTGAAACCACCAAGTTTTTTAACCTCTTCTACTCTCTCCCTGCTCCCTCAGAGTTCACGGCCTCTTGGGCCTTAGCTTTGCCCCCCATTTGTGTGGATTTGGAGGTCCTTTACCTCTTGCCCAAGGTTGCCAGGAGCAGGAAAAGGTGGAAGAAGTGAGAACAAAAGCATCAAGCTCATCTCCTTGGGAGATGAAGGTACTCCCTCCCTAGTACTCAGTAAGGCAGCTGGCCTCCTTTGCATTTCAGCCAGTTTTTAGTTCTTCTTCTAGTCAGACAGGAGGGTTTTTTTTGGGGGGGGGCACTCATTGCTTTTATTCCCCTTAAAGAGGTTCCCCCTACTTTGATCCTCCCAGAACTCTAGTTGAATGTAGTTTCCCCTCTGGGTATCTTGAAATGGTAACCAAATTGTTTTTTTCCTTAGTGTATACAGCACTGCTAGGGACCTGGAATCTAAGTTTATGCCAGAGACCCTGGGTTCAAGGAGCTAGCCATCTGATAGGGGAGAGATGGCATGGGCTGAATGACTAGTATGTGGGAGAACAGCTTAAACGCAAAAGAGATATCCAGGCAGACTGTTCTGACCTGGGGGTTAGGGAAGGTTTTGTGACCAAGTTGGCCCCAAAGTTGGGTCTCCAGGGAAAGCTGAGCCTCATGCCAACAAATGGGGCAGGAGGGGCAGTCCATTTGAGGTATGGAGGATGGTATAACCTTAGATATGGAGATAGACAAAGATAGGACAAGACCAGGTTCCTTGTGATCCTTATCATCCCAAGAGGCTCTGGTTTTCTGAGCCAGGCTCTTAGGATCTAAAGCCTTTAAGCCAGTTGTCTTAAACAGCCAGAATATTTTGTTCTCCTAAGTAGAAGCTTAAAAATTGTCCTACAGTTTTCTGACTCAGGACTACACCCCCCCCCCCCCGCACCCTCACCCACTCTTGCACTCATTCTGAGCTTTCACACAAATATAACTGGTATTGTAGAACCCTTAATGCTGCCACTGACCAGCAATGGATGTGTTAATTCCTGAAGTGAACCCAGGCCTTGTGCAGAGCCTGGGTATGGGTTCTCTGAGTTTAGGTCTAGTGGTGGGAAATGAATTTTCTAATGCTTGTTCAGGCTGTTCCATGGTGACAAGATTTCTTACCGTTCCCCCTCTCCATTACAAATGCACTTACCTTTATAAAGTTGTTTGCAAAAGGAGCTACACTGGAGAGTAAGCTCCCCCAGCTGCTCTTGCCTAGGTAGCTGAAGAAATCTCTGTTATAGGGAGGAATTAGATGGACGTCATATCTGGATTTTTGACTTGGTTTCATGGTGTAAAGGGGAGAGCCTTGGCTACAATTTGTTGTGTTGCTGTTTGCCACCTTTTAAGATGTTCTTTTCTTTTAATAAAGCTTTCGTACTTGCCTGCCCTTTGCCTTTGTTCATTCTCTTGATCCTGACTAGGGTAGCTTGACATCCTTGCTACCTCTTCTGTCCAGCTGGGAGGGTGTCACATGCCCCCCTGACCACCCAGCCCTTCCTCTAATAAACAACACCCCCCTCACCATCACTCTACAGTGTTTCACTAAATCACAGTGTCAGAACTGGAAGGGACTTGGAACTCTCTAGGCTAAAGCATCCCCAAGTAAGAATCCTCTCCACTTTACCTGACCAACTGATGCCCATCATCATGTACCAAGCTTTTCCAGCCTTCCTTAAATGTAGCCACTGTCTCTCCTCTGCAAACTAGCAATGACATGGCTTTCACTCTTCTCTGCAGGAGAGCCAGGGCTTGAAGGGGCAGGTGGGAAGTGAGCATCTGCTAGTCTACCCTGAGCTCTCTAGGAGATTAGGGCTGGGTGTCTTTCACTCTCAGCCTGCCAATTCACCAGGGCTAGCTCAACTTTGAGAACAGAATACACTTACACATAGCACATGCAACGAATGACCCTCAAGCCCCAAACAAAGCTTCTGTGGTTTGGGATCAGGGACGACACGATTTGATAACATTCAATGGAAAGGGATGAGTCAACTCAAACATCTCAAAGGACTGTTTAATATACAAAGTCGAACAAGCCAAAGTTTTCCAATACTATGCAGACAATTTCTTAACTTATAGATCTGTGTATGACATAAATTGGTGCTGAGTGTGCATGAAGATAGGGTTAGGTTTATGGCTTGCTTCTAGGCCTGGCCCTGTTGCTGTCTTGGAGAGCCAGCCAGGGGTAGCAGAAAGCACTGGAGTCAGGAGACTGGCCCCCATTTTTGGCCCCCAAATTTGATCATATTGTAGGCATAGGCAAATCACTTAACTACTGGGATTCTGCATTTGCTACTTTTTGTTTGTAGGAGGAAAGCGCTCATTCAACCTTCAAGCCAATAATCCTGTGGGAAGTAGCTGCTGATAATAATGGCACTTTTGGAAAGAGAGCTGGGTTGGACCCTATGCCTCCCCACGGGAGAGGACTGGGGATTTTTAAAAAATGCATTTGGATGGCATTTCAAGAGAGAATTTGACCAACTCTTGTGCAAAGGCTACAGCAGGACTGGAGCAATCTTGGGGTAATGGAAGCATGGCCTGTAAACAAGCACTACTGCTTTGTAACACCTTTTCCTGCTTAGGGAAGAGTAAGGCCAGTGAATTTTGATTAGGGAACCACGCCCTGAAAGTGGCTTCAATCAACTACTGGGTGGGACTTGGCAAAAGGTTTCTCAGTTCTGTTATACTATTTAGCTTCTTGGACTTAAGACATGCTGGGCAGCTCTGGTCTGCCAATTGAAATACAGCTCTGCTATAGGCGAGGGTGTTGCTCTTACTCATGGTTTGACCCTGACCTTCAGAACTGGAAGGTCCAGTCTTTCTGGATGTTTTCCATGTGGAGTTCACTTGCACTTTGCAGTCTAAGACAGAACCTATCCACTGCCTCTCACTGATCTGATGCTTCTACTCAGACCTTTTAAGCTTTCTTGCCCAGGCCATTGTTACATTCCACTCAGCAACTACTTAGCTTTGCTAAGATTTTTTCCCCAGCTTTGCTGGGTTTTAAAATAAGGTTTCTCCAAAAACTTGTATAAATAGTACTTTCTGCTTTCTTGGCTTAGGGCAAGGAGCCTGTGTTCCCTGCCCATTAGGCAAAGACCAAGATTTGACTTTTCCCCCACCCCATCTGTATACTTTTTGGGTCCTCGAGTCATACTCCAGGGCTCTGCTTTGAGCAATAAATATCCTAAGTTAAAATTATGTTAAACGTCCCCCTGCCCCCTGAGGCCACCTTGGGACATGTATCTGTGTTGAAAGCCAGGCTACCAGTGCTCTCACCTTTGTTTGACAAGCAGGGTCTTGGCTTGGCCAATAAGTCCTTCCACCTTGCGTTTAGGTGCCCCTTCAAGAGCACTAAAGGAGACGGCTCCGGATGACCTGGTGTGTTATTGGACTTTGAGCTGGGATAGAAATTAAGTAAAGGGTCTGAGCAGTAATAAGAGAACTCCCCACACAGCCTCAGTGAATGGAGCTGAAGTCTGAGCAATGGCACTACATAAAAGGGGGAGGAAGAAAGGCCTTCATTCAACAATTCTCCCTCATTTCTGGTTCTCTCAGGTTGACTGTACTGTTCTTAGCTCCTACCCTCACTGGATCTAGCTTGGAAAAGTGAACCTATGTCTGAGTATAA
This sequence comes from Gymnobelideus leadbeateri, assembly GCA_011680675.1. Classification (NCBI taxonomy): domain Eukaryota; kingdom Metazoa; phylum Chordata; class Mammalia; order Diprotodontia; family Petauridae; genus Gymnobelideus; species Gymnobelideus leadbeateri. The sequence goes on from WOXC01001833.1 coordinate 79,889, forward strand.
TAGTTTAATGGGACCCTTGCAGGGAGCAGCAGGAAGAGAAGCTGCAGTTTGTTGTACATCAACTTTGGTCGGGGACTAGAAGGGCAGGGAAACTAGCTCCATGACTAACTAGCAAGCTGCGAGGACAGACTGGGTGAGATGAACCGAGAGGATGGTGATATTCTTAGGATAAGGCAAAGGGAGAAGCAGTGGGAAGGAAACATTAAGGACTGGCAAAATCAGTGCTATACATGCACTCCCCTCCCCTCCCTTTCCCTCCCCCTCCCCTCCTTCCTTTTCCCTCCCCTTCCCTATCCCCTCCCTTTCCCTCCCTCCCCTCCCCTGGACCATTTGAAGGAAAGCAGGGTTGATTTTGCTGATGGTGTTGCCTTCAGTTGTAGTATTTGGAAAAGGGAACCACTTAAAACAGACATTGTTGGTAAATGAACATAGGGGTTTATGAACTTCTGGGAGTCTGGATGTTGAGGGGAGGGTGGCAGAGGAAAGAACGATGTCCCAGCCACTGCCAATGGATCTTATATTCTAATGGAATCCCCTAGTTCCTTCTGCTCCAGTGCTACCCAGAAGATCGACACTGCTGAGCCTGTTGGGACTAAATAACCCCACTCATGCCCAGATCCCTGAAAACCTTCCTGGGGGGTGTTAAATGGTTTTAGAAGGGTTGGTGACCAGCCCCCTGCCCTGTCCTTAGGGCTTCTTTTATAATGGCTCCCATTTCACCCAAATGGAATAAGCTCCCTATCTCTTTATTTTCTGGGGTCCAGAGTTCTTGAGCCAGGGTGCCTCACAAACAACCTGTGCCCTGGGTCAGGTTCATTCACATACATCTCGATGCTTCCGTCGATGGTCCAGTTCTTGGTTGCTCAGAAGGTAGTCATCTATAAAGGTGAAAATTTCCTCGGGAGTAACTGGTTCCATATAACGCTCTCGGTCCACACCCAGCTTGTCAATTAGCACCATGTTGAAGTAGGACCTGGTGAGGTGCTGAAATTGTCTGGAAGAAAAAAAGAGTCCTAACTGTCCTAGAGAAACCTAGGCCTCTCACCAGACAGCCTCTTTACCTTCACATCTAATCCATTACTATATCCACCGGGACTTCCTATCTCAAGTCCCTTGATCTTAACCCATTCAATCACATTTCAATCCAATACAACATTTATGAATCATCTATTATAAAGAAAGCAGTGTGTTAGATTTGTAATATTGTAAACTATTTCAAAATGTTAATGATTATTTGAATGGGAAGTGCCATCGCACCATCCAAACTAAGACCTTGAGAATGCCTTGGATTAATAATCATACTCCCCTGTGTCCTATTGCTAATACTTAACCAGACACTAGCACTGTCAAGGAACACACACACACACACACACACACACCACACCACCACCACCACAACAACAACTTTCTTTTAACAATAAAATTGGTGGAGAGGGACCAGACATTTGATTTCTTTGCTGTTACAAAATCCCACTGTGTAAGCTCTCTCTGCCTTTACTTATGTACTTGGGAAAACTGTTTTGTAATTTCATTTTAATTAAATTCCGAGCTGCCTAGGGGGAAAGAGGAGGACTGAGGGGTGAAAGTGACAGGCTGTAGGGTCCCACAGCTGGTGTGTCAGAGGCAGGACTGGAGCTAAGCAAGCATTCCCGCTCTGTCTGGCTTATGCTGTTTCATATGCATGGCATCAATCTAAGCAGTTCCGTGGATCACATCTTGTGGCAATCCTGAGCCTCCTTTTCCAGCTGAGGGCACTGAGGTTCAGTGGGATTAAGTGACTGGCTCAGAGGCAGCATCTGAACCCAGATTAGACTCTCCAGTCTAGGTGCAAGTGCTCTCTCCTCCAGACCCCCCTGCCTTAGGAGAAATAAAAGTCAAAATGTTTTAAAGCATATTACCTGATACAGGCTGTCCCTTTCAAAGCAGATTCTTTTTAAAAAACAATCCATCCATAAACAAACTTGTCAGCTTTTCTAGGGAAGTCAGCATTCTCAGTGAAGACACAGAGCCTGGGCACGTGGCAGGTAAGGCAGCTGGCTGGGATGCCCAAGCCAAGGGGGTGGCTGGAAAAGTCTTTGGTAAACAATACAGAGAATAGAATATAACTTGAAGTAGAACGGGGTTGAAAACAGGAACTGTCCAGTGAAGAGGGGAGGATGGAGGATGGCGGATGCAGGATGACAAATGCAGGCCGGAGAGAGGGCCAGGAGGAGCATCAGCAGTGGGGCGGATGGCCCAGGGGGACCTTGGACCTCCTGGCTGCTGCCGGCCCCCTCTCTCCTCTCTGTGGGAGGCTCTAGGGCTTGGGCCGGCCCCTGGAGTGCGGGGCCACCTTGGCCTTGGGCGTGCTCTCCCGAATCCGCTGCCGCAGACTGGCGATCTCTTTCTCCAGCCGGATGATGCGCCTCTTGGCCTCTGCAGGGCTGCGGAAGGCATAGCTGTGGTCCTGGAGGACGTGCTGCCACCCCAGGATTGACACGCTAGGGATCGGAGGGGGTCGAGGGGGGTGCCGTGCAGGCGGAGGAGGGGGGCGCCCAGCCTGCTCCTGCGCTTCCTGCTCGGCCTGGACCTGTACCTGGACCTGGACCTGGTCGTCAATCTCGCGGCGGACGTGGGCTTCGGCCTGGTTGTTGTCAGCCTGGCTGTGTTCAGCCTGGGCCTCCGCCTGGTTGTCTTCGGCCTGGGCCTCCGCCTGGTTGTCTTCGGCCTGGGCCTCCGCCTGGTTGTCTTCGGCCTGGGCCTCCCCCCGGGCCTCCCCCTGGGGCCCCGCCTGGGCCTCAACCTGGGCCCCCGCCTGGGCCCCCGCTGCCGCCAGGGCTGCTTCGGCCCCGGCCTCCGCCTGGCCTTCCAGCTGAGGCTCCTGGTACGCCTGGGGCACGCCTTGGGGCTGCCGCTGGCGCTCCTGCCCTTCCTGCGAGCCGCTGGTGGTCCCGCGGCCTCGCCCTTTGCCTCTGCCCTTGCCCTTGCCCCTGGCCGGCCCCCTGGGACGGGCGGTGCAGGAGTCGAAGAGGGTGGGCACGGCGTCTCCCCTCAGGCGGCGCGTCTGGCCTGTCAGGTCGAAGCAGGAAGCCTCGAAGTGGCGGGAGCACAGGAAGGCGTGCTTGCCAGGAACGAAGTTGTCGCGCTGCAGGAGTCGGACCCACTCGAGGCGCCGCTTGGGCTCCTGCGGGAAGCGGTGGAAGCTGATATTGACGTGTTTGTTGTAGATGGCCGGGCAACCGGCCGCCGCGCAGTTGGTCGGCATCCCCTGGCTCGCGGCTGGCGTCGCCGCCGCCCCCAGTGAGTCTGTCAGGCGAGCCTCGAGCGCCCTGGGGCACGCGGGCAGTCGGGGGCGGGGCTAGGGCCGGAGCTGAGGGGCGGGGCCGGGCAGGAGGAGGAAGGGGGAGCGCGGGAGGGGGCGCTGCGCGCCGGAGGAAAGGAAAGGCGAGGCGACCGAGGGAGCGAGACAGGCCGCCGAGGGGGCCAGAGGAGGAGGGGGGCGGGGCGGGAACCGGGCCGCGTTCGTTCGCCGGCTGTGACGTCACCCGGCTCAATTCGGGGAAGACAGGCCTTGGCCCTTGCGCCAAGATGGTGGCCGCCTCCGCACGCGCTCCCCGGGCCTGGAGGGTGGAGCGGCCGATCCCGCACTGGCCTCGGGGCTCGCTGGACGGGTGGAGCCCGTAGAAAGATCTGAAGGCTGCGGAGCCGGGGCCCCCTCGTATAGGCCCAACGAGGCTGGGGGGTGGGGGGGCGGGGGGCGGGACGTCAGTGGGATGCTAAAGGTCAGCTCCAAAGGCTGGGGGGGGGCGCGCGCGACGGGACCCCCCCACCCGGAGGAGAGGCCCTCGGGGCGGGCGCCGCTGGCGCCGCCCTGGCAGCACGCCCGACCTTCCTGGAGAGCAGGGCCGTGGCCTCCCCGCAGCCCGCAGCCCGCAGCAGGATGCTCCGGAGGCTTCTGTGGGAGCGTGCCGGAGGCCCGGCGGCTCCACACCCTCCTCTCAGCCGGATGACTTGCCTGCCTCCAGCAGCACCATTGTGATAGGGACGGGGAGAAGTCGGGGTTACGTGGGCAGGGGCCACTCGAGCTCCAGTGTCGCCGCCCCGCCCCCGGCCCGCCCCCCACGCAGCGCCTCTGCTCCAGTCCGACTCCCACTAGCTGTGCCCTGGGCACTCGAGTCCCACCCGAGTTCCTTTGCGGGGTTTGCACATTGGAGGCGCCTGCCAAGCCCCCCACGCCAGAGGCGAGCCCTGAAGGAGCAGGGCTTGCCAAGTGTCTTCTCTTTTCGTTATTCCGCCTTCATGTTAGCGTGAACGTTCGCAAGCTGAATTTACCCAGATGCTAAGCTTGGCGGGCAGGATTTGAATCCAAGTTCTCCCGATCGGGAATCCAGCACTTTATCCCCTTCTAAGAGAGGAGAGATTAGATTCCAAGCACCGAGGACAGCTCAAAGAAAGGCACCGAGTCCAAAGAGGGAACAGCAGGTGTGGGGAGCTAGGTCAGAGTAAGGCTGTGCTCCAAGGGGCTTGAAATGCTCAGCTATGGAGTTTGTATTTTCTTCTGGAGGCAATTGGGAGCCAGAGGAGCTCCTCAGAAAGGGGAGTAACATGGTCAGTGCACGGCCTGTACCATGATAGTACAGATTTGAGAGAAATTGTGGAAATACAATTGTTGGGATATGGAGGGGTGAGGGAGAGGGGAGTTCTTTGAAGTGAATCTGGGTGACTGGGAAGCTGAGAGATCCCCTCCAGAGAAAGGAGAGGGGATTTACAGTTCTGTTTGGACACTGCTCAACTGCTCTTAAGCACTGTCCTCTCCACCCCAATTACCATCAATACCAAGTTACCCTCAAAGGTCACTTGAGCTTTTTTAATGGCTGGAGCCATTACCGTTGAAACACCATTGCCTGTGGAGCAGCTAGGAGGCCCAATGAATAGAACACTAAACTTGGAGTCAGGAAGACTCAAATTCAAATCCAACCTCAGAGACTTTCTAGCAGTGTGACCCTGGGCAAGTCACTTAACCTTTGTCTGCCTCCATTTCCTCATCTGTCAAAATGAAGATAATAATACCTGTGTCCCAGCTATTTGTAAAGTGTTTTGCACACCTTAAAACACTATACAAATACTAGCTATTATTATTTCCCAGTTTCTGTCTTAGTTGGCAGTTGCTCCATTAAGAACAAACTCTTGGGGATAAGTACTGTGGTTTTTTTTTTTTTTAAGGGCAGGCAGTGCTCTCTGTGAGGTCAGTGTCATGATAAGGATGCTAATAAGAGAAAATCCTGCCTCCCTTGGAGAATGATGGGTGTGACTAAGCCTTCAGAGCAAAACCAATGAGTCTGAGCAAATAGGAATGGGGGCCAAACCCTGGGTTCAGGGGTGCCTCAGTAAACATTCAGAAGTAGAAGGGGGCTCCAAAGGGAGCAGGGTTCAGGGCATCTCCCACAATGCCCATTCTCACCAACCTTGCCTTTGTCTTTTCCAGTCTCCCCAGCCCGTACCTGAGCTCCTCTATGATGCTGGCTGAAAGCTGTTGCTCTCGGATGCGTCCCACCTCCTGAGGAGGCTGCCCCACCAGCTCGATGATGGTCACATGGCGAAGATCCAGCCCACAGGTGGATTGCTAGAGAGGAGACAGGTGGGATGAAAAGGGCCTGGAAGTGCCCCCAGACAAAGTCTCCTTTTGGGGATGAGGCTGTGTGAAACATTCCTTTAGCTCAGCCCCCCCTGGGCCCACAGTGTGGTTCGGGTGAAGGAGGCCAAAGAGCAAGGCCAGTCCCTTGAGATTGGAGCTGAGCCTTCTCGCCCTCCTTCCATACATAGCAGACACACTGTTAGCCATTTGAAGCACACAAACCAACTGCCAGGTGAGAGGGTCTCAGGCTCTATATAGGAAACAGGTAAAGTACAGCTCCATGGTCTCATTCCACTCACTGTCACCCAGGTGAAAACCATTGTTTGGCTCTTAGACTAGGACATGGGCCCAGGAAGACCAGGGTTTAAATCTTGCCTCAGTGATTTGTAGCCAGGTGGCTCAGTAGATAGAACACTGGCTCTGGAGTCAGAAAAACCTGAGTTTGAATCCAGCATCAGTTTCTTGCTTTGATCCTGGGCAAGTCACCTGCCTGTCTCATTTTCCAAACATGTAAAATGGGTATGCTAATAACACATACCTCTCAGAGTTATGGTGAGGCTAAAATGAGATAATAATTGAAAAACTCTTCACAATGCTAGTTGTGTTATTGTCCTTGGTGTTAGTATTACTTTGTCACCCTGGTCAAGCCATTTAAACAGTCTGAGCCCTTTGTTCTCCCCTTTGGAAAATGGGCATCATAATAGATCCTACCTAATGAAGCCTTTGGAAAGCTCCAGTAAGATAACATATTTTAAGTACTTTACAAATCCCCAAATTCTGGGCTGTTCTTGTCTGCTATTTCAGGTCGCCTGCCCTATGTCACAGGGGGTCACTCAGTGAGCATAGGGGCTGTCCTTGAGTTGTCTCTTGACCTTTCCTTGTTACCAGACTATCACATACTTCTGAGACTTACATGAGCTCTAGATGGGAGCAGTGACCTGGCTGTGTAACTAGAAATTCTGGGATCTCACCAACATAGACATCCCCATTTCCTGGGCACAGCCCTTTAGGTTAACCCCTGACTTGCTCTTGCTTTGAGCCATTTGTGGCTATACTATAAACCTTTTTCCTTCCTTGCTCCAAAGCTTTCCTGGCTGGTTCTTGCCACTCTCCCCTACCCCCATTTGCCATTTTCAGCACATGCTCTTTTCTGTCCTTCCAGCATAGCTGCCCTTGGTTCTGCCATCTCTGTTCTTTGTCTTCTTTCTCCTCCACCTTTTTTTGCTTCATGTGCATTCCATGTGTGGTGCCCACATCTGTGCCTCACTGTCTGGATCACCGCCCTGACTGAATGGATTAGCTGGCTCTGCTTTAAGGTGCCCGCCATAGCCACTGTGGGCCAAAGAGTGAGCTTTTTCCCCAAATAGTATTCCTGTAATCCATGACTCTTCTTTCTTTCACTGTACCAGTGGGCATAAGGACACAGTGGTCAATAAGCCCACTGTTGATGGGAATCTTGGAGTGTAGGTGTCCCCCAAGGTCCTGTCCTCAGTCCTCTTCTCTTTTCTCTTTATACTCATCACCTCCTCTCTGATCACTGAGCCCACCCCAGTTCAGGCCCTTATCACTTCTAGCCTAGATGTTCACAAAAACCTGTCAGTTTTTCTTCCTTTCTCAAGTCTCTCCCTATGCTACTAAGTTGCCAGAGTGATTTTTCTTAAAACGCAGGTCTGAACACATAACTCCATGTTCAACAAACTCCAGTGGCTCCCTTTTATCTCCAGGGGCAAATCCAAAGCCCTTTGTTTGGTGTTTAAAGTGCCTCCCTTCCTAATCTCTGACATTCTCTTACCTATCATGCACTCTAGGATCTCCATGCCTTTGCCTTGGCTGACCCCACAATCTTACTCTCCCAACCTTGGACTCTTGGGATCCCTCAGGATCCTCCTTTGAGCCTCAGCTCAAGTGCCATCTTCTCCTGGGGGCCTTTCCAGGCTTGTCCCCCAGCTGTTAGTGCCACCCCCTGCTAAGGTACCTCCCATTTACTCTGGATTTCTCTTGGATGTTCTCATTCAGGGACTGATTTGACTTTTCTTTCTGATTTTGCATAGCACAGAGTAGGTGCTTAATAAATGCTTAGTGGCTGGTTGATGCTTCACAATAGGGCACAACATAATCTAGGCCCACTACCTGTCCAGTCTCTCAGTCTCTTACCTGTGTGGACAAGTCTCTAAACCAGCTGTGGATCTCTGTTTCTTTTTTCCCTCTGAAAAAGAAGGAGGTTGGGGCCACACGGTATCTAAGCTTCCTTCCTGCTCTTGAAATTCTGCGACCCATTTCTGTTTTTTTTTCCCTTGGGTCCCTGGAGAAACAATCTTTCATCTTGGCCCTGGGGTCACCCTCTCAGCTTCAGGGCTCTTCTCATGGCTATCTGCACCTTCACTGTCTACAGACATTCTCTGATCAGTCTCATCTCTGGTCTGAGACTGTGGCCCCCACCCTACTCAGCTGCCCTGAATGAACGTCAGAGCTAGGCCAGCACTACCTCCTATCTCTCCAAAGCCCTCCTTCTGACCTCTTCTTAAATACCCACTTTCTAAGTCCCTTCTCTGGCATTAGCAGCCTGCTTGGGCAACATGAGTTCAAGTTGGCCCAATACATACTGGTGGTATATGTTAAAGAGTCTCTGGCCAACTGCCATGCCCTTCCTTGGGATCGTTCCATGTTCTTGCTTTCCCTGACAACATTCCCACAAGTATTTAGGGCAGTGGAAGAGGTACTTGATTTGAAGTCAGAGGCCTGAGTTGAAATCTTGACTCTGATCCTGTGCTTACCTGCTATGTGTCCTTGAGTAAGTCACTTGACCACCATTTGCTTCCTTTTCCTCAGTGTAAAGTGAAAGGGCTGGCCTTGGTGGCTTCTAAGGTTGCTTCCAAATCCTATGATGCTATTTCTGACACTCTTAGACCACTCTGGTGCTAATTTCTGTTGCTTTGGAGGGAAGGTATTTTATTCTATGCTCCCTTCAGAAAGGGGCATCTGTGGCCTTAGCAGCCTTATTATCTCACCAGGACAAGCATCTTCCTTCCTTGTTTTGGTTTGGGACTATGACTTCCCTTTAATAATGTAGATCAGTACATGCTGGGCAACTTCAAGTCTCAGAGAGTTGCCTAGATCCCAGAGAAGTTAAATGACTTGTCCAGAGTCACACATCTAGTCTGTATCTAAGGTGGGACTTGATCCCAGTGCTTCCTGACTGTGAAATGAGGCCAGCTCTCTATCCATTAACATAGGTTCCTGATATAAGCATTCGAATAATAATAACAACTTCCATTTACATATCACTTCAAGCAGTGGTATGTTGGCAAAAGTTTAACAGCTCTCCAGGAAAAAAAATGTGCATGACACACTTCTCAGTTTAATCTGCATTATCAACATTTTCTATGTTGCAATTTTGTCTTTAGCAAAAGTGGTTGAATGTAAATGGAATTGGGGGCTGAGGATTTTAGTTGCAGATTAAAAGTGAATGAAAAAAATGAGTGAAACTCACAGATACTATGGATTGTCTGTAAGGAGGAGAGATGGGACACAAGGGAAGGAATGCAGGTTGTGGAGTAGCATAGCGGGGATCAAGACTGGGGAAGGCACTGGCTCACCTGTAACATGGAGATCTGCATTTTGTAGTATCGATTGGAAGGGTCGGGAGAGGAGATGATGAGGAGCCTCCGTTTCTCATAGAACTGATCCAGGAGGGCTGCAGCTGAGTTGACATTGACGTTAATCTTCATGGCTGGGGTAGAAGAAGGTGGGTCATTCAGGATACTGCTTCTTCCTTTCTTCCCAAATGATTCAATGAATATATTCTTGGGTTCTAGACTCCTTCCTTCAAACCTGATTAGAAGCTGCTTCTCTACCCCCTTGGAAGAGTATCTGAAGATACCCCTTCCTTCTGTTGGGTACCACAGGCTGCTACAACAGACATCTCAAATCTTGCCCTCCCCCTCCCTATAATCACTGAACTCTTAGATCAGAGCAGAGATGTCGCTAGAGTGGGACTGATGAGGCTTTTACACAGAGTAGAATATTTTAATTGAATGGGCATCAACAGTATTATCCTGGCCACACTTCCATCTTTGCTTGCCTTGCCCCTGCTGTGGCAGCAGAGGCCTTTTCCTGAGGGTCTTTCTTAGACACATTTCTCTCCCCTCTAGTACCATAGCCTAGGTGATCCTACCATCTTCTCCACTTCTCTGGGCCATAGAAATTGCTAGTTACAGTTCTGGTCAGGTTGCCTTCTGAGATCCACATGACCTCTCTCTTTTCCCTCCTCTCTCACTCACGGATACAGATGGGCTGGGATCCTGACCACTGTCGGCTAGACTGGCAGACTCGGGAGGGGGTCCCCTGGCGCTCGTAGCCCCCATCACATTGATACTCGCATATGGCTCCGTAATTGTCTCCTGCCGAAGTACAGGTGAGGTAGCCATGCTGAGGTGGCTTCAATGTAGGGCAGCGTCTCACTGTGGAGGAAGAACTCAAGTCAGGTTGTAGGATCTTCTCTAGCAAAGGAAGGCCATGACAGGGTCCATGCTGGGTTTTCCAAGGTGAGAGACCATGGTGTACCCAGGATGGAATCTGCAAATGCAAAAACAAAACAGGGAAAATTGAAGACTGTATATAAATCAATGGCAGGTTGTGGGAATTCAGAGGAGAGGGCTGAAGTAGTTGTGAGTTGACCTTGATGTAGGAAAGGAGAGAACTTCCCGTCAAGATGACTGCCTGAATGGAGGTAGACTGTGCAGCTTCTCCATACCTATTCCAGCAAAACCCTGAAGTGCCAGCTAACCTTGATAATGATCAAGAAATATAGTGAAAAACTATGGTGACTTCTCCTACTCCCAAAGTGTGTGAAAAGTCAGCCAGAAGCCTGAGGGCAACAGGAAAGGGGACCAGCAGCAAAGCCAGTTTCAGGGCAGGGTAACTTTCCAATGTGACTAGAAATGAACCAAAGACATGTGTAGTCTTCAAGCTCTGTGTCTGAGAGTACCCTTAGGAAAGCCCCAGGGGGGCGCCTAGGTGGTACAATGAATAGAGCACTGGCCCTGGAGTCAGGAGGACCTGGGTTTGGATCTGGCCTCAGACACTTCACACACACACACACACACACACACACACACACACACACACACACACACACACAATATAGCCATGTGACCTCAGGCAAGTCACTTAACCCCAATTGGTTTAAAAAAGAAAGCCCCAGGGCAGACATCTTGGAAGCCCCAGGGAGAAGCAGGAGGCAATCACCACAATGCTCCCATGGTGCTCAGACTGAGATAACTCAAGTATGCATCCCTGATTTCTGAGAAGACTCTTGGATTTCTAAAACATGTCTGCAGGGAGGACTGGACCGGACTATGTGAGATCATCCACATCCAGACAGTAGCATGGGACTTGTGGGGCCTAGACTGGGGAGGCAGGGTTGCTGAATATGTATCCAAGTGGCTTTTTAATCTCTGGAACAAGCTGATTTTGTTGGAGGACATCTCCAGTTTGGTAGTCCTCTTCCACAAGACAGATGTCTGAGGGTGGAAGATTGTATGATCATAGATTTAGAATAGGAAGAGAAATTGCATGAGGAAACTGAGGCCCAGAGAGATAGTGAGCAGCTCATCACCCAGGTGGTAATTACCAGCCAGGACTCAAACCTAGTTCCTCTGACTCCTTTTTCTGATGGCCTGCGTTCTTTTCTCTCTATGCACATGTGCCTGGTCCAGCAAAGCAGAAAGGGAAGGGAGGCACCAGGGGAGTTTGTGCATCCTTTCTGACCTTGCACCTTGACGATAAACTTGCAGCTAGCCCGATTGTAGGCCCGATCATAGGCAGTGTACCGAATTACATGTTCTCCTTCAGGAAACCGGGAGCCCGGCTCAGGTCCCCGCAGGGTCACCCTGGATCGAACAGAGCAGATTATCGTTAGGGAGCGGGAGCTATGGGATTAGGGTCAGGGAACTCAGCCTCCCTCTTGCCATGGTCTGTATATTCTTTGTGAAAGTAGGTCAGGAGAAGTAGCTGCTATGGGAGAAAGATACTCTTCAGTACTCACCTGGTGATAGTGCCATCTGCAGAGTCTTTCACCACAGGCGGGTCCCAATACACCATGGCAGTCAGCTTCTCTGGTTCAGCCATCTTCTCACGGGAGTGGGGACAGCGGATCTTGGGGGGATCTATATCTGCCAAGGTTAGGAATCATATGACAACTCCAGAGTCCCCCTTCATTCCTGGGAGGCTAATCTATTCCCTTGGGTGTATATAAGAGGCAAGGAGCCTAAAGATGTCTCAGGAAGAAGCCTAGCCCAGGGTGGGGTTGGGGGGGGTGGGGAGAAGCAATAGCAGCCCCTGAAGAGGGTCTATAAGTACCAGAGTGCTCACTCCATGATTGACAGAATTTCCTACTGGCATGGGCACTCATGGATGGATAGCTCAAGTCAAGGCAGCACCAGGTGGCAGGGCAACTGTGTTGGGACTGGATCTTACCTACACATACAGGCTCGCCTCCACTCCACCGCCCATCCTCCATGCAGATCCGACTTCGGTCACCTTCCAGGTGGTAGCCACTGGCACAGCTGTAGTCACAGCGGGAATCCAGCAGGATTCCATTTGTGCAGCTGTAGGTGCCACTGGTGATCAAGGGCAGCACGGGACATCTCACCTCTACAAGAGAGCCAAGGGGGCTTCTGTGAACAGTGGCAGTGCTCAGGGGCCCAGCACTGGGAGAGATGGTGAGGAAACCAGAGGTGCCATCAGACACAGAGTGAAACAGATACCTGTATCCTTGCCACCCGCTTCACAGAATCTTCATTTAGTCAGCAAGTACTGAGCTCTGACTACGTGTCAGGCACAGTCCTAAAGTTGGGGAATGCAAAGCAAGGCAAAAACACAGCCCCTGTCTTTAAGGAATTCATATTCTGTTACAGAAGACAACGTGAAAACAATTGTGTACATCCAAGATAAGTAAGGTGATAAATGGAAGATAAGTGGGAAGTGGGAGCACAAACCAGGAAAGGCCTAGTGCAGAATGAAGCTAGGGAAGCCAGAAGTGGAGGTGAGGAGGGAGAACATTCTGGGCATCGGGGACAGCTAGGGAAAGGGCATAGATTTGGGGAGATGGATGTTTTTGTTCAAGGAACACCAAGAAGGCCCGATAATGAGTTTCGTTTTGGACAAGATATCCATGGGCCATGCAGTTTGAGAATGATGGGAGACTGGCCCTCAGGAGAGAGGGTAGGTTTGGATAGAGAGCTAGCTCTGAGAGCCATCTGCAGAGGAAGGGGAATCAAATCCATGGAAGCTGCTGATTCGCCAAGTGATTGGTATAGAGCAGGGCATGTTAAACTGAGGCCCGGTGGCAAAACGCTGCCTTCTGCCTGCCCTTGTACATCTCACAAACTAAGAGTGCTCTTCACATTTTAAAATGATCAGGGAAAAAAAATCAAAAGAATACTATTTTATGACACATGAAAATTATATAAAATTCACATTTCGGTGTCAAAAATAAAGACTTATCAGAACACAGCCATGATCATTTGTTTGCGTCTTGATCGACAGTGGCAGTGGTGGGGACCCTGTGTGACTGGCCTTGTGAAGGAATTGAAGGGAGGGGCACTTGAGGCTTTTGAGTACCATGTGCATTGCTACTGTGGCATATACCCATCATGTCAAAACAGGAAAAGAAAGAAAAAAATTTTATTATGATTTTGTGAGCTCAAGGTCAAGATTGAAATTTTTCTGAACAAGAAAAATCATCCTTGACATCTGCTATTGAACACTGAATGGTTTTTGGAAATGAGCTTTTGCTTTTAACTTGATAATGTTTCTTAATAAATTCAACCTAAAATTAAAAGGCAAAATAGCACTTGAATGTAAAACTTAACTATGGTAAAGTCAATCTGATGACAACTAACATTGTTTGAATTACAAATAATGTCAACAGGTAACATTATATACTTCCAAAGCTAAGGAAGCAAGAACTCTACCCAGATTTTCAGGGGGTATATTTTTGGGCATAATTCCAGTAACATTTTTCAGATCTCACTCTAAGTGTAAAAGACATTGCCATGGGGTGGCTAGGTGCTACAGTGAATCCAGAGCACTGGCCCTGGAGTCAGAAGGACCTGAGTTCAAATTCAGCCTTAGACATTTGACACACTAGCCATGTGACTTTGGGCAAGTCACTTGACCCCAGATGCCCTCCAAAAAGCAAAAAAAAAAAAAAAAGAAATGGAAAAGACATTGCCATAGTTTAAAATCTATTTAACTGTGCAATTGAGAAGGTTATACCTAATCTTCACCTGGAAGTGATTCATCTATAATGTAATGATATACTAACAGGCAAGTCTTAAGAGAAGAATCAAATAGAATTCTAGAAATGCCTTCCAAGTGATGAATATGTTCAGTTAAAATCATACTGATGCCAATATTTGGCAGTAACTATCTGTGTGAATAGACATTTTCAAATACGACGTAAGTGAAATTTCATAAGAGATCCACATTCTCAGAGAGACATTTGCAATTTATTTTGATAAGAGGAAACACTAACTTTGAACCCCAATTAAGCAAAATGTTATCCCCCACAAAAGGATTTTGTCCTCCTCATTAGTAGACCCATATTACAAAAAAATACTCAGTTACAATTATTATGTTTTGAATTTTATCAGTAAAAAAATTTGTGGAAATTTGTTTTTTCTTTTTACCTACATGATATCCTTGATTTTGTCTCAACTCACAAAGCTTAAAATATTTACTATTTGTTCCTTTACACAGAAGAAGTTTGCCAACCTCTGTTATAGAGGGAGAAGAAAAGATGACCCAAGACAGAGCCTTGGAGACACCCATGGTTAGTCAATGTGACCTGGAAGAAGATCCAGCCAAGGAGACTAAGCAGGATTAGTCAAACAGGTAGGAGGAGCATCAGTATGTGACCATTTCAAAAACATCTCTAGAGAGAGAGGAGACCATTTTTAGGAGATAGACAGTGTCAAAAGCTGCAGAGAGGTCATGAAGACTGAGGAATGAGAAGAGGCCATTAATTTTGGCTATTGAAGAATCATTATTAATTCTGGAGAGAGCAGTTTCAATTGAATGATAAGGTTGGAAGGCAAATTGCAAAGGGTTTAGAAGCAAGACTGAGCAGAGGGAGTAGAGGCACTGAATGTAGATGACTTTCTTAAGAAGTTTACCTGAAAAAGGGAGGAGAGATATAGGACTAAAGCAGCAGGGATAGTTGGATCAAGTGAGATTTAAAAAAATGTTTTTTAAACCCTGGGGGAGACATGGACACATTTGTAGGCAGTCAGTAGACAGGGAAAGATTAAAGATTAGTGATAGAGTGGGGTGACAAAGGGTGCTGGAGAAGATGGGATGAAATGGGACCAAGGTTGTATGTAGAGGGGACTGCCTTGATAAAGAAAGGGTGAAGGGGGGTGAAGACATCTGAAGGAAGTGCCATGAGAAGGAAGGGAGAAGAGGAAATTCTCATCAAATGGCCTCAGTTTTTTCAGTGAAGTGTGATATGAGGTCCTCAGCTGAGGGTGTTGTAGGGGGTGCCATGGGAGGAAAGAAGGGAACAAATATTTATTAAGTACCTAATATGTGTCAGGCACTATGCCAAGCATTTTACAGATATCTCATCTGATACTCACAACAACCCCAGGAGGCAGGTGCTGTTATGAACCCCCTTTACAATTGAAGAAACTGAGGCAGAAAGAAGTTAAGTGACTTGCCTTGGGTCATATAACTAGTGTCTGAGATTGGATTTGCACTCAGGTCTTCTAGCATTCCAGCATTCTAGACACTGCTCCAGTAAGTGGGTAATAAGTAAAAATGTACCTCTGAAAAGGATGGCCAGGGAGGGAACCAGGTCTCTGTGTGTAAATGACATTTACCCCTCTAGCTCTGATCAGTCTCTATCTTCTTTGAGCTTCCTTCTTTGCAGTTTGTACTGTTTGGTTCAGGAGATCAGAACCCAGCCCAGTGCTTTGCATTTGTGGAATTGAAGCACCTACTTAGGCCTCCTGACAGAGTGACTGGAATGCTGTACTGGGGGTCCTGGTGATGGTTTTGTGACTCAGAGCAAGTCCCAGAAGTCCTCTGAGTCTGTTTATCCATCTGCCGATGAAGCACTGGCCTGTATTTCTGTGTACTTCCATAGAGGGCTCTTTGGAGCCCATCCCCACACTGGAAAGTTCCTTGAGAACCATTTGGAAGATTTGTCTTCTCCTACCTCCTCTTGATAACTCTTTGTGGCATGGAGGTGGCTCTGGGTTCAGGGAGTCTGTGTACCCCCCCTCCCCCATAGACACTGTACCTGTGGGCAGGGTACACTGAGTCTATGCACCCCCCACAGACACTGTGTCTATTCTGTCTGCCAAGGACCAGCCTAGGGAAGTGAAGGGATACTTGTGCCCAGGCTGGCTATATGCTCATGGAGTCTCTCAAAGATCATCTGCTCCAGTTAGTGAGGAGTCACAGGGAATGTGGTGACTCCTCTGACACCTCCTGGCAATCTTGGGGACCCAGATGCAAACAGCAAGCAGTCCCTGCCCTCTGGAGAGCTTGTTATGGTCATGAGTATTCTGGTGCTCAGTAGTTAGTGCTGACTGGCTGCAGGAAAGGGATCTGAAGGGGGCGGCTGGGCTGGAAGGAAGGGCATGAGCTTTGATGAAACACCAACTATGTCCCCGGTACTATGCTCAGTGCTTTACAGGCTATATGTCATGTGATCCTCCCAACAGCCCTGGGAGGTAGGCACAGTTATTATCCCCATTTTACCATTGAGGAAACTGTGATAAACAGAGGTGAAGTGACTGGCACAGGGTCACAGAGCTATTAAGTATATGAGTCTGGATTTGAACTCAGGTCTTCTTGTGCTCCTGCTGGAGCCAGGGATGGGAGGTGCTAGAGGCAAGAAACTGATTTCAAATGGGGGTGACACCCTTTGTATCCCATAGGCATGAGACTGCCTTTCTCTTATGTCTCCTGCCACCCCCTCCAGTTTCTTCCTTGAGGAAGCATGGCAAGTGCAATGTGAGTAGTTTGGCAGCCCTCAGTGAACCTTCTGATCTGTAAGGGAGCCCCAGCAGTATCTAGTGGGAGAGCAAAGGGCTGGGCTGCTTTGCTCAGGGATTCTAGGGTGCCCATAGTCAGGCTTGGGCCTTCCCAGGCTGCCTGTCTTGATCTGCTTCTCTTTCACACCCAGGGGCATACACATTCACTTACGTCTGCAGTAGGCCGTTCCAGACCAGCGCCGGCTCGGCAGGCAGTTCACAGACCTTTGGCCAATCAGCCGATAGCCCCGGTCACAGGACAGTTCACATCGAGTGCCCAAGCTGCTGTGATAATTCCCCCCCCTTGGGGAGTAGCAAGTGGTTTCTCCATCTTGGATGTTCAAAGTGTAACACCACCTGGGCACTAGAGAAAGAGAAAGGAAGGTGAGGGAAGGGGAAATGGATCAGGGCTGGGTATGTGTATCCGGGTGCCCGACAGAGACACTCTGGACTCAGCTATCTCAAACCCCCTTGTAACCACACTTGTGTGTGTGCTGCATTTTATTTGTTTGGTTTGGGTTTTTAAATTTTATTTTTTTATTTTCAGTTCCCAATTCTTTCTTCTCTCTCACCCTTCTCCTATGCCTTGAGAAATCAGGAAATATAATACCTATTATACAATTTGAAGTCATGCAAAGCTTATTTCTGCATTAGCCATGTTCTTGGGTTTTTTTGGGGGGGGAGCAAGAAAAATAAAGATAGGAAAAAATATGCTTCAGTTTGCACTCTGAGTCCATCAGTTCTTTCTGGAAGTGGATAGCATTTTTCATCATGATTCTTTTGGAGTTGTGCTGGATCATTGTCTTGCTGAGAATAGCTAAGTCTATCATATGGTGGTCATTACACAGTGTTGCTGTTATTGTGTACAATGTTTTCCCGGTTCTATTCACGTCACTCAGCATCAGTTCACATAAGTCTTTTCAGATTTTTCTTGAAAGTCTCCTACTTGTCATTTCTTATAGCACAACAGTATTCCACCATGATCTTATGCTACAACTTGTTCAGCCATTTCCCAATTGATGGGCATCCCCTCAAATTCTGATTTTTTGCCACCATGTGGGTCCTTTCCCCTTTTCTTTGATCTCTTTAGGATACTGTCCTAGTAGCAGTGTTTTCTCCAGTGGTTGGATCAGTTCACAACTCCACCAACAGTGCATGTGTGTCCCAATTTTCCCATATCCCCTCCAACATTTGCCATTTTCCTTTTCTGTCATGTTAGCTGATCTGATGGGTGCGAGGTGGTATCTCAAAGAAATTTTCATTTCCTTAATTATTAATGATTTAGAGCATTTTTTCACATGATTGTTTTGATGTGATGATTTCTTCCTCTGAAAACTGCCTATTTATATCCTTTGACCATTTATCAATTGGGGAATGGCTTTCATTTTTATATTTGACTCGGTTGCCTATATATTTGAGAAATGAGACTTTATCAGAGAAACTTGCTGAAAATTTTCCCCAGTTTCTTGCTTATTGTGTAATGAATTTTTAGAAATATATAAAATGGTTCAATTTGAAAAATCCTGTTTATAGGGCCAAACCTACATTTCAGAGACTTTTATTTGGTTCTTTCTCCTAACAGTTCTAGATAGCCTAGGTTTTTGCTGTCAGTAGAATTCTACCAGAACATCTTACTATCTTTTTTTTTTTGTAAGCAATTGGGGTTAAGTAACTTGCTCAAGGTTACACGGCTAGTCATTGTTTATGCGTGGGTGCTCATTTTCTAAGGCCGGATCTGATCTCAGGTCATCCCAACTCCGAGGCCAGCGCTCTTACTCACTGCGCCACCTAGCCGCCCCTTTTAGGGCAATTGGGGTTAAGTAACTTGCCCAAGGTCACACGGCTAGGTTTTTGTTTGTGTGGATTAAGTGTCTGAGGCCGGATCCGAACTCAGGTCCTTCTGACTCCAGGGCCGACGCTCTACGCACTGTGCCACCAAGCCGCCCACATCTTACTATCTTAAAAAATAAGATGGATCGGGGAGAACTTTAAGAAAAATTTGAACTACTTTTAAGGCAGTGTACCAGATAAATCACCCAACCTGAGGATAAGGCCAGTGTCTGCAAAGGCTGTCTACCAGTATACATTGTTCTATATGCCCTTGGTGGCAATACTCTGATAAAGGCAGAATGGTTTGATTTTTAGAAATGGAAGATAAATGGAGCAGCCCCATTTTGACCATTTTTCAAACACTCTCCAGGGAAGCTACAAAACCAAATCTGGATGCTGAGCTGGGTTTAAATGGATTTAAATGGACAGTGCCCTTGCAATCCATGTTTTCTCCCTTCACCTTCCTCCCATGCCTTCATTCTCTGCCTAACCTCTTGCAGTCCTCGAAAAGAAAAGAAAGTTCTTATGCCCAAGTCCTTGGCTCAACAACAGAAACTGATAGGATTTTATCTGAGGAAGTGACTTTGACGAGGGCATTGCCACCTTCCTGGCTGCTACACTCCAAGGCCTGTGGGGCCTTGCCATTGGACTTGTAGTTGGACTTGCCCCATTAGAATGGCAGCTCCTTCCTTGAGAGCACCAACTGTCTGACTTCTATTTTTGTAGCCTCAGCACTTAGCATAGTGCTCTGCACATAGTAGGTGCTTAATACATTCATCATTCATTCAAGCAAACAAATAAATAATATCAAGATCTGCTCAGCTCTAGCTGAGGAAACTGAAAATAGCAAAGTGCAGTGGCTGAAGGAAAGCAGTTTGGTAGGGAGGGAAATGAGGGCCATTTCAGGAGCATATTAAGGGTGCAAAGTGCTTCACTGCAGACATGATTTCATAATAACCCTGGGAGATACATACTCCAGACCTAATTATCCCCATTTGACAGATGAGCAATTGGAAGCTCAGAGAGATGAGATTACAGGTCCATTATCACCCAGGTAGGCTAGGGGAGGAGGTGAAGGGGACGCCATATTACCCTAAGGCTAAGCAAGGCCTCCTGTGTGATTAGCTCTACCAGAAAACCCAGCTGGCCCTCAGAGATAAGCAGCCTGTCAGGAAGCTTTGATGTTGATCTTCATCTGACTGCACGAAACCTCAGGGAGCTTTTGACCAAACATATTAAAAATTACGGGAGATTGGGCTATCTGTATGTGGACTAACCCACAGGGCATGTTCTGGAAATTTTTTTTTCCTTTTATTAAATCTCTGCCATAAAAAGTCAGTTCTGAAAGTGATATTCAGAATTGAGAGGCAGTGTGGAGCAGTGAGAGGCGACCTTGGTTCAAGCTCTGCTTCTGACACTCACTGTGTGACCCTGGGCAAGTCATTGCAATTTTCAGGAGCCTCAGACAACTACCCAGGACTCAATTACTGAGTCATTGAAGGTGCTTTGATCAGATTACCCTTGTCCAGAGTTCCCTGTGTTGGAAAAAACAATCACAGTTTAGGGGATTTTTTTTTTTTGCAAATTCAAATATGCAACATTTTGCTGAATGCAAGAGGATTGCAACATGAATTAAGAGTTGGTTAAGCCACCCTTCTGCAACTCTGACCAACTAAGCCAGTTAAGTCCTCTACCTTTGAGCATGTCATACTGGCCCCATCTAGTGGCAGAAGCCTTGTACTGCAAGAACCGCCATAAGTGTGATGGGGGATAAAGAGATTACAAGGTTAAAACCAATGTCTGTCCAAACCAGGTCCTCTAGGGATCTGTGAACGGATGGGGAGAGGGCAGATCCCCTACGACTTTTCATCCAGACAGTATCCTCATCCACTCCAATGGATGAAAATCTATTTGAAAATATTCCCCTTCCCCCAGAAGTCAGTTTCATAAACTCACACAGAAACTCATTTGTTGATTCTGTGCCCATAGTTAGGGCCGAATGCAAAGGATGCTGGGTTTAAGTCCCAATTTCCCGTCAGCCAGATGGGGTTATGACAGTAATCACTAGTACTTTATATGGTACTTTAAGGTTCACAAAGTGCTTTACAAGCATCTCATTTTATCCTCACAACCCTGGGAAGTAGATGCCATTACTATCCCCATTTTACAGATTATAAAACTGAGGCAGAGGGTGATTTGCCCAGGGTCACACAACTAGTTAAATGTCCAAAGTTAGATTTGAACTCAGGTCTTCCTGACTCTAAAGAACAAGGTCCTCTCCACTGCCCTGCCTAGTTGCCTAATAATGAGTCCCAGCAGTAGCTCAGAAACTTACTTACCACCTGTGTGACCTTGAGCACATCACTTTGCCTCTTCAGCCTTCAGTTTTCTCATCTATGTCATGAAGGGATTGAACCAGAGCCCTCCCAGCCCTGCTACCATGGTCCTCTGAATGCTTACAATACCTTTGGCACCATCTTCACTCACACACAGGTCAGCTCACCTATGTAACATGTCTCCACCTAGGAGTGTGCTGGAGCCCATTAGACCTGGCCAGAACTGACTGCTAAACTTTCAGTGTGACCATTTGCACCTCTGAAATCAGCAAAGGCTTTTAAGTCAGGGCTTGATTTGTTTTATTGATTGTCTTGACTTAAAAAAGTGAGAGAGAAAATAGTGAAGATTAAACTTAGAAGCATGTCTAAGGTATGTCACCTGTCCACCCCCCACTTCCCCCTGCCAGAGCTAAACATTTACTGGAACACTCCTGGGGGAAAAGAGCTAGACTCTGAGTTACCTAGACCTTAAGAAAGAGGTAGGCCCTCAGGGCATGTTCCAGGTGCATCGTTAGCTTCAGGCTATAGGGAAGACTGATTTGGGGACCACAAAGTCCCATCCACAGTCACATACCCATTTCTGATGGAAGGTCCAAGGGGCCACTTCGGTAGGTCTAGATCATCATTCCTCTGGCTGCTAGCTCCTTGAAAGTATTAGACATGTCTGATATCTCCTATTACCCAACCACTTGAATCAGTCAAGTAACAAACTGGAAAGGGCCTCTCTACTGAGTTCAGGGGTCCTCAGGGAACACAGGGAAATAGAAGTCTTGGGCCCTGCTCTTATAGAAATGATGATTAGAATAAGTGCCATGGGCATCAGACACATTTCCTTGGAGCCTCACAATAGCCATGGGACACAGGTGCGGTGGCTGTTGTGATTCCCATGGTACAGATGAAAAAGCTTGAAGACTTTGAGGTAAAGGGACTTGGCCAGGGTCACATGGCTAGTAAGGGGCAGAGGCAGGATCAAAACCTAGGTTTTACTGACTTCAGGTCTATGAGAATGACAGCCTGAGGGAAGCTCCAAAGACATCTAGTCTACCCGCCTCATCTGATGGCTGAGGGACTTGAAGCTCAGAGAGAAGAAGTAACTTATTCCTGGTCATACAGGTGGCAAGCCTAAGAATTTTAGCCCAGATCTCCTATCTCCATATCCAGGGCTGTGGTTGTCCCACTGCCCCTTGAAGCCATTACAGTGTATTGCCTGATAATATAATTGGGGAGCAATGAGGCACAGGAAAAAACTGACTAGCAAAAGAGGGCAGGGGCTGCTATATGCCCAGTGAGGGGCATAGATACCAAGTGCTGGAGGAGTGCAGAGGAAGCAGCTACTGCCAAGGTGGCCTCTGCTGGTCAAGCAAGGCTTCAGAGTGGATGTGGGCCTTGAGTCAAAGGATGGGGAGCTTGTAGCTAACCAGAGTGGAAAGGGGTGTGCAGGCCACTCAGGCAGGGCACAGTGAGGAAGCTAATCTGGTTGCTGCTGAGTGATAAGAGATAAGCTTGGGAAAGTAGACTGGGGCCAGTTTCCAGCTAAGGGTTGGGACTTGAACGGGAAACATTTTTGAGTGGAGGAAGTTATATGATGCTGAAAATGATGGTTCAATCAGGGACACTAACTAGAAGAGTGCTGTTGTGTTCATGACATTAAACTAAGATGGTGACGATAGGATTGGAAAGGCAGGGACTAAGAAGGCAAGGGCTACTGGGCAGGAAGAAATAATAGGACCTAGTGACCCATTGGGTATGCTGAGGAAGGGCCAAAGGAGGAGCTTTCAAGCCCTGTTGACTAGGGATTTGATGGACCCATAAGCAGAGCAAAATGAAGAGGATGGTGATTCTTGTTTTGGAAGTGTTGCCTTAGAGGGGTCAATGGGGCTCCCAAGTGGAGGCAGTTGAAGATGTATGACTGTAAATCAGGAAAGAAGTGGGGTGGGTGCTGGGGCTGGAGACCCGGGCAGCATTTCTGTAGAGGGACATGATAATAGAAACTGCAGGAAGTGGAAGAGATCTCTGGGGGAGAAGGAATAGGAGATCTCTGGCTGAGCACTGCCCCTTGGGGTATGCTTGGACTCTTGTTAGAAACCAGGGGAGAACCAGAAAAAGAGGGAGTAAAGGAGCCAGAAAAGAAATGCTCCTGCTGCTAGGAAAAGCAGGATCGTGTGGTGTGCCAAGGGGATGACTCCTGGCACTTTGCTCAATAAATATTTGTTATTGGAGCAGCTGATATGGGTGCAGATGGCTCTCTAAGGTTTGCAAAGAACTTTGTAGACGTGATCTCATATGAGCCCCAAGGAGGAGGAAGGTGTCACATGCTACCAAGAAGTCAAGGGGGATGATGATGAACAGGCTGTTTGAGTTTGACTCTTGGGAGCTCACACAATTTGTTTCTGTCTTCTGAATTCTCAGATTCACCCCATTACTCTTTTCTTTCCAGTATCACCACTGGCTGCCAGATCACTCCACTCTTCCTGTTAGGCATACTCAGGAACCTAGAATCGCCTGTGACATCAAACCCAAATTCCTCTCCCTCAGAGAGAGGCTCCAGGTTTAAAGAGAATTTTGGAGTAATCCAGTCCCACCTTACCCCCAGGACAGATGTCACCTCTAAAATCTCACCAGGCCTGTTGGAATCTGACTTCAACCTTCCACTCCAGATTTATCTCCCACTATTCCCCCAATCTAATCCTTCAGCAACAGCCAGGCTGGTCTCCCTCATACTCCTTGTTCATTCTCCCTTCCTAACTTGGTTCATTCATTCATTTGGCTCATTCATTCAGTATCCAAGGTGTTTATATTACATGTCTGGCCATTATCCTATTGGGGGGGGATGCAAAGAAGTATGATCTATGGTCCTTGCCCTCATGGTGCCCAGGCTGGCCCTGAGCTGAAATTACCTCGGTAGTCCAGAGCAGGGACCTGGGGGGGAATTTCAACAGACACTTCATTGTAGCTCTCATCAGGATAGTAACCAGAGCCTGGAAGGAAGAGGACAAAGCAGCATGAGGTTAGAACTTCTCAGACAGCTCCTCCCCACCCTTTGCACCTTTCTAGGACATGAGCACCCACAGGTAAGGAGCTGGACAAGCTGGATATTCTGTGGGGAGAGTGCAGTCCTAGAAAGTTGTGAGACTACCACCACTGGCACACATATATCAGCTTCAAGCTGTCATTAAAGCTGGCTGGGGGTGGCATGATGGCACTGTGAAGGGCTTGTTCCTATAACTGTCCCCAGCAAAATGGCAGCTGCAGGCAGTACGAAACTCAGCCCATGACTGCTTAAACACAGGCATATGGGCATGTGGAGAGGGAACTGGCCATGGCTATCATTTCCTGCTCGTTAAAAGTTGGCACCAGTAGCCAGCTGAGTAGCAGGGTTTGGGTGGAGGACCTCTGCAGGTGAGGAGGAGTGGGTAATGGGTTCCTGTACACTGGCTCAGGGTCTCAGAGAGAAAAGAAGCCTGTTGTCAGTTTGCGGATGAAAGGGCCAGGAAATAGGGACAGACCAAGACAATGGAGGAGCCACACTGGCTAGGAACAAGCTCGAGAGAGTGCAGAGCCAGCTTTTCGGAGTGCTTCTGGTAGCGGGGCAAATGGAGGGGGAGTCCAGAGGAGGAAGAGTCTGCAAGAAGAAGGAAGAGTTGGGATTCTGCTTGGGAGATGGCAGATCTAGAGCCAGGATTTCTGCTGGTCATGGATCTGGGTCCTAGTTAGACTAGGCCATAAGCTGAGCCTGAAGTTAGAGGTGATAATGCCAGCCAGTCAGTGAAGTAGCCTCAAATCAAGTCAGCAAGGATTTATTAAGTGCCTGCCATGTGCCAGGCATTGTGCTAAGATGTAGGGATACACAAGATCTGAGACAATATACAACAGCCATGTACAAATAAGACAAGTAGGAGAAACTGGAGTGACCCACAGAAGGAAGGCATTAACATTCAGGGAGATTGGGGAAAGTTTGTTTGTTTGTTTTTTTTGTAGAAAGTAGGATTTTCTTTGAGACTTGAAGAAAGTCAGGGAAGCCAGGGACAGTGAGTGAAAAAGGCCTCAGTGTTGGGAGATAAGAGAAACAGCTAGGAGGTCAGCATCATTGGATCAGAGAGAACATGTCAGAGTGTAAGAATACTGGAAAATGAGGAAAGAGCCTGGTTATGAAGGGCTTTAAAAGTCAAACAGAGAATGTTATATAGCAGGAGCCAATGGGGTTTACTCTCATGTTCAGACCTGTGCTTTATGAGGATCACTTTGACAATTTAGTGGAGTGGACTTCAGTTGACTGGAGTGTGGAGACTCTTGAGGCAGCAACACCAATCTGCCTGCTATTACAATAGTTCAGGTATGAGTAAGGTGATATGGGCCTGCCCCAGGGTGGTGCTATGACAGTAGAATCAACAGGACTTGGGAATATAGCAACATCTCCAACATCCATTATCCTGGTGGAGTACCATATAGCCAAGTGACATTTAGCAGAGACATTGAGACCAAGATTAGGAGGAATAGTGTGAGCTCTTTAATGACCCTGCAGCTCTGGTGGTTACTCTCCTTGCATTTGTTTGTTTCTTACCATGCCATTTCAGCAAATGCCTTTGCTTTGAGCTGATTGTATCCTTTGGCAGATTATTCCAAGGTAAACATACTAGTGGGGGCCTGGGTACTATAATAATGATAATTGTAGGAGTATGAATTCATGGAGTACCTTGAACTTGTTGTAGTGGTCTCCTGGGGGATAATGTGATAGGACCAGTATTTAGCAGGGTGCCCCCCAAATATAAGTTAGGCTAGTTTTTCCCTAAAAGGTCACAAAGCTGTCCAGAACCATATTGGTCCCCGTGTCTTCCTTCCTTTTTTTTTTTTGGTTTTGTATTGGTGTCCATTCGGTCTCCTAGTCACCAAAGAGCATTAAAAGGCCTACCCACAAGGAATCTGAGTCCCTGCTGATCATATCTACTTCTCTAAGGAGGTGAGGATGAGTAGTATCAATTGCTGCTGTATCCTTGTTGAATATCCTTTCTGTACTATGGACAGAAAGTAAGCTTCCTTTTGCTAACTGTTTAATGACCTATAAGTACCTCATATGATCCAATATCAAACATGGATTAATAAGGGCCCACTTATAGGGGCCCAACCTTTGGGTGTGAGTCAGGTGTGAAGTAGACCAGAGGAGCCCTATCCTAGGAGGGCTCTTCCTTCTTTGCTGTGAAGCTTGGATTCAGTCAAAGGGCCATACTTGAGGACCTAGAGGGCCACATGTGGCCTTGAGGCTGAAGATTCCCCACCCCTGCTAAGGAAGCTGATGGTACATCCTGGATTTCAAACCTGGCTTCAGGTACCAGATGTATAACCCTGGGCAAGTCACTTTACCTCTGCTTGTTTTTCTCCCTCCATCTGCAAAAGTTGGTGGAAGAGTAGTACCTACATCCCAGGGGCATTATAAAGATAAAATTCCATCCTATTGGAAGTACTTGGCAGACCTTAGGCTGCTATATAATGCTAGGTATTGTTCTTATGGGGCAAATGTAGGTGACTAGTAGGACAGGCTGTGCCACCCTCCAGTGCCATCCCTTTGGGTGGCATAGGCCACAATGGAAGCCAGCCCAGCAGCTTTTTAGCAGACTAAACAGTAAGTCTCTCTAGATTGCTAGGATAGCTGCAGGAAATTGGTCTTGAATTAGTGTTAATTGGGAAACAACTTGGTTGTTTCCTGAGTAGAGTTCCAGGAAGCCTGCCTTCCAGCCTCTACTCTCCAGCCCATCCCTTCTGGCTTAGGAATTGGGCAGCTGGCCAGTGAAGGGTCAGAGAAGAATTCCCCACTTCCAGGAGAGGCATTTTTTCCAGACCCAAGGCTGGCCTCAAGGAGTGGATGGAGCCTTCTCGAAGAGGGAACCGCAGGCCTGTGTAAACAAGGCCTTGCCTTACTGTAGCTTCCCTCTAGGGGACAGCTGGGCCCCCCTGTGCTCCAGGGTGGAGCCCAGGGTCCAGTCACGAAGCTGCTCCAGTGGTCCAAGTCCCAGGCAAGGGGGCAAACCAGTCCAACTTGGAAAACAAGTGAATGAATCAAATTGAAAGCCTACATTGTGAAATAGTGTCCTTACTCTTAATTTCCCTTGGCCTCTCTTTCTCTCCGGCTCCCCTAGTCCATTCTCTTTGTTTCTTCTCCTTCCACCTCCCCCCTTTTAGCTCATCCTCCTGTTCCCCGGCTTTCCACCTTCTACCTGGCTCTTCCCCTTCCCACATCCTATATCCCACATGTCATTGGCCTAGGCCCAAAAGCCCAGCCTGCAGTTCGGTTTGGGGATTAGCATTTAAAGCCCGCCACTCAGCAAGGCCAGATGTTGGTGAGGCCCTAAGCCCTTCCTCCTCCATCCCACTGTGAAGGAATTCCCCGAAGGGAGGTAGAGCCCTGGTTCACGCGGCCAAGTGAGGCCTGGCCCCCAGTCCAGGCTCCCTGCAAAGAAAGCGATGTAAAGGGAGGGAAAAGGAAGAAAGAGGGAAGGTGGGCGACCTTGTGAACATGGCCAAACTTCTTGTTACCGGCTTCTTTAGTCAGTTACCTGGGATCAAAGGTCAGCAAATAGTTTACATCAGTCCAGAATTATTAGGGCCTGTGGGGAGGCTGAGGAGACAACACAATAAATTACGACAGTCTTCCCTGGGCTAGGCGGGTGGGAGGAGAGGGGAGGGGGCCCTTGCTGCCCTTCCCAGCCTCCCTCCAACAAGCCTAAGCTGGGGAAAGAAGACCGCTTTTGAGATTTTACAATTCATGGAGATAGGTAAGAATTTGAAATGAAATCTGGAGAAGGCCTAGAGGGCTGGGTTCCCTTCACCGGATTCTTCTCTGGCCTGGGACTTGGCATGCAGATAAGTAGCCTCCTCCCTGCTCCCTCGAGTCCACACAAGGGTGTGGCTACCTAGCAAATACTAGTCTTGGGACTGGGAGCTGGAGGGCTAGGAGAGACCCCAGAGGCCATCCACTCTCCCCTTCTTTTATAGCCAAGGAGACCAAACCTCCTCAAGATGGCTGGTTACTTGCTCAAAGTTCCAAAGCAGAGAGTGGCTTAGCATGAACTGGGATTTGAACGCAGCTCCTGTGACCCCAGGGCCCATTCTTTCCACAAAGCACTGGACCTATAGAATTTCTGGGGCTGTCTCCGAAGCCCTGTGAAGTAGGTTCTGTAGATGTTATTATCATCTTCATTTTACAGGTGAGGAAACTGAGGCAGTCAGTGGTTAAGTGACTTGCTCAGGGCCACACAGCTAGCACACAGCAGAGTTCAGATTCTAACCCAGGGCTAGCCTGGCTGTTAGCCCGAGTAAATCAGACTGAAGCCAGTGAGGCTAAAGGGGGCAGGGCAAGGGAAGAAGAATTAGAATCTAAGGGATGGTAGCCGTTGTGGAGAGCCAGGCTATTTCCTGGCTTCCTTATATTCCTTCCCCTCTGCCGAGTGTTTTCTCAGGGGAGGTGTGGGCACCAGGACAGTTTTTTTGCAAAGTCCTTGATTCAGTTCAGGACTGTGCCCTCATCCACTCCAGCCCCCACCTACCTCCCCTTCTCTGCCTCCTCCTTTTCTGGACAAGGTCACCAGAGGGTAGGGAGTAAACTCACCCTGTGGAGCTAAACTAGCTGTTGGGTGGGGAGAAGCAGTGCAGGAGTCTGCAGACAGGGGCAGGTGGGTGGTGGGTACCCAAGCTTGGGTGTCTGAGCAGGAGCTTTGGTAATCTGGTGGGGAGTATCCCTGCAATGATGTCCCCTATTGGAAAGCAGCCCCCAGCAGCCTGGAGGAGGACAGCTCCTTACAAAGTTCTAGGCCTCAGGCCTAGTGTTCAGGCTGCCCCTGGAAGGAAGAGGGAAAGGACCTCGATGAGTTTGGGAATCCTGCTGGGCCTTGCTCTGTCTCACTGTCTCACCCTGCCCTCTTTAGGCCAGCAGGTAGAAGGCACAGGGGAGGACAGTGGTGCAGGGAATGAGATCTCTACTTGTAGACAGAGGTTGTTGGTTCTAATCCTGCTTCTGTCACAGATTACCTGGGTGACCTTGGACAAAGAACTTTGCCCTCATTGAGCCTCATTACCTCCTCTATAAAATGAAAGGATTGGAAAGGTTCTTTCTTCAGTCTATGACCTTGTATCTTCCCTAGGTCAGGCCTGAGTATGGCCCAGCACCGGCTTTAACCAGGCTAAAGGCAGTACTTGTGTTCTGCTAGCCTGCCCACCTCCCCTTGGCACTCCCTAGCCAGAGCCAGGTTCATCTAGGGAGGGGAAGCAGTTTGCATATTTGAGTGCTGGATGCAGCTGTCCCAGACAAATAAAGGTTCTTGCCAAAGACCTCCACCAGAAGCTAAGGGCATGTGGAAAAGTTTAGCATGTGTGCAGCAGCCTGGGCAGTGGTGGGGCTGCTGGATCCACCACAGGGGAGTGCTTTTTTATTGACTCTTCTCTGGCTGTTTTCCTGGGTTCATCACTTAGGTCCAGCTCCTTCTCCTGTACCCCCTCCTTCCTCTCCCCCCAGCCCCAGCCCTTACAAGGGCAGACATTGCAAGCCACAGAGTACTTTGAGAGTGTGGCCTATGCTGGCTGGGCCCCATCCAAAGCCTCGGTCTGCCCATCTCATTAGCCCTCTCCCCCCAGACCCCTCTTTCCTTCATCCCTTCTGCTGTCTGACAGGCAGCTTCTTCAGCCTCCAAATAGGAAGGTTGGGGAGCCTCCAGGAATCCAGGCATTACCACCCATTCTGGTGGGGTTTAGAGGGGATCCCTCATTAGAAAGGAATGGAGGGGATTCCTGGGGAGAAATGAGCTGTGGGGCAGGGTGGTGACTTCTTCACAGGAAAGGGGATTAGCCACCCCACCCCCATCCCATCCACTGTTCCCTCTGACCCCAATGTGAAAAATAAAGAAGTCTTTAAGAGGGTCATAGAGACAGACAAATAGAGAGCAATAGGGAAAGAACATTCCAGTTTATCCTGAGAGAGCTCTCCAATACCTTCTTTCCAACTCCTTTCAAATGAGGGATGTGGCCTCAGCCATACTGTTGCCTACATTGGGTAGCATGAAGGGCATCAATCTGGTCCAGTCCCACAAGCTTAATTACTTTCTGTGTGAGGGATAGGAAGGCAGGCACAAATAGAAAGAGTCCTTGCCCTCAAGAGTTGCCAGTCTATAGTTGGAGGATGTTAAGTAGATTCGTGATAGTCTGAGAGGGCAACAGCAAGCATTAATAACACAGGGGCCTTCCTTCCCTAGGAGATGGCCCAGGAGCTGAGTCTCCCCCTAGGTTCTGAAGCCTTCTCACCCTGGTGGACATCTTTCCTTTGATTGGTGAGTTTCTGCCCAGAACCTTCCATTTGAGGGAATGCCCAGGACAATCGTGTGTACTCTACCAGTTTGACCTTTTCAGTATGTACTCCTCCTTCCCACCCTGCACTTTTCAGGTCTCTGTTCTGTCTTATCTTCTCTTGTCAAAATGGAAGCTTGTTGAGGGCAGAGACTATCTTTCTTTTTGCTTGTATTTATATTCCTGCTTAGTACAGTAACCAGCATGTAATGAGCGCTAACTTAATGCGAGTTCTCTCTCTCTGTCTCTGTTTCTCTCTCTCTGTCACTTTCTCTGTCTCTCTGTCTCTGCCTCATTTCTCTCTATCTGGAGAGCATCTTAGCCTTGGGCATGTCTAGGCACAGGCCACATGGTACAGGAGATGGAGTGCTGAGATCAAGCCAGTTTGGCTAGAATGTAGAGAATTCATTTTAGAAAAAGTCTTTCAGTAATCTGAGCATAGAGGGAGGTGAGAGACTAAGGAATGCTTAAGTTCGAAGGGCCTTGGAGGTCATCAAGGCCAAGCCTCAGCCTCCACACAGAGTTGTCTTATTTTGGAAGACGCACATTCCAGTTTGCCTCAGTCTTCTGTTTCTTGTTGATCCCATTCTTCATAAGATCATCAGAGGATATCTGATTCACTCATTTTTCAGATGAGAGAACAGAGGCTCAGTGACATAAAGGGACTTGCCCAAGGTCACTCAGCTGGTAAATGGCAGAGGTCAGATTTGAATGCTCTTGCCATTGCACCAAACCTCAGGCTTCTCTGCAGTTAATCTACATTTCTCTCATTGTTTAAACCCATTTTCTCTTTTCTCTTTTTGTTGTCTGTCCTTCCTGACATCATCATCATCACAATAATAGCCCAAATGATAACCAGCTTCTCCAACTCACCTCCATACCATGTGGGGGTCACGACTTGGGTCAGGAGCATCAGTAGACAGGGAGCTCCCGTCAGAGCCAACTGCAGGGCCATCCTCAGCTTGGACCTTTGAGAAGCAGTTGTGGGGCTGTGGTCCAGGGTATGGGGCCCAATAGTGACAAACTTCCAAGTACCAGGAGAAGCTTCAGTGAGAGATCTGTGAGGAAAACAAGAGAGCCTGGTGTCCTCAGGGATGGCACTGGCTAGCCTGCTTTTACTCCACTTTCTTACTTTGTTCCCCAGTACCTAGTCCAGTGGGAGACTTAGTCAATGTCCCTTGTCTGAGTGAGTGACAGGTTTTTGCTGGAGTTTTGTCAGCATCCTCCCTCCTCTACAAGTCATGGGTCTTCAGGACACTCTGGTGAGAGAGGGTGCAGATATCACTGGGTGTGTTCTCTAGATGGGCAAACTGAGGCCCAGAGCCTGGAAGAAGGCTAGCCCTAGGTCCCACATCCAGCTGAAAGCCAAAGACAGAAGGGACATACAGGAGCTGCCCCTCCCAGTCCCAGGCTTGGTCTATGAGATCAGTATTTCCTAACAGGCAGTGTGTGAAGGGGGGCTGCCCTGTAGCTTATTCCCCCATCCCTGGAGTGGTTGCTGTCCTGATTCTAATCTCAGCTGTGGGGCTTTCTGCCAGCTCAGGTGGCCCAGCAGTCCAGGCCACAAATCAAGGTTGCCCCAGAGAAGAGTCGTGCAAATGTATGAGGAATAAATAAGTGAACAGGTCGTATCTGCTGCTTCTTCCTTCTCCTTGCCTTCCTGCTGCTGGGATGTGTTTTATGAACTCCCCGGGGAAATAGAAAAGACTAAAGAACTGTGGCCTTGACAGTGGTGCCCAACAGATCACAAAAGCCAGCTGCCCCCACAAGGTCCCCCAAACATCCCTAACCCCTCAGGGAAAGAAACAGCCCTGGCACCAAAGAAATGATAAGGTCATCAGATTAGAGGACAAAGGGACCTCAGGGGCCCTCTAGAACACCCCCTCCTCATTTTACAGATTAGAAAACTGAGTCCTGTAGATCTTAAGCATCTCACATCAGAGCACACAAGTAGGAAATGGCAAAGGTCAATTGTAACCTGGTCCCCTTGACTCTAAACCCATGGCTCCTTCCCATGGTCACACTTCTTGGTCTGGAAACCCATCAACCCTCCGTGCTTCCTATGGGAACTGTTCCTGAAGTCCCTGTCCCCCTGGCCCTGGTTCTCTCTGTGTCTTTGTCTGTTTCTCTGTCTCCTTCCATTTTATTCAAAAAGAGAGATAGGGAATCAGATCAGATGGAAAAGGGGTAGGATGGGAAGAGCAAGGAGAGAAGAGTAGAATAGAAAAGGGGAGAGAGATAGGAAGGAAATAAATAGAAGTTAGGCAGTTAGAAAGGAAGAGATAGAAGTGGAGAGAAAGAGACAGAGAAGGAGAGGGGGGAGAGAAAGAGAGAGAGAAGGAGAGAGAAAGACAGAGAGAGAGACAGAGACAGAGAGAGAGAGAGAGAGAGAGAGAGAGAGAGAGAGAGAGAGAGAGAGAAGGAGACAGAGAGAAAGAGACAGAGAAAGAGGGAGAGACAGAGAGGTCCCAGGATAGCCCCTAGTTAGAGTGTTTGTGAGGTCAAACTAGGCATGCTCTGCCCTGAGCCCCAGATTTGATCCACTTTCTTTGTTTTAAGGCAACTGTTTTCTCTTTCAAGGCGCCTTCCGTCCAGGTCCCCTCCCCCACATCCTTTTGCAGATCAAAGTTCCCTGTGGGTCTCCATCCCCCTGCCCCTCAGAAGGTGGGGAGAGCAGGCTGCTTGCCCCAGGAAATTCAGGCTTAAAACCCACAGCAAACAAAGGTCCAGCCCAGCTGCCTGTTCCTTCCGTCTTTCCCTCCAGCCAGTGAATCAAGGGGGATTAGGCACAGGAGAAGAAAGGGCAGACCTTACCGAGCTTGGGGTCTTTGTTTTCTTGCCTCCTCCTTCAGGGAAAACTTTTACTTTACTTTTAACATTCCTAAAAGCAGCAGCTCCCGGTCCTAGACTGTGAACACTGTCCAGATGTTAGCCTAGCTGCATCTGCCAGAAGTTCCCTTAAAGCTATACTGTCCCCAAAGCTATAGTTGTTCTCCCCTCCGGCAAAGGAGGAGAGCAGAGAGGTGGAGACTGGGACGTGAGGGCTGAAGGTCAAGGGGAGGAATGCGGGTCACTGGCCTTCATCCCACAATGATATTAATGACTGTGGCTCATTAAGGAGCCCCGAGAGACAAATTTGAAGGTGTGAGGCTCTTCTGACTCAAGAACTAAGTATGCTTCTGAGAAAAGGAACAGAGTGGCCAACTTCTGACA
Source organism: Gymnobelideus leadbeateri (assembly GCA_011680675.1). NCBI lineage: Eukaryota > Metazoa > Chordata > Mammalia > Diprotodontia > Petauridae > Gymnobelideus > Gymnobelideus leadbeateri. Next base: position 113,254 of record WOXC01001833.1, read on the forward strand.
CTCCCCCCCTCACAACAGCACTCCTAGACCACCTTCCTTGGGGTCAAGGGGCAGACACTGGTACCTCACTGACCACTTAACTCCTCTAGACTCTGGGTCCCAGATGAAATGAAGAACAATGACATCTCCTTTTACAGGAAGAGGGGAGAAAAGGCAGTTTCAGGAGAGATGATTTGGTTATTTATTGAGCTGGACAATATAGGTGAAGCCTGCAACCCTCCTCCCCCCAGCCAGGCCTCGTGAAAGCTGCTCTTTGGGTCAGCAGTTTTCAAAATTGTGGCTCACAAGCCCCTAACCAATATTTTCTACCTTAATTCTGATTGGCAGCTGGATGGTAGATACCTGACTCCAAAATCTGGCCTCAGTCTTACTTAACTGTACGACCCTGGATAAGTCACTTAAGGTCTTTTGTGTCTCAGTTTTCCCATTTGTAAAATGGGGATAATAATAGCACTTACCTCTCAGGGTTGTTGTGAGGCTCAGATGTGCTAACATATAAAATAAAAATGCTGTATAAATGCTATTTAAAAAATTAAAAGAAATAGAACATCAAGATAAATCAAGAGGAAAAAAAATCTTTTAAACACACTGGACACATTCTCCCAGATTCCTTTCCATTGGTAGGTGAGGGGACACTAGAAGCTTATACAGCTCATACTCCTAGCTAGAGCACCTTACTTCCTCTGAAATGGACAGTTGCTTCTCCATGGAACTGCTGACATCATCTACTAGTTCACTTTCTCCACTGTGCTGCTGTTGAACAGCTACTGCAGTCTGCTGCTTCTCTGCTGAATTGCTGCTGGGCTACTTCTTCCCTGTATAGGAATTTAGAATTCTTTTGTGAGTTAGCCCATAGCCTTTGGTCTATTTCATTTCTTTTGTGAGTAAGGCCCATATCATACCCAGCCAGCAGAATCCTTCAGGTCATTTACTTTTCATCTTTTCCCTCCTGAACTAGGAATAGTTCTCACTTTATGTAAATTTGAATTATGGGACTTTATATAAAGAATTTTGAAAGAAATCTGCATTCTAGAAAACCCCCACAAGATGTTCAATTTACTGTACAGTACTGTGATCTCTCACTTTGCCCCTGCCCCTTGGCTCAGCACTTCCTCAGCCTCCCACCCAGCCACCAAAAATACCTTAAAACCCCTCAAAACAAAAAAACCCTTCAAGTGAATGCAGAAGAAGGACTCCTAGAGGGACCACCACCACTCCCAGTGCAGCTCTGCTGGATCAGGGAGGCAGCTTGGCTTGAGACTCCCACATGGTCCCTGTGTGTTCTTGCTTTCTCTTCTCTGTCCCTAGCCTCTCAGTGTCCTTGAACCATGTGGCCCCTCCTTTCTCTCTGCAGCACACTTCACCTCTTTTCCGCCTGCTTTCCTCCCTTCCCCACCTCCTCTGGCAAATTCCCATTACGTTAGAAATCATTTTACCTAGAGGTCTGTGGAATGATCCATTTACATAAAGTGAGATGTGTCTGTACTTTAGTTGGCCCTAAGCAAGAACTTTTCTAGACTTACTCAGTACTTAAATGGGCTGAGCGTTGTGTCCTATCGTTTTGCTAGATTCCCCAGAGTCTACCTTTAGCCCCACTGGACAAGTAGAGCAGAACTGGTGACCCTTTTCCCCAGCTGTCTTCAAACCTGGCCCTCCTCCTCTCCCTCCTGCCACTGGGATCTTAGGCCCTTACCCAGTGTTGCCTCTTGTCCATCCAGAGCCTAGTTTGACCCCTTCTCCCCTTTGCAAACTTTAGTGCCCATTAGAATGTAAGCTATTTGAGAGCAAACACTATCTAGCTTACTTGCATTTATATTCCCAGTGCTTAGCACAGTTCTTGGCATGTAGTAAGCACTTAGTAAATAATTTTTTGTTGTTGCTTTTTTGAGGGCAATTGGGGTTAAGTAACTTGCCCAAGGTCACCCAGCTAGTGTGTGTGTGTGTGTGTGTGTGTGTGTGTGTGTGTGTGTGGCATGCATTAAGTGTCTGAGGCTGGATCCGAACTCAGGTTCTCCTGGCTTTAGGGCCAGCGCTCTACTCACTGTGCTACCTAGCCTCCCTGTAAATACTTTTAAATTCATTTTTCTGCATTCTTCTAGTTGTATCTAGACTACTACCCCCTTTACCTATGTTTGACAGTGCAATAGTAATCTCTAAACTGGTTCCCGGTTCTGTTTCCCTTTCACTATTAGCAAGGCACCAAAAAATGGGAGGAATGGGAAACTCGCTTATTAATGAGGAGATGGCTCATTGTAAGCAGCTAGCGATAAGACAAAGTAGAATGGGAGAAGGGCAAAAGAAAGGCACAAAGTCAAGGGGAGTGGGAGAGGCATCACTTTAGCTTGGGGGAATCAGGAAAGGCTTCATGGAAGAGGTGGCATTTGAACTAGTTCTTTAAGAATAGGGAAATTTCAATCACCAGAGATGGGAATGGGGGAAAGAGTTGGTGTATCCCAGGCTTGGGGAAATCCATGAGCAAAAACAGGAAAAAAGCCTATGATGCAGGAGGGGAATATCAAGTGATACTTGCATTCCCTTTGCCTAGAAGAGTATCTGGCTCTTAGTAGGTGTTGAACAAATGTTGAATTGAATATAATTATAGCACAGGGCTCATGAAGGGAAGTAAAGTCAGGCCGAATAGCAATGTCAGGCATTGTGGTGTAGGGAGAAGTACGCCAGAATTGGAACAATGGGCACACCTGGATTCAAATCAGAATTCTAATGTTCACGAGTTATGTGACCTTGGCAAGTCAGTCAGCTTCTCCAAGCCCCCGTTTCCTCACCTGTAGAATGGGAATAATAAAGCTCACAGCTGCTCTGGTTTACAAGGGACCCAGAAGCTATCTGGTCCAACTGGTACTTGAATAAGAATCCCTTCAACATCCCCAACAAATGATAGGTCATCAAGTTTTGGCTTGAAGACCTCCATTGAGGTCCTAACTCTGTGATCCATTAATTTAGCCATCCACATCCACCTTTGTGTCCCCTGCAGATGTGATAAGGATGCCACATATGCCTTTAATCAAGTCATAGATGATGCAATCTGTGGCCTAGGATGATTGTTCTTCGTTTACATGTACTGGGTTCAGTCTTGGGGCATTCTCACTAATCATACTCTGACATGTATCCCTACTCAGGATTTCCTCTGGGGATTTCAGAATTTGTCTTGTGTTTCTGAAATGGCAAGGGACCCTTAGATCCCATGTAAGTACTGTCTAGCAATACATTGAATCTAGGACAGGTTTTATTTAACCTCACAAAAAATGCAAAGGACTCACACCTGAGTCCATAAACTGTTCTGACTCTTCTTCCCTTGTTCCCTCTGTCACTTTGCTCTCCCTTTAAAAAGTCAAGTCCAAGAGTAGAGCTCAGGTATGTGGGTTGTAAATGAATCACTTGGGTTAGATGTATCCACACCCTAATTTAGGGTTTGGCTGTAGCACTTCAGTATGAAGACTCCAAAGATATTCCAGCCCACCTCACTCCATTTCTTCTATCACCATATCATGGGATTTTGTCAAGAGGCCTGTCAGAATCTAGATTTACTAAAACCAAAAGGATACTTTCAGAAGAAGAAGGAGGAGGAGTAGAACAAGAAATGAACTTAGTTGGGCATGATTTGTTTTGGATGAAGCCATGCTGAAGTTTAAAAAAAGTAAATCTTTAATTAGAAATATAATAGTGAGCATTAATACAACCAACTAAATATGCACAGCTTAATTTATACTTAAATTCATTTCATTGCACAGAGTATCACAAGGCTTTTTTTAGTCACTCCCTATAGGTCCTGATGGAAATGCTTTGTCTCATTTATTTTCCTCATCTGTGGTTATAATTAGAACATCTCCCTGTTCTGCTTTCTCCACTTTTGCATTATCTTATAAAGATCTTCCACATTTTCCTATATTCTTTATACTCAGGTATAGAGACTAGGCCTGTGATTTCATTGGTAGAAGGGGAAAGGAAAGAGAATCTACTATATGCCGGACCGTGGGCTAAGTGCATCTCGTTTGTTCCCCACAAAAACAATCCTGAGAGAGGCAGGTGCTGTTATTATCCCCATTTTCTGGTTGAGGACACTGAGGCAAACCAAGGTTGAGTGACTTAGCCAGGATCCCATAGTGTCTGAGACTGGATTGGAACTCAGATCTTCCTGACTCTCTATCTATTGCACTGCATAGCTAGCTTACCTGGGAACTCCTTTTATCAAAACAAGTTGGCACCTTCTCTTCAGTGTCTTAATTGTAGAGGGTTGCTCAAAGCCCTGAGAAGTTTGGTGACTTGGCCAAAGTCACAGAGCCAGGATGTGTCAGAAGCAGGATTTGAATCTAGGGCTTCCTGGCTTGGGGCCAGCTGTACCCTAAGATCAGTTCATTATGCCATACTGTCTGTTGTCCTCTTTCTTCCTTATCTATCATCATTTTGCCAGAAATTGCCATTTAACTCCCTGGATTGTACAGGGTTTTTATGAGGCAAGCTCATGGCCAGCTTGCAAGAGCGGGTGGCTGAAATGTTCCTTTGGGCTGAGCTGGTGGAGGCCCTTCAATGACACAGAGAAGCAGCCTTTCTGCCTTTGGGCATTAGGGAATTAGGATACTGAGTCAGACTGACTGTCTGAATGCTTACTGGCTGCTCACAGAGCCCTTTCCATCCCCTCCCACCCAAGCCCTCAAAAATGAGGCTATTGTACACATTTCTCAGTTGCTATGCCGATGGCTTAGCAGCCCCTCTGTTTCTAGGCAGACGTTCAGGGAATATTGGGAGGCAGATAATGATGATGTGGACGTTAGTTTTGCTGAACTGATTTTTTCCTCTTTCATTTTTATTCTTTGTTATAAAGAGATGACACCCTGGTTAGGTGGAGAGAAAGGAGAGGCACATTCAGAAATAAAGGTGATCTCCCCCTTACCACAGATCTGCAAGATGCCTCCTCCTCTTCTCTTCTGGTTTTTTCATCTTATGACCTTTAGCTTGCTCAACAAATCTTTGTGGAGTCCTTATTCTAGAGAAGACTCTGTTCTAGGCACGGTTGCAGGATACAGAAGTGACTAAGGCAAGGTTCCTGCCTTCAAGGAACTTTTAGTTTAGCTGGAGAGACAAGCCAGGCCAGGGAAACGATAACAATACTAGACATTCTACCATATGGAGCCAATCACGTGGTACAGATTTGGAGTGCTAGAGGAAATCAGAAGAGAGTGATATTGATGGCCGCTATCTGAGACAGGAAAGTTTTCATGGAGGAGGTGAAATTTGAGATAGATCTTGAATGGCTGGTAAGCTTTGGACATTCAGATCAGAGAAAGGAGGGTGGTATCAGGACTGAAATTGCAGAGGCAAGAAAAAGCATAAAGTATTACATGGAGGAAATGGACCTGGCTAAAGTGCAGCATACAAGTTGAGGATAGGCACTGAGAGGCTGTGCTAGACAGGGCCTTGAAAACTGAGCCAAGGAGGTAAGATTTTATTTGGTAGGAAATGGGGGAGAGGCATCCTGCTAATGATGACATATGATAGTGAGTCAGTGGAAATGGCCAATGGGAGTAGGCTGCAACATGGAATAGGGAACCGTTGAAAGTTTTTGAGCAAAGGAGTGACGTGATAAAATTGGGGCTTTAGAAAGTCATATGATAGTAGTATTCACAAGGATCAGAGTGAGGAGAGATTGGAATCTGAGAGGCTAATTAAGAGTTGATTACAATAATATAGGAATGTAGTAAGGAAGGCCTGGACTATACAAGAGAAACTTCCAGTCAAAAATGAATGGTTGGGGCGGCTAGGTGATGCAGTGAGTAAGAGCGCCGGCCTTGGAGTTGGGATGACCCGGGATCGAAACCGGCCTCAGAAAATGAGCACCCACACATAAATAATGACTAGCCGTGTAACCTTGAGCAAGTTACTTAACCCCAATTGCTTTAAAAAAAAATGAATGGTTCTTGTTGACTGGCTTTTGGGCTTTGGGGGGAAGGGAGATAGGGTAAAGGAAAGAGATGAGTTAAAGTTGGATTCAAGGTTTTGAGTCTATGTGATTGGTCAAATGGTGGTGCCATAATCAGAGACAAGGCCTTTAAAAGGGAGGACCAGTTTATGTGAGAAAATGAGTTCACTGTTGGACATGTTGGAACCAAAAGAGTTTTCTTTTCACGGTGCTGTTAAAACTCTTTGTTCAGAGCCAATTTTTGTCTGTCTACTTTCTAAGTTAAGACATTTCCAGTCTAGCTGTTTTCAGCTTCTTGGAGATCATTTTCCATTTTTTGAATGTTTTCTGACATTCCTTCAAACACTAACATCTTAGTCACCACAGAGAGGTTTAACGTCAAGGACTTTGAGGCTGAAAGTGGCCCTGAACTTGAAGGTGCCAAGACAGCCAAGTGGTGGCAGACCAGTTACCCAAACCAGTGCTTTCTCCAACATTTTCTGCTACCTCAATCCCAGTTGAATCAGAGTGCTAAGAGGAGAGATGTTCTCATGGACACAACATTCAAATGGAATGTCATCCCCATTTAGTGCAGACTGTGGTCTAGGAAATGAGGGCTACATCAGACAGTGGGGTGGTGAGACCTAAGCTAGCATCATTTTTGGATGGAGAAGAAGCCACAGAAAAAAGAAAAACGAAAAGAGCAAAGCAGAGATGAGAAATGTGGGGGCGGGAAAGAAGAACAAAGTAGGGAGACCAAGTGTCACAGAGGTGGAGGAGCGTGGAAAGTGAAACAAGCATTTATTCAGCTCCTACTGTGTGCCAGGCATTGCAATGAACCCTTTACCAATAGGTTCTCATCTGGGAGGGGATTTCAGTGGAGTGATAAAATGAGGAAGAAGGGAGAGATAGCACAAGTGAATAGGACCAATGGACCCATTGGAGGAGAGAGACTGGACAGGCAAATCATCTCACAGGCTATTGTAGCATTCTAAGCACCCTCTACCAGGGTGGGGGCAGTGTGGAGGGGAGAGCAAAGGACACTGAAGGAAGAGTTTACAGGATCTGGAGAGGGGAGGAGTGAAGGGAGAAAAGATAAGGACATAGTATCATAGAAAGTAGCTGGAATTTCCCCCAGCAGAGTTGTCACTCAAGTACAGCTGCATATACAGAAGGAGATGTGACTAAATTAGTGGGCGGAATGCTGGGTGAGCACCTGCATGAGGCCTGGACTTGGTCCGAGAGCTTCTTGGGAGAGAGAACACTCAGGTTTATAGAAAGATGAACTGAAGGCATGGAGGGGAATGCAGCTTCCCACCATGGCCCTCAGCTCCGACCTGCCTTTCTAGGCTCTTCGGGGACATTCTCCTTGACTGAGATCAGAGCTTGTCTCTTGGTTTGAACTGAACTATATTGTTCTCAGCTGGAGAGTTCATTCACTTGTGTGTGTGTGTGTGTGTGTGTGTGTGTGTGTGTGTGTGTGTGTGTGTGTGTGTGTGTGTTTTGTTATTTTAAAATCTGTAACTTCTCTGACTTGTTTGCTGCTTTCATGTACAAATGAATTTGCTTAGAAATCTCCTTTTCTGAAAAATATCACACTAAGCATGAAAATATGATATCCGCCCCCCCCCCTCCCCCGCCCCAAGTGAGCTTTTCACAAGGATTCCTGAAGGGAGGATCTTGGCTTGGTGATGGCCAAACTGGCACAGAAAGCACATTTGCTCATGTAGGCACTGAAATCTTTCCTGCCTTTTTCTCTGAACTGCCCTGAGCTTGGTGAAGGGGGGCCACTCAGCAGTGCAGTTATGAGGGAAACAGAGATGTTGGCACTTTGGCCCTGACTGATCCGATCAGTGGCACTGCCTTACATGACATGGTTGCTTCATCTCTCCACGAACTGGAAGTTTTCATTTCTGAAGTGTGGTAGATAATGTCCTATAAGAACCATCTTGAGAGAAGTGAGATGGAAGAGTTTACCCAAGGAATGAAGAAATGAATGAGTGAATGAATTGAAAGCATACTTACTATGTGCCAAACACTGTTTTATAAAAGCGAGGCGGTCCTTGCCTTCAAAGAGCTTATATTCTGGCAGGGGAAGACAGCCCATATAAGGTAGTGGTGGCCAGGGAAACTTGTGACAGGGGTGGTGAATAGAACCAGTGGACAGTCAGTTGGCAGAGAGAGAGTCAATGGATAGGGCCAGGGTAGATGGTCAGACAGGATGTCTAGGACAGGCTAGATATGGCGGCCCACGTGTGTTGGTGCTAGTTTAGGACAGTATGGTCCCAGGGCAATTGTGCCAAAGCTGAGTAAATTAAGTGACACAGCAAGTTTCAGGAGGTTCAGTGATCCAGAAAGAGCAGAAGAAATGCAGGTGACAAGGAGGCATCCAGGGCAAGTCATCAGATGGGAGGGGATTTGATGAAAATCGTCAAATGAATGCATCATTATACCAATACCTTTTACCATTATAATTCTCAGTCAGAGAGTACTTCTGTGTCAGCTAAACACTCATTCCCAGTAATGTTCCATTGATCTAGGCAGGATAAAGTCTGTGTGAGAGGTCATAAGGGCTTTAATTAGGTGGTTGTGATGCCAGTGGGGATGCCCTCAAGAGAAACAGGGAGCTTAGGAGGAAGGACAGATTTTTGGGGAAAGGTGAAAGGTTCTATTTTGAACATGTCAGGTTTAAGATACCTACAGCATAGGCAGGTGGAGAAGTCTAGCAGGCTTTGGGCACATCTTTCCTGCTGTTGAAGGCAAATTACTTGGTCAGACCTTGAAGCTGGTGCCCCATTCTAGTGGGTGTGTATTCTAGAGCTCTTTTTATTCCATATCGAGGAGGGGGGCATTTTGAGCCCCCCACAGCTTTCATCTTGTGCATTTTTAAATGCTCAATGGCATATACTTCAGAGTTACTGTCAGTTGCAGAATCTTACTGTTGGAAGGAGCCTTTTGTTGGTCTGGTCCAATCTCTACATGAATAAGAATATGTATATAATATATATTTATATAATTATATATTATATAATTTACATATTATATATATAATTATATATAAGAATAAGAATCCATTTCCCACATACTCTGTGCTCCCCATAACTAAGAAGTAGTCATCTAGCATAAGAGCTGGACTTTCCAGATTTAGTTCATACTCATCACATGAATCACAAAATATAATCATTTTTCAATTCAATTTGCATATATTTAGTTCAATCCAACAAGCATCTTTCCAGCACTTACTATGTGCCTGGCTCTGTCCTAGTCATAGAGGGGATACAAAGGCAAAAAAGAAGAGTCCCTGCCATCATGGGGCTTTGTCACAACTGTGGAAGAGGCTTGGGGGGGTGCCTTGGAAGGAAGTAATTACAGGCCCAGCTGGCAGCAGGTGCAAATGTATGGAAATAGGGGCAGGAGCCAGCTTGGCTAGTGCATAGAAGGCCATGTGGAATAAGTCTGAATGGATAAGCTGAAGTTAAGTTGTGAAAGGTTTTAAATGTGGAGGAGGAGAATTTGTATTTTTCCCTGAAGTCAAGAGGGATCTAGTGAAGCTTCATGATTGATCTGTGCTTTATTATCTCTTTTGATCCTCACAACAGCTCTGAGAAGTAGATGCTATTATCTCCATTGTACAGTTAAAGAAACTAAGTCAAACAGAGATGAAGTGACATGCCCAAAGTCACACAACTAGTAAGTATCTGAGACTGGTTTTGAACTCATGTTTTCTTGATTCCAGGTTCAGTGCTCTATCCAGGGTGCTACTAGCTACCACTATTACTGTTGAGTGTACCTCCATCTTCTCAGTCACCCAGGCTTTCAAACTAGACACCATCCTCTACTGTCACTCTCTATCACCCCCTATATCCAATTAGTTGTAAAATCCTGTCACTTCTGCCTTTATAACATCTCTCATATGTGTCCCCTTCTCTCCTCTGATGTGGCCACCACTCTGGTGTAGGCCTTCATCACTTCATCCTAGATTATTGCAATAGCTTCTGGGGGGTCGGCCTGCCTGCCTCAGGACTCCCCGCCACTCCAATCCATCCTCCACTCAGCTCCCAAGGTGACCTTCCTAAAGCACAGGGCTGACCATGTCACCTCCCTCCCCTCAATAGACTTCAGTGGTTTCCTCCAGGAGCAAATAGAAAAATTTCTGCTGGCTTTTAAAGCCTTTTACAACCTGGCTCTTTTCTCCCTCTTCAGTCTACTCATACTGTCCTCCACAAGCTCCATAATCTCATGACACTAGCCTCATTGCTGTTCCTCTCACAAAAGGAGAAGGGAGGAGAAAAGAACAAGCATTTATGTAATACCTACTGTGTTCCAGGCACTGTGTTAAAAGAATAGGCATTTACATAGCACGTACTATGCGCTAGGCACTTTACAATTATTATCCCATTTGATCTTGATAGACACCAACTATCCAAATTTGAACTCAGGTCATCTTGATTTCAGGCCCAGTACTCTATTTACTATAATGCCAGCTGCCTCTGATGGCATTTCATCTCCCAACTAGGGCATTTACACTGGGTGTTCCCTATGTTTCCATTGGGATCTTCTCCCTCCTTACATAGGCCTCCTGGTTTCCTTCAAGTCTCAGACAAAATCCTGCCTTGTACAAGAAGTCTTTCTCAATTTCCCTTAGTGCTGTTGCCTTCCCTCTGAGATTGCTTTCTATCTACCCTGTGTATCACCTGTTTCTATGTAGCTCTTTGTATGTTGTCTCTTCTATTAGAGTGTAAACTCTTTGGGGGCAGAGATTGTTTTTGCCTCTTTTTTTCCTCTTAGCACAGTGCCTAACACGTAGAAAGTGATGACTAAGCTGAATAATCTGCTCTGTCTTTTTGGCTCCAGACTATTCTCCATATCCAGTCCAGTCATCCCCAGGAAACCAGGGCCTACTCAGCAAAGGCATGTGGCCATCCAGCCTGCCACTGGGCACATGCCTGGGAGCTCTCCTTACCCTTACTCTTGCTCTCAGAATAGCAATCAAATAAAAATTCTCACTATTACTGGAAAGAGCTTGACTCTTAGTGACATTATGGCTCCACTCATAATCCCTGCAACTTCCTAGAGCAAAAATATGGATTCACTTCTCCCTTCTGATACTTACATCTGTGACCCGTAAGTTACATGACCTCTCTGGGCCTCAGTTTCATCCTCTGTAAAAAGAGGGGGTTAGTCTGTGACTTCAATATTTTATTTTTTTCCAATTAAAACAACATAAACATAATTTTTACATTCATTTTTAAAAATTTTGAGTTCCAAATTCCCTCCCTCTCCTCTCACCCTCAGATGGCAAGCAATTTGATGTAGGTTATACATGTGCAGTAATACAAAATATATTTCCAGATTAGTCATGTTGTAAAAGAAAACACAGACCAAAAAAACTCCAGGAAAAATAAAGTAAAAATTAAAAAAAGGATACTTCAATCTGCATTCAGACTCCATCAGTTCTTTTTCTGAAGGTAGATAGCTTTTTCCATCTTAAGTCCTTTGGAATTGTCTCTTATCATTGCTGAGAGTAACTAAGTCATTCACAGTTGATCATTGTATATTATTTCTGTACTGTATGCAGGGTTCTCCTGGTTCTGCTCATTTCACTTTGCATCAGTTCATGTAAGTCTTTCCAGGTTTTTCTGAAATCCATCTGCTCACCATTTCTTATAGCACAGTAGTATTCCATCACAATCATATACCATAACTTGTTCAGTCATTCCTCAATTGATGAGCATCCCCTTAATTTCCAATTCTTTTTTATTAATTTATTAGTTTAGTTTTAATTAACAAGATTCAATTCCATAGTTCCTTGAGTTTCAAATTTCCTTTCCCTCCCGCCCCCCACCCCCACTATGGCATATAGTCCGGTATAGGATCTGCAAATACTTTCATATTAGACATTAGTCAAGTTACAAAGGCATATTGTACTAGGTGGGATGAAAAATGGTAAAGGAGAAATAAAACCAAACAATGAAAAGAAAAAGATCAATTAGATTGCTTCCATCAGGATTCAAGCTCAGTTCTTTCTAGTTATTTCTCTGGATGTTGCATCTCTCTCCTTCATGAGTCTTTCGGGATTGACTTATATCATTGCATTTGCTGAAAAGAGTCCAGTCTGTCATAGTTGGTCATCACACATATGTTGTGTTTGTGATTGTATACAAATTTCTCCTGGTTCTACTTTTCTCACTCAGCATCAGTTTGTATAAGTCTCTCCAGGTAAATATGAAAACTGTCTCCTCCTTGTTTCTTATAGCACAATAATATTCCATTACATGCATATACCACAACTTATTTAGCCATTCCGCAATTGATGGGCACCCCTTTAATTTCCAGTTCTTTGCAACCACAAAAAGAACTGCTATAAATATTTTTGTACATATGGGTCTTCCTCCCTCTTCTATGATCTCTTTGGGATATAACCCTAGAAGTGGTATTGCTGGGTCAAAGGATATGAAATTATGTATAGCCCTTTGGGCATAATTCTAGATTGCTCTCCAGAATGGTTGGATAAGTTCACAACTCCACGAACAGTGCATTAGTGTGCCAATTTGCCCACATCCTCTCCAGAATTTGTCATTTTCCTGTTTTGTCATCTTAGCCAATCTGACTGGAGAGATGTGGTACCTCAGAGTTGTTTTGATTTGCATTTCTCTAATCAATAGTGATTGAGAGCATTTCTTCATATGCTTATAGATATCTTTCATTTCTTTCTCTGAAAACTGCCTGTTCATATCCTTTGACCATTTATCAATTGGGGAATGACTTGTATTCTTATAGATTTGACTCAATTCTCTGTATATTTTAGAAATGAGTCCTTTATCAGAGACATAGGTTGTAAAAATTCTTTCCCAATTTCCCACCTCCCTCTTGATCTTGGTTACATTGGCTTTGTTTGTACAGAAGCTTTTCAATTTAATGTAATCAAAATTATCCATTTTGAGTTTTATAATGCTCTCTAATTCTTGTTTGGTCCTAAAGTCTTTCCCTCTCCACAAATCTGACAGGCAAACTATTCCTTGCTTTCCCAGATTGCTTACAGTATCAGCCTTTATACCTAGGTCATGCGCCCATTTAGACTTGATTTTGGCATATGGTGTTAGATAATGGTCTATGCCCAGTTTCTGCCATACTATATTCCAGTTTCCCCAGCAGTTTTTGTCAAATAGTGCATTCTTATCCCCAAAACTGTGGTCTTTGGGTTTATCAAACAATAGATTACTATATTCATTAACTGCTGGGTCTCATGCGCCCAATCTATTCCATTGATCCACTACTCTACTTCTCTGCCAGTACCAAACAGTTTTGATGACTGCTGCTGTATAATACAGATTAAAATCTGGTATAGCTAGTCCATTTTCCCTAGCATTTCTTTTCATTAATTCCCTTGGTATTCTAGACCATTTGTTTTTCCAAATAAATTTTGTTACTATTTTGTCTAACTCTAAAAAGTAGTTTTTTGGTAAATTGATTGGTAGGGCACTAAATATAGTTTGGGCAAAATTGTCATTTTTATTATATTAGCTCGACCCAGCCACGAGCAATTGATATTTTTCCAATTAGTTAGATCTGATTTTATTTGTGTGAGAAGTGTTTTGTAGTTGTGATCATATAGGTCCTGGGTTTGTTTTGGCAGGTAGATTCCCAAATATTTTATAATGTCTACTGTAACTTTAAATGGGATTTCTCTTTCTATCTCTTGCTGTTGAATTTCATTAGAGATATACAGGAATGCCGAGGATTTATGTGGGTTTATTTTATATCCTGAAATTTTGCCAAATTTATTTATTGTCTCAAGTAGTTTTTTACTTGATTCTCTAGGATTCTCTAAGTATATCATCATATCATCTGCAAAGAATGATAGCTTGGTCTCTTTGCCTAATTTTATTCCTTTGATTTCCTTTTCTTCTCTAATTGTGACTGCTAACGTTTCTAGTACCAGATTGAATAAGAGGGGTGATAGTGATCTTACTGGAAATGCTTCTAGTTTATCCCCATTGCATATAATACTTGCTGATGGTTTAAAATAGATGCTATCTACTATTTTAAGGAAGGCTCCATTTATTCCTATACTTTCTAGTGTTTTTAATAGGAATGGATGTTGTACTTTGTCAAAAGCCTTTTCTGCATCTATTGAGATAATCATGTGGTTTCTGCTAGTTTTATTGTTGATATGCTCAATTATACTGATAGTTTTCCTAATATTAAACCATCCTTGCATTCTTGGAATAAACCCTACCTGATCAAAGTGTATTATTCTTGTGATAAGTTGTTGCAGTCTTTTAGCTAATATTTTATTTAAAATTTTTGCATCTAAGTTCATGAGGGAAATTAGTCTATAATTTTCTTTCTCTGTTTTATCTCTTCCTGATTTAGGAATCAGTACCATATTTGTGTCATAGAAAGAGTTTGGTAGGACTCCTTCTTCACTAATTTTCCCAAATAGTTTGTAGAGTATTGGAATCAATTGTTCTTTAAATGTTTTTTTTTTAAAGCAATTGGGGTTAAGTAACTTGCTCAAGGTTACACGGCTAGTCATTATTTATGGGTGGGTGCTCATTTTCTGAGGCTGGTTTCGATCCCGGGTCATCCCACCTCCGAGGCCGGCGCTCTTACTCACTGCACCACCTAGCCGCCCCTCTTTAAATGTTTGATAGAATTCACTAGTAAACCCATCTGGCCCTGGAGATTTTTTTCCTAGGGAGTTCATTGATGGCTTGATTTCTTTTTCTGAGATAGGGTTATTTAGGTAATTTACTTCCTCTTCAGTTAATCTGGGCAACTTGTATTTTTGTAAATATTCATCCATTTCACTTAGATTGTCATGTTTATGTGCATACAATTGGGAAAAATAATTCCTCATTATTGTTTTGATTTCCTCTTCATTGGAGGTAGATTCACCCTTTTCATTTTTGATACTCATAATTTGGTTTTCTTCTTCCTTTTTTTTATCATTAATTTCCAATTCTTTACCACCATAAAAAGAGCTGCTATAAATAGCTTGGTGCATATAGGTCCTTTTCCTTTTTTTAAAAATCTCTTTGGGATACAGATCTAGTTGTGTTATTGCTGGGTCAAATGGTATACATAATCTGATTGCTCTTTGGGCATAGTTCCAAATTGTTTTCCAGAATGATTGGATCAGTTCACAACTCCACCGGTGGATTAGTGGAGTTTTCTACATCCCCTCCAACATTTGTCATTTTCTTTTTCTGTCACGTTAGTCAATATGATAGCTGGGGGGGTGGTATCTAAGAATTGTTTCAATTTGCATTTCTCTAATTTTAGATTTAGGGCATTTTTTTCACATGACTATAGATAGCTTTGATTTCTTCTTCTGAAATTTTTTTATATCCTTTGACCATTTATCAGTTGGGGAATGACTTATATTCTTTTAAATTTGACTCAGTTCTCTACATATTTGAGAAATGAGGCCTTTATCAGAGAAACTTGCTATAAAAATTTCTCCCAGTTTTCCGCTTTCTTTCTAATCGTGACTACATTGATTTTATTTGTGCAAACCCTTTTTAATTTAATAGACTCAAAATTATCCATTTTATATTCCATAATGCTTTATATCTCGTTTGCTTATAATTTCTTTCCTTATCCATAGATCTGACAGGTAAACTATTCTGTGCTCCCCTAATTTGCTTATGGTATCACCTTTTATGTCTAAATCATTTTGACCTTATCTTGATATATAGTTTTTGATGTAGGTCTATACTTAGTTTTTGCCAAACTGCTTTCCAGTTTTCCCAGCAATTTTTGTCAAATAGTGATTTCCTGTCCAAAAAGCTGAGATCTTTGCATTTGTCAAACCCTAGATTACTATGGTCATTACCTACTGTGTATTGCATACCCAATCTATTCCACTGATCCACCACTCTATCTCTTATGTAGTACCAGATTATTTTGATGATTACTGCTTTGTACTGTATACAATCTGGTATAGCTAGGCCACTTTCTTTACCCCCTTTTTTTCATTGATTCCCTTAATATTCTTGACCTTTTGTCTTATTTTCTTATTGTTTTTTCTAACTCTATAAAAGAATATTGAATATTCTGAATACTGAATAAGTAAATTAATTTAGGTAGGATTTTCATTTTTAATATATTGGCTCAGCCTATTCATGAGCAATTAATATTTTTCTAATTGTTCAGGTCTGATTTTATTTGTGTGAAGAGTATTCTGTAATTGTATCCATATTGTTCCTGGGTTTGTCTTGGCAGGTAGACTCCCAAGTATTTTATACCGTCTCCAGTCATTTTATGGGCAACTAGGCAGTACAGTGGATAGAAGGTTAGGCCTGAAGTCAGGAAGACTCATCTTCCTGAGTTCAAATCTGGCCTCAGACACATGCTAGCTGTATGACCTTGGACAAGTCACTTAATCTTGTTTGCCTCAGTTCGTCTGTAAAATGAGCTGGAGAAGGAAATGGCAAACCATTGCAGTATCTTTACCAAGAAAACCCCAGATGGGATATGAATAGTTGGACATGAATGAAATGACTGAATATTTTAAATGGAATTTCTCTTTCTACCTCTTGCTGCTGGATTTTGTTGGTTATATATAGAAATGCTGACGGTTTGTGTGGGTTTATTTTATATCCTGCAACTTTACTAAAGTTGTTAATTATTTCAACTTGTTTTAAAATTGATTCTCTAGGATTCTCCAAATATATTATCATAGTAGTTGCAAAGAGTGATAGTTTTGTTTCTACCTATTCTAATGTTATTACCTATTCTAATTACTAATTATTACTAATAATATCTAATTATTACCTATTACCTATTCTAATTCCTTCAATTTCTTTTTCTTCTGTTAGCATGATAGCTATTATTTCTAGTATAATATTGAATAATAGTGGTGTTAATGGGCATCCTTGCTATGACCCTTCTCTTATTGGGAAGACTTCTAGCTTATCCCCCTTCCAGATAAATGCTTGTCGATGGTTTTAGATAGATTCTTCTTATCATTTTAAGAAATGCTCCATTGATTCCTATGCTTTCTAGTTGTTTTTTAAATAGGAATAAGTGATGTATTTTGTCAAAAGCTTTTTCTGCATATGTTGAGATAATCATATGGTTTTTGTTGGTTCTATCAATTATGCTGATAGTTTTCCTAACACTGAACCAGCTCTGCATTCTTGGTATAGATCCCACCTGGTCATAGTAAATGATCTTGCTATAATCTCTTTTCTAGTATTTTATTTAAAATTTTTGCATCAATATTCATTAAGAGATTTTGTCTTTACCTTTCTTTTTTTTTTTTTTGGAGGGCAATTGGGGTTAAGTAACTTGCCCAGGGTCACACGGCTAGGTTTTTGTGTGTGTGTTAAGTGTCTGAGGTCGGATCCGAACTCAGGTCCTTCTGACTCCAGGGCCAGCTCTCTACTCACTACGCCACCTAGCCACCCCTGTCTTTACCTTTCTTTCCCTGTTTTGCTCTTTCTAGTTTAGATTTTTTTCTTAGGGAGCTTATTGATGCCTCTTTTTTCATGATTCTCATGTATCACTCTCATTTCTTTTTCAAAATTTTCCTCTACCTCTCTTATTTAGTTTCTAAAATTCTTTTTGAGATCTTTCAGGAATTCTTTTTGGGTCTGTCACCTTTGATCTTCCCTGTCACCATAGTAACTTTCTGTCATTAGGTTCTTTTTTTCTTTTCTTTTTCTCATTTCCCACATTCCTTGACTTTCAACTTTATGTTAAAGTTGGGCTGTATTCCAGGGATAGAGCCAGCATTGTACCCTAGTGAGATAGACCTTTTCTGCTGACCTTCTAGGTTGTCTTGGACTGGAAAATTCTTTCATCCTGTCTTTTGTCAGTTCTGTTGCTCCAGAATTCATCTTGAGGTGTTATTTTAAAGTTGTTTGGAGGGGAATTTGAGAGAGAACAGATGAGTCCCTGCTTTTACCTGCCAAGTTGGCTTTACCTCCCCTTTGTCAGTCTTTATATCATGAAAATTTCCCACCTGTTCCCAGTTTTTGCAATTATTTCACATGAATATCTAGAGCCTATACTGTGTTATCATTCCTGTCTCCTTCCTGTAGTGCTACAGTGATAGTTTTCTTACTTCTTGTCCTAGTACAGTAATTTTTTTATACCAACTTCTAAGCTTTGTACTGTGAAATATTTCTGACCTATTTTCTGTTCCTGTGATATTTTCCCCACATCTTCTTCCAGAAACTATATTGTGATGCAATGTCTATCTACTTCTTTTGGTGCTATAGTGATTGTCTTCACACTTCCTTTTGGAGTGTTGTGATTTTTTTCCACATCAGTTTCCAGACTTTTTATTCTTAAATGTTTCCAACCTATTTTCTATTCCTATGATTTTTCCCCCGCACTTCCTTCAAGAGATTATACTCTGATGCCATTTCTACCTACTTTCTGTAGTGCTACAATGAAAATTTTTCCATTTCCTCTCCTCGTGCTTTCATTTGTTCACCAATGACAGACTTTACACCATGAAATATTTTGAAATTGCTTCCTGTTCCTGT
Source organism: Gymnobelideus leadbeateri (assembly GCA_011680675.1). NCBI lineage: Eukaryota > Metazoa > Chordata > Mammalia > Diprotodontia > Petauridae > Gymnobelideus > Gymnobelideus leadbeateri. The sequence goes on from WOXC01001833.1 coordinate 131,671, forward strand.
GACTTTTTATACCTCCTTCCAAAGTCTGTACTTTGATACATTTCCCACCTTTTTCCTGTAGTGGTACAGTGAAAGTCTTCTTACTTCTTTTATCAGGGCTGTGATTTTTTTGTCACACCCACTTCCTGGCTTTATTCTGTAAAATATTTCCAACCTACTTCCTGTTCCCATGATTTCCCACCCCACCCACCCCACATCTTCTTCTAGACACTGTACTATGGTCATCCCTACCTACTTCCTGTGGCACTACAGATAGCTTCCCACATTGTCTCAGTGCTGTTTGTTTTCCTTTACTTCAATTTCTATGCTTTATACTATGAAATATTTCCAACCCACTTCCTTTTATTGTGATGTTTTTATATCAATTTTCAGAGATTTTATTGTGATATTTTTCCCACCTACTTTCTCTTACTTTGTTTTTTCTTTATGCCAATTTCTAGAGATCTTACTGCTATATAAGTCTCAGCTACTTGTTATGTTTTGGTGATAGATTTACTCCTTCTTACAAGGTTACTTTTCATACCTACTTCTAGGCATTTTACTTCTATATACATTCCATTCACTTCCTGTTAGAGTGATTTTTATAAAATCTGCTTCCAATTAATTATTTCCTGTGACATGCTTCCCAACTACTTCCTTTGGTGTCCAATTTCTGTCCTTCAACTTCAGGGACGGTACTCGGCTTTGACTGTGGGGAGTTGGCACCCCACAAGACCAGGATTGGGATCCAGAGGAGGTTAAGGTTGGTCGGGCCAGATGACTTTCCAATCTTCCTCCTCCCCATCCCCTCTACTTTCAGGCTACCTATTGGCTCAGGTCTAGGATTATTTCCCCATATTCCCTTAGGAATCTACTTGGGAGATGAGAAAGGAAGAAGAGATTCTCCCATTGTTCCTCCAGCCTCTCTGTCCCAAGATAAGCTTCCTTCTCTAGTTTGTTGTTGTTTTTGTTATCTTATTTCAGGGCTCCTCATTAGCTGCTCTTGGTGCAAGTGACCCCAGACCCTGAAAGAAGATAGGCAATGTGGACAGTAGAGGTAAGGGACCAGCTGTATTAACAGAGTGGAGAATTCTGAAAGAGACCTATTATCTTGTATCCTTCTTGTGTTCTGCCCAAGAATGTCCTGAGGGGGGCTTCTCCCACCTAATTTAGGAAAGCATGAGAGTGTGAGAGCCTCCAGAGCATTTGAAAACTCATAGCTCCCAAAGTTACAGAAGGAATTTTTTTGGAAAAGATCAAAATGAATCAGGAAACTATAAATGAGTAGCCATTAGTCCCTAAGACTAATGCCTTAATTTTCCCTGAATCAGGGGACCATGTCACTTCTTGGCCATTTCTAAGCCATGTGGCCTGTGTATTTGTTGTTCTCATCCCCTTAGGTTTGGAAAAGGCTCATCTTAACCAGAACCAGATCTCTATTTCACTTTCCAACCATCTCTAAACGATGCCATCACTGGTACATTGTTTTGCACATAGTAGGTACTTAATAAATATTTATTGATCCAGTGAATTGGTTGAACACATCCTTTCCGCCTTTGTGTGGCCTCCCGTTAGAATGTTGTTCCTTGATGGCAGGGACTGTCTTGCTTACTTTGCTTTTGTATCCTCTAAGCTTAGTACAGTGCCTGGCCTATAGTGAGTGCTTAATAAGTGCTCATTCATTCTTTCTTATATGCCCCCAGTCACCTCCATACAGTCTGAATGGGGAGAACTTTGGTGAAAGTTGGTCCTTAAGCTCCCGTATTTGTTTGCTGCCCTCTTCTGGAAGGAAAACACATTTGCCCCTCTCTCTGTCATTTGTATTCCCAATTCTCTCAGGGTTCTTTCAGCTCATCCAGGTGCTAGCTGGTGATCAGACTTGGTGGGTGCTATCTGCTTAATGGGTTCTCTCTCTTTGACATTTCTGTCTTTTGGTGGCTTCCTTGGTTATCTGATGCCTTCATTCAGATTAATGACTTTTTGATGGTGGGAAATTCCAGACAATTCCTAAACTCTAGATTTCTATTGCATTGCTAAATCTGTTTTTACATTTATAAAATGAGGATAATAATTACACCAACTTTACAGAGTTGTAGCAAGGATAAATCAGTATGTGTAAAAAGCTTTTGCAAACCTTAAAGCTCTCTGTAAGGGTGAGCTATTTTTCATATGTCTCATTAAGACAGGACCCAAACGACTTCATATTTGAAAAAGGTGTAGCTGAGGCTTGGACCTTTCTTCTTCTTTGCTTATTCCTAAGATCCTTAAAGTATTGGGATTGATGAAGTCATCAAAATATGCAAGGCTTTCTTCACATAGTGAGAGTGAGAGAAAACAGACTCTACACACACCATTAAAAATAGACCCAAACCATGCCCAGTTCACTTTTTCTGTCTGGGATGGTCTGTAGATTATGCTTGAAGATATTTTTGATACCTGCCCTGATTTTAGCTTTAGGAAGAATGGCCAGTGTGTTATGTTGATGTCTTCCCTCAGATGACTTGAGAGATGCCTTTTCAGCTTCTTTTCCCCCAAACTTTCCATGAAGATTAGAGAGGCAAAATTGAAACACTTAAATCTCCCAAACATTTAATCTTTATCCCCTCTTGTTCTCCTTCCTCCCCCTCCCCAATCTGGCTGCTGAGGAGAAAGCTAATCTAGAAAATATTCATACAAAAAATTCAGATAAAATTCTTTAGCCATCTAAAAAATCTCTCTGTCTCTTTCTGTCTCTGTCTCTATCTCTCTGTCTCCTTCTGTCTCTCTCTCTGTCTCTCTCTGTGTCTGTCTCTCTCTCTCTCTCCCCTATCCATACAGAATCAGAGACTTTGTGAGTTAAAAGGGTTCTTGACCAGTTGTCATCTCATCCAACCTATACCCCAAATGAAAATCTGCTCTAACACAGGCACCAGAGGGTTGCTCAGCCTCTGCTTGGTGATCTCTAAGTAGAGGGAGCAGGCTATATTCTGAGGCAGAATATAGCCTATATTCCACTTTGGGATGGTCCTCATGGTTAGGAAGGTTTTCCTCACTCATGCTTAAATCTGTTCCTCTGGGTCCAAGCAGAACAAGCCCAGTTCATCTTCAACTTGGAGTTTCTTTAGATTCTTTTTAAAATTTTTATTTTTCTCTTTTTTTCTTCAGATTCTTGAAGGCAGCTCTGAAGTCTTCTCTTATTGGCTAACCACATTCAGTTCTTTCAAGTACATGGCTGAAAACATATCAAACTCAAAACTTGAGTTGTACTTCTCAGTAGCCTGTGGAGGGGGTTAGGAGTATTGAAGAGACATCATGTTAAGGTCCTGCCTAAGTAAGTTTTTGCCATAGGCATTTCTAGATGGCCGTCATGACATGAATATTGACCCAGGACATACTTCCAGTATCCTGAGGCATGCACTGTGTACAAATGAATATCTAATCTTGTCAGCAGGGCTGTTCAAAGAGAAACAAAGATGATGGCAAAAGTGGGAGGGCGGTAGTGCTGTAAGGGTAGGACAAACAGGAAAGTTGAGTTTAAGGCCCCAGATTTACAGAATTTCAGAAGACTGTCCCTCTCTCTCTTCTTAGAGTTCTCCCACCTGCTTTCTACACTACTAGAAAAGCTTACCATTACACAGTCATTGAAGACATTGACTCTCCAGGCTCCCCTACTCACCCGGGTCTCTTTTAAAATACAGCTGTTCCCTTGGAAAGGGGACACATCTAAACTGATGTCACCTTAAATTAGGGAGTTTATAAGATGACTAGCTGTCACCCTGGAGCATGAGGTACAGCTGTGGGTGTCAGAGGCTCACAGATTTAGAACTGGAAGGGATAACACAGATCATTGAATCCATTACTCTGATTTTACAAGGGAGGGAAACTAAGGCCCAAGGGAACTAAGTAATGTGCCCAAGGCCAAGAGCTAGGATATGAACTCAGGTACCATTTCCCAACCCAGAATTCTTTTTTTTTTTTTTTGCTTTTTGGAGGGCAATTGGAGTAAGTAGCTTGCCCAAGGTCACACAGCTAGGTTTTTTTGTTTGTTTGTGTTAAGTATCTGAGGCTGGATCCGAACTCATGTCCTTCTGACTCCAGGGCCAGCACTCTTCTCACTGAGCCACCTAGCTGCCCCCAGAATTCTTTCTTGACACTATTCCTCAAGTCCTAGGTTTGAACCCAGAAGTCCCCCCTCCCCACCCAGGAATGCAGAAGTTGACATGGGAGAATGTCAATAATAAATTTGTTCTTTACAATTTTGCTCTTTGGCTCTGAAGAAAACATCTCTTCAATCTTTTTAATTAGTAGCTTTTCCCCTTAGAAACTCCAAATGGACTTAAAGGAAAAGAAGACAAGCTTTCCAAAGGATTTTTTTCTCAAAATTAAAACTATTTTCATACAATTCTTAAAGACTTATCAGAAATTTGGTGGCAGATTTGGAGACAAACCGAGAGCACGGTGATGTTCGGGAAAGTTGTTTTCTTTTTAAGGCGTAGAAATAAATGCAGCCATAATTAGGCCATTTACAATGGTTAGTTATTTGCTCCGCTCTGTCCTTTTTGCCATCTCCTGAAAGCCAGCTTTTACAAAAGCTTTTATCCTGGAACCAGCCGTGTCTGTTTTCTGTTTGTCTTCTTACCAAATCACTGTCATGACAACCTTTTCCCTGCTTTGCTGCTTTCTAAAAGCCACTGCCTCTCTTTTAAGCAGGTCCCAATTACCTTTATGACATAGGTACATAGCCTATATGTGGCTAGGGTAATTGGCTCAAATTAATGGTCAGGAAGCAGCCCTTTTAATGCTCCTTCCCAGGAAGCTTTGCCGAGGGCTCTTATTATTTCCTGAACTCATACGGTGCTTTATGTTCCAATTCTGAGAATTCAGGGAACATATTTAGCTTTCAGTGCAGGGCTTTCTAACTTTTTTTTTTTGGTCATGCATGCATTTGCTGCCCCCCTTTCCCCTGGCAGTCTGGTATGGACACTTTCTCATAGTTTTAATAATGCAGAATAATGTTTTTAAATGCATAAAATAAAACATATAGGATTAAAAAGGAAGACAATCATAGTGAAATGTATTTACTGAAATATCTTTTTCAAAGTGAGTTCCCAGAGCACATGTTAATACCCCCTGTTCTAAATGGTAACTCCTCAAGAGAAGAAAGTCTTTTTCTTCTTTGTTTTCCTCTCAGGACCAAGGACAGGAACTGTGGGCAAAGAAAGTGCTCACTCAGTGAATCATGGAGTAGAAAGGGGCTTGGGCCCCCCAGTAGCTATTCAGCCTTTAATTGAAGACCTCCAGGGAGAGGAAGCTCAGCATCTACTGTGGCGGACTGCTTTGTAACTTCCCTCTGGTTTAGGGAAGCCATAGGCTTCCCCTATTGACCTTTGCTTTCTACTGCTGCCTCCATGTAGGTGCTGCTGTCAAGAGATTAAGTCCTTATCTCAATATCCAATTATGTATAAGGAGAGACCCAGGGGACAGTAAGAGACATCGGGGAAAACAACCTTTTAATGATTTGGAGTGCTGAGAATAATTTGTAAAAACAATGGGAATCAGTTCAATGCAAAGCTTCATTGTAAGCAGTGGGGAAGAGGGGAAATGGGTGATAGGAAAAGGAGACTCATCACTCAATTCAGGCAGACACACAAACTCAGAGTATAACTCGTGTAAGGCTGGCACTGCATTGGGGGAGCACAGAGATTTGGGTTGTTCAGCAGGAAGGGAGGGGGATACTCCAGCAAGAAGAGGTGCTCCCCATGGATGGAGGGGGTGTTTCAACACACCCTTCTGAGAATGGGGGTTTTTAAACCCTGATTTTGGATGGTTTCCCTGGAGCTGTACAATTTGCATATTAGGGGTCAAGCAAATGTTATTTTCAGGGTTTATTAGCAGGGAGAAAAAAAAGCTTGTGGTAGAAAAAATATCATTTGGGGGCACAGCTATACTTTGAAAAATATTATTGTCAGTATTTACCCCGAAGTATGTCCTATAAGTTTAAATTCCCCTCAAAGGGTTCACAACCCCACCAACACCAATGCATTAGTGTTCCAGTTTTTCCACACCTTCTCCAACATTAGTCATTTTCCTGTTCTGTCATATTAGCCAATCTGATAGGTATGAGGTGGTACCTCAGAGTTGTTTTAATTTGCATTTCTTTAATCAATAGTGACTTAGAGCATTTTTTCATATGACTGTAGGTAGCTTGAATTTCTTATCTGAAAACTGCCTGTTCATATCCTTTGACCATTTATCAGTTGGGGAATGACTTATATTCTTATAAATTTGATTCAGTTCTCTATATATTTTAGAAATGAGGCCTTTATCAGAAACACTGGCTATAAAATTTGTTTCCCAGCTGTCTTCTTTCCTTATAATCTTGTTTGCTTTGATTTTATTTGTGCAAAACTTTTAAAATTTAATGTAATCAAAATTATCCATTTTACATTTCATGATGTTCTTTGTCTTGGTTTGGTCATAAATTCTTCCCTTCTCCATAGATTTGACAGGTAAAGTATTCCTTGTTCTTCTAATTTGCTTATGGTATCACCCTTCATGTCTAAATGATGTACCCATTTTGACTTTATCTTAGTATATGGTGTGAGATGTTGGTCTATGCCTAGTTTCTGCTGTACTGTTTTCCAGTTTTGCCAGCAGTTTTTGTCAAATAGTGAGTTCTTATCCAGGAAGTCTTTAGATTTATCAAACAATAGATTACTATAGTCATTTACCACCATGTCTTATGTACCTAGCTTATTCCACTGATCCATCATTCTATTTCTTAGCCAGTACCAAATAGTTTTGATGATTACTGCTTTATAATGTAGTTTTAGATCTGGTACAGCTAGTCCACCATCCTTTGCGTTTTTTTTTTTTCATTACTTCACTCGGTAGTTTTGTTCTTTTGTTCTTCCAGATGAATTTTGTTATTTTTTCTAGCTCTATAAAATATTTATAAAATAATAGTCTGATTGATATAGCACTGAATAAGTGAATTAATTTAGGTAGAACTTTCATTTTTTTTTCATTTTTTAAAATTTTTTTTTCTGTTTTACATCATTTATTTCTGCCAGATTTTGAGTTACAATCATTTTCCCCCCATTATTCCCCTACCCAACCTCCCAGAATAGTAGTCCCACAAGATATCGCTTCCTCCAATCTGCTCTCTCCCATACCCCCATCAACTTTTCCATTAGAGGAAGGTGAATCTTTGTGTCCCAATGCCTGCACATCCAAGCAAAAGAGTATTAATAATAGTATTTATATATATTTGAAACATTTAATGTTACAACCTCGAATTTCAGATCCATTTCCTTCCTCCCTTGTCACCCATTTCTTCTTGGGAGATAAGTAATTCAGTATATGTTGTACATGTCTAGCTATGCAAAACATTATCATAGTAGATATATTGTACAAGGCTGCTTATAATTCCTCCCACTCATCCCACCCCCCACCTGGTCCATTCCCTACATGATCCTGTCCCTCTTCTATAGTGGGTACTTCCAACCTCCCCTCACCCCAAGGATGCCCTCCCATCCATCATCCCTCCTCTCATCCTCCTTCCCCCTATCCTGCTGCAGGTTGAGATATCCCATTTAGTATGTATGTCATTCTCTCCCTGAACCAAATTCAATGTGAATGTGGTTTTGCCTTTTTAGCCTTCCTATTCTCCCCCTCCTTTGCAACCACTTCCCCTTGCTTCTTCTACATGAGATAGTTTACCCTACCCTGTCTCTCCCCATCTCCTCTTGCCACTTTCCTCTCTCACCTCATAATTTCATCCCTTGAGTATTCTCCCTTCCCAACAAATTCAACCTATGCCCTCTATCCATATATAACTGTAACCATATACACACACATTCACATATGTATTCATATGACCACACCTCCTTCTTCCATTATTTTCATAGTGAGAAAGATATCATCAGTCACAGTTATTGCTTTTCCATATAGGAATGAAAATAGTTCAACTTTGATAAGTTCCCCTTGATCTCTCTTCCCTGATTACCTTCTCAGGCATCTCTTCCTTCCTGTGTCTGGATGTCAAATTTTCTATTCAATTCTGGTTTTTTCCTCAAGAATGCTTGAAAGTCCTCTATTCCACTGAATGACCATATTTTCCCCTGAAACAAAATACTCAGTTTTGCTGGGTAGGTGACCTTTGGGTTCATTCCCAGTTCTTTTGCCCTCTGGAATATCATATTCCATGCCCTTTGATTCCTCAGTGTAGAAGCTGCCAGGTCCTGGGCTATTCTGATTGTGTTTCCACAATATTGAAATTGTTTCTTCCTGGCTGCTTGTAGTATTTTCTCCTTGATCTGGGGATTCTGGAACCTGGCTATAATATTCCTGGGAGTTTTCTTTTTGGGATCTTTTTCAGGAGGTGATCTGTGGATTCTTTCAACCTCTATTTTGCCCTCTGGATCTAAACATCAGGGCAATTTTCCTTGAGAATTTCTTGAAGGGTGATTTCTAGGTTCTTTCTTTGATCATGGCTTTCAGGTAGTCCAATAATTTTTTAATTGTCTCTCCTGGATCTATTTTCCAGGTCAGTGGTTTTTCCCATGAGACATTTCACATTGCCTTCTAATCTTTCATTTGTTTGGATCTGCTTAACAGCATCTTGATTTCTCATAAAGTCATTAGCTTCCATTTGCTCCAGTCTAACTCTGAAGGAATGAATCTCCTCAGTGAACTTTTGAGATTCTTTTTCCATCTGGCAAATTCGACTTTTTAAGGCATTCTTCTCCTCATTGCCTCTTTGGGCCTCCTTTGCCATTTGAGTTAGTCTATTTTTTAAGGTGTTGTTTTCCTCAGTCAGGCTGTTGACCCTCATTTCATACTTTTCCTGCATCCTTCTCATTTCTCTTTCCAATTTTTCCTCCACTTCCTCTTATTTGATTTTTAAAGTCCTTCTTAAGGTCCTCTATGGCCTGCAACCCGTTCATGTTTTCCCCTGGGGCTTTTGGAGCAGGACTTCTGACCTCACAGTCCTTTTCCCGCTCTATGCCCCCAAAATAGGAGTCTAGGGTTGCATTTTTCTGTTTCCTTTGCCTTGGCATGTTGCCACTTAATTGCTTGACTTTTGGGCTTGTTGCCACACTATGGCTTTAAGGCCAGATAGAGGAATTTTCGTCCCAAACGTGTGGGGGGCAACTTCCGTTTCTGGCAAGCTGTAAACCCACCCACAACTTCCACCCTAGATCACAATCCAGATCCAGGGAGGTTAAAGCAAGAGCGATTACCCCCCAAGACTGATCGCTGGATCTCCCCACGATTTGTAGGCTGGGAGCCGGAGCTGCCTCTGAAAACTACAAAATGGCGTGTCTCCTCAGCGGCTTCTAGCCCCCAGGGGAGGGAGCTGACGCATTCCCCAAATACAGGTCCTAAAGTCCATAGGACACTAACCTCTTACTTTGTCCTAGGCATGTCTATGTTGATAATTCTGGAGTCGCCACAGCTCCTGGTGTTCTGGGGTTCCTCCAGCTGGCTGCTGGCCCTGCCGCCCTGGGGCTAAAACCTCGGCTCACGAGGACCTGGGCTTGGCTGGGCTCCCCACGCTCTTCACACTGCCAGGTCCCAGAGCGCTGCGCTGGTCCTTCCTGCAGGGCTGCTGGGCTGTCCTCAGCGGGAGGTTAGCTTCTCTGTGTTGTTCTGTGGGTGCTGGGGCTCCAGAAGTTGTTCAGAGTCCCCTTTTACATAGTTTGGGGGGAATCTGGGGGCAGAGAGGCTTGGACTAGTTGTTTCTACTCCGCCATCTTGGCTCCGCCAGAGCTTTCATTTTTATTATATTAACTTGGCTTACTGAAAGTAATTGATATTTTTCCAATTGTTTATATCTGACTTTATTTGTGTGAAAAGTATTTTGTAATTCATATAGTTCCTGGGTTTGTCTTGGCAGATAGACTCCCAAATATTTTATATTGTCTACAGTTATTTTAAATGGAATTTCTCTTTCTGTCTCTTGTTGGTAATATATAGAAATACTGATGATTTATGTGGGTTTATTTTATATCCTGCAACTTTGCTAAAGTTGTTAATTATTTCAAGTAGTTTTTTAGTTGATTCTCTAGGATCCTCTAAGTATACCATCATGTCATCAGCAAAGAGTTGTTTCCTCATTGTCTATTCTAATTCCTTCAATTTATTTTTCTTCTCTTATTGCTAAAATTAAAATTTCTAGTATAATATTGAATAATAGTAGTGATAATGGTCATCCTTGTTTCACTCCTGTTCTCATTGGGAAAGCTTCTAGCTTATCCCCATTACATATAATGCTTGCTGATGGTTTTAGATAGGTACTACTTATCATTTTAAGGGAAGCTCCATTTATTCCTATGCTCTCTAGTGTTTTTAGTAGGAATCTGTGCTGTATTTTGAAAAACTTTTTCTGTTTATTGAGATAATCATATGTTTTCTGTTAGTTTTGTTATTGATATGATCAATTATGCTGATAGTTTTTCTAATATTGAACAAGCCTTGCATTCCTAGTATAAACCCCACCTGGTCATAGTGTATTATCTTCATGATGAATTGTTGTAATCACTTTGCTAATATTTTATTTAAAATTTTTGCATCTGTATTTATTAGGGGAATTGGTCTATAATTTTCTTTATCTGTTTTGGCTCTTCCTGGTTTAGGTACTGGCACCATATTTGTGTCATCAAAAGAATATGGTAGGATTCCTTCTTTGCCTATTTTTTCAAATAATTTATATCATATTGGAATTAATTTTTCTTTAAATGTTTGGTAGAATTCACTTGTAAATCCATCTGCTCCTGGAGATTTTTTTCTTAGGGAGTTCATTGGTGACTTGTTCAATTTCTTTTTCTAAAATGGAGTTACTCAAGTATTTTATTTCCTCTTCTGTTAATCTGGGCAATTTATATTTCTGTAAATATTAATCCATTTCACTTAGGTTGTCAGATTTATTGGCATACAGTTGGGCAAAATAGCTCCTAATTATTGCTTTAATTTCTTCTTCATTGGTGGTGAATACACCCTTTTTATTTTTGATAATGGTAATTTGGTTTTCTTCTTCCTTTTTTTGTTTTATCAAATTAACCAAAAGTTTGTCTATTTTCTTGGATTTTTTAAATAAAACTAACACTTAGTTTTATTTATTATTTAAATAGTTTTCTTACTTTTAATTTTCAGAATTTCTAATTTGGTATTTAATTGGGAATTTTTAATTTGTTCTTTTTCTAGCTTTTTCAGTTGTGTACCCAATTCATTGATCTGTTCTTTCTTTATTTTATTCATGTTAGCATTTAGAGATATATAATTTCTTCAAGTACTGCTTTGGCTGCATCTCATAAACTTTGTTATATTGTCTCATTATTGTCATTCTCTTTGATGAAATTATTGATTATTTGTATGATTTGTTGTTTGACTCACTCATTCTTTAGGATTAGATTATTTAGTTTCCAATTAATTTTTAATCTATCTTTCCATGGCCCTTTATTACATATAATTTTTATTGCATCATGATCTGAAAAGGATGTATTTAATATTTCTGCCTTCCTTCATTTGACTATGAAGATTTTATGCCCTAATACATGGTCAGTTTTTGCATAGGTACCATGTACTACTGAGGAATAAATATATTCCTTTCTATCCTCATTCAGTTTTCTCCAGAGGTCTATTATATCTAACTTTTCTAAAATTCTATTTTTCCTCTTTCAACTTCTTTCTTGTTTATTTTGTGGTTAGATTTATCTACTTCTTAGAGGGGGAGGTTGGGGTTCTCTACTAGTATAGTTTTGCTATCTATTTCTTCTTATAATTCACTTAATTTATCCTCTAAGAATTTGGATGCTATACCACTTGGTGCATATATGTTTAATATTGATATTACTTCACTGTCTATGGTACCTTTTAGCAAGATGTAGTTTTCTTCCTTATATCTTTTAATTAGATCTATTTTTGCTTTTGCTTTGTCTGAGATCAGCATTGTTCACCCCTGCTTTTTTTTTTTACTTCAGCTGAAGCATAATATATTCTGCTCCACCTTCTTACATTTATTCTGTGTGCATCTCTCTGCTTCAAATGTGTTTCTTGTAAACAACATATTGTAGGATTCTGACTTTTAATTCACTCTACTATCCACTTCCATTTTATGGGAGAGTTCATCCCATTCACATTCATGGTTATGATTACTAACTGTGTATTTCCCTCCATCTTATTTTCCTGCCATTTAGACTTTTCTCTCTACTTTCACCCTGTCCTCTTCACCAGTGTTTTGCTTGTGACTGCTGCCTCCCTTAATCTGTCCTCTCTTCTATTGGCACCCCCCCTCTTTTTTCTTTCCCCTTTCCTCTCCTATTTCCCTATAGGGTAAAATAAAATTTTATACTCAGTTGAGTGTGTTATTCCCTCTTTGAGCCAAATCCTATGACAGTAAGGTTCAAACAATTTTCTTTCCCTTGACTAGGTCTTTTGTTCCTCTTCTTGTGATATAATTTACCCTATTCTGCCCCCCTTTTCCCTCTTTTCCTAGTACAATCCTTTTTTCACCCCTTAATTTCATTATATCATCACATCAAAGTCAACTCATACCTATACCCTCTGTCTTTGTATACCCCTTCTAACTGCCATAATAGAGATGCAGTTCTCAAGAGTTACAAGTATCATGTTCCCATGTAGAGATGTAAACAGTTTAACCTTATTGAATAACATGTTTTTTTTCTTTCCTGTTAACCTTTTTGTGCTTCTCTTGAGTCTTGTATTTCAAGATTGAATTTTCTGTTCAGCTCTGGTCTTTTCATCAGGAAAGTTTGAAAGCCCCCTATTTCATTTAATATCTATATTTTCCCCTGAAAGATTATGCTCAGTTTTCCTAGATAGTTGATTCTTGGTTGTAATCCAAGCTTCTTTGCCTTCTGGAATATCATATTCAAATCCCTTCAATCCTTTAATGTAGAAGGCACTAAGTCCTGTGTAATCCTGACTGTGGTTCCTTGATATTTGAGTTTTTTCTTTCTGTCTGCTTGCAGTATTTTCTCCTTTACCTGATAATTCTGAAATTTGGTTATGATATTCCTTGGTGTTTTCATTTTGGGGTCTTTTTTAGGAGGTGGTCAGTAGATTCTTTCAATGATTATTTTACCCTCAGTTTCTAGGATATCAGTATCTAGGATTTTTTTTTTATCATGGCTTTCAGGTAGTCCAATAATTCTTCAATTATCTTTCCTGGATCTACTTTCCAGGTCAGTTGTTTTTCCAATGAAATATTTTTACATTTTTTCCTATTTTTTATTTCCTTTCATTTTGTTTGACTGATTCTTGATGTCTCATAGAGTTATTAGTTTCCACTTGCCCAATTCTAATTTTTAAGAAATTATTTTCTTCAGTTAACTTTTGTACCTCCTTTTCTATTTGGCCAATTTTACTTTCTAAGGAGTTATTCTCTTCAGTGGGTTCTTCCTCCCCATCCCCAATTTGACCAATTGTATTTTTTAAGGAATTGGTTTCTTCAGTCAATTTTTGTCCTTCCTTTTCCAAGCTGTTGACTCCCTCTTACAAAACTTTCATTTATTTCCCCAATTTTTCTTCTACTTTTCTTATTTGATTTTAAAAATCCTTTTTGAGCTCTTCCAAGAAGGGTTTTTGGGCTTGATACCAATTCATATTCCCCTTTGAGGTTTCTCACATAAGCATTTCGATACTATTATCCTCTTCTGAGTCTGTATTTTGATATAACCTGTCATCATAGTAGCTTTCTGTGATCAGTGCTCTTTTCTGTTTTTTTTCTAATTTCTTAGCTAATTTTGTGATTTTTAAAGTTGATCTCTGCTCCTGGGTTGCAGGGGGCACTATCCCAAGCTTCTTGTGCTGGGGGCCAGGGGTCTGATTGCTGACTTTCTGCACCAGGGCATCAGGTGCTGATGGCTTGTCTGCTGCACTGGGGTGGCTTGGTCTAGTTGTGCCTGTTGTGCCCTGGATTCTGGGACTGGCAATTTGCTTTCTGTGCTGGGACTGGAGGCCTCAAAGCTGGTTTGCTGGCCACTGGCCTTCTGAACTAGGACTGAGGAGCCTCAGTTACTATCTGTGTTGTGGCTAAAAGCCTCCTGCTAGCTTGCCAGACACCATTTGCAGTGGTCTGTGCTTCCCTTTTATGCAAATGAGACAGACCTTTCCTGAAGTCTCTCTACATTGTCTTAAGCTAGAAAATTGTTTCACTCTGTCTTTTTTTAGGTTCTGTTATTCCAGAATCTGTTTAGAGGCTTAATTTGATGTTTCTGAGGGAAAGTGGGGAGAGCTCAAGCAGCTTCTTGGCTTTTCTTTGCCATCTTGGCTCCACCTCTTCAATCAAAGGCATCTTTTTTTTTATTTTTGGAGGGCAGTTGGGGTTAAGTGACTTGCCCAAGGTCACACGTCTAGTAATTGTGTCAAGTGTCTGAGGCCGGATTTGAACTCAGGTCCTCCTGACTCCAGGGCCAGTGCTCTATTCACTGTGCCACCTAGCTGCCCCAATCAAAGGCATTTTTAACTAGGTCCAAAAAAGTCCTTTATCAATTTGGATGGAATGAAGGCCATTGGATGAAGTGAAAGGATACCACATAGAAGATGGGTTGAAGAAACTCAGTCATGGCTTGTGGGTTCGTATAAAATAGCTGATATCCCAATGGTGATCTAAGTAAAAGCAGGTCCAGCCAAGCTCCTGAGTGGAATTTCTTAGTTGAGGGGAGTTGTGGAAGAGTAGAGACTTTGTATCCTTCACCTACTTCCCTCCCCTGACCTGAGGAGTATCTTGTGAAATTGGGAGGACAAGTTAGATTTGGACTTTTTCATCAGAGGCTTATCAGTGTTCCTGGAATAGTAGTGATTGGTGGGAATACCAAAAGAAGCAAAAGATAATCCCTGCCCTCAAAGAGTTTACAATCTAATTGGGGAGAAAACATGCAAACAAATAGATCCAAAGCAGGGTATAGACAGTCTAACTAGGAAATAGCTAACAGAGGGAAGGTACAGGAATTAAGAGAGGTTATGCCGAAAGGAGCGAGACAAGAGACCCTGAGAGTAAAATTTGGAAGTGGATTTTATTTTTATTTTCTGTGGGACTGTCCAGGGTCAGGCCCAAATTGAACAGTGAGTTTGCATAGACAATGTATTGGCTTTTAAAGGGATACCACTTGGCCTATGGTTAGATATTATGTAAACAGAAACTTGCAGAGGCCAAGAACAGTGATTGGTCAAGACACACCTCGAAATTCCTGCCAGTGCCAAGTCTCCCTGACCCGGAAGCCCACCCACCTCTATGGAGATAAAGGCAGAGACAGGTGGGAGATGGGTGGAACTGACCTGGCAGTCTGCTCACTTCCCTGAGGGAGGGCTGAGGTTGGGGGATGGGAAAACCAGGTAGCCAGGTACAACACATGTAGAAGGTGGGATTTCAATTGGGATTTAAAAGAAGCCAGGGAGGTCAGTAGTTAGAATGGAGGAGGGCTGGAGAGAACACCCAAAGTCAAAAGAAGTGTCTTGTTTGTGGGACAGCCAGGGTGTTTTTTCACAGCCCCTCCATCTATTGTCATTTTCCTTTTTGTAGTCTATGCTGGTCTGATGGGTATGTGGTGGAACCTCTGGGTTGCTTTAATGTGCATTTCTCTAATTATTTGTAGCATATTTCATATGGTTGTTTATAGCTTGGATTTTTTCCTTTGAAGACTACCTGCATATATACTTTGACCATTATCTATTGGGTGATGGCTCTTGTAATTAAATCAATTCTAAAGTAGAAGAGTTTACCTTGCTAGTTCCTTCTCAGTCAGTCAGTCAGTCAATAAAACTATTACTATGTACATTTTATGTGCCAGAGGGAAACTAGGTGGTGAAGTGGATAGATCACCAGGCCTGGAGTAGGGAAGTCTCATCTTCCTGAGTTCAAATCTGTCTTCAGACACTTAGCAGCTGTGTGACCCTGGGCAAGTCACTTAATCCTATTTGTCTAAATTTCCTCATCAATAAAATGATCTGGATAAGGAAATGGCAAACCAGTCCAGTATCTCTGCTAAGAACACTCTAAATGGGGTCATGGAGAGTTGGACAACACTGAAATGACTGAACAACAACATCAACAGCTAGCTATGTGTCAGATACCATATGAAGTGCTAGTGATACAAAAAAAGCAAAATCAGTCCCTGCCTTCAAGATCTTCATATCCCAAGAGGAGAGATAGCAGTAGGTCAGCCCATACAAAATGGGAGATAATCTCAGAGGGGGAGGCACCAGCAGCTCTGGAGACCAGGACAGGCTTTGGGTAGAAGGCAGGATCTGAGTTGGGTGAGGAGACAGAGCATTCCAGGGATGGGGGATGGCCAGTACAAAGACTTGGAGGTGGGAGATGAATGTTTTATGTGTGGAGCAGACTGGAAAAACAGGAAGGCGCCAAGTTGTGAAGGGCTTTAAGTAACAGATAACTTTATCTTGGAGGTAATAGGACTTTCTTGAGTAGAAATGAGGCAGCTTCTCATCTCCTTGGAGGCCTTCACACAAAAGCTGAATTAGCCCTTATTGTATTGCTTTTTTAGGTTCAGGCTGTACTAGATGGCCACTAACGTCCCTTCCAGCTCTGAGATTCTGGGCTTCTTTCCCCAAAACTAACCACAAGCCACTAGGGCAGGCTCAGCTGCTTGGCTGACTGTGGCATAAGCAGATTCCACTTTCAAAAGAGCAATGTTTTGGGGTTTTTATACCAGTTATCGACTGCTATACTCTCTCTTGTGATAATGAAAAACAGATTTCCTGCCAAGATGGCTGCCCAAAGGAGAGACAGACCACCCAGCTCCCCCCTTTCTACTTCAGCAAAACCCTGACATTCACACCAGACTGAAAAATGATCTAGAAATCCAAGGAGAAAGTAGAGTGAGCAATTTCTTCCACCACAGAACTGCAAAAGGAATCAGTGTTGAACACACACACACACACACACACACACACACACACACACACAATTTCAAATAGTTTGGTATAGAAAAGCTCTAAATTCAAGGGAGGATCAGGAATGGGAAAATAAAGAGAGAGGCTAATACAGGAGAGGGAAAAGTCACAGGCTAAACAAACTCCCTGATCCTGAAGGAGCTATTTATTTTTTTAATTTTTTGCTTTTTTGGAGGGGGAAGGACAGGGCAGTTGGGGTTAAGTGACTTGACCAAGGTCACACAGCTAGTAAGTGTTAAGTGTCTGAGGCCAGATTTGAACTCAGGTCCTCCTGACTTCAGGGCTGGTGCTCTATTCACTGTGCCACCTAGCTGCTTCAAGGGGGGATTTAAATGAGGGAAAAAAGAAAAGCCCGAAACTAGAATTTGAGGGGGCTCCTTAGATTGCCTTTCCAACAACTGAGGAATGGCCAAACAGACTGTGGTATGTGAATGTCATAGAATACTATTGCACCGTAAGAAATAGGAGATTTCTGAGAATCCTGGGTATCGAGCATCAGCCGATGTAGAGTAAAGTAAGCAGAACCAGGAAAACAATTTATGTCAAGACAGCAACACTGGAAGAAAACGACTCTGAGAGACATAAGAACCACGATGAATGCAATGACCAACCATGTCTCCAGAGGACTTACAATGAAGCATGTTACCTAGCTGCGGACACACGATGCAGAAAGAAAATATGTAGATATGGCCAGGCTGTGATTTCTCCCTTACTGTGATTACTTATTACAAGTAATAATTTTTCTTTCCCTTGGTTTTTAATTGGCTGGGGTGGGGCATAGTGGAGCTGGAAGAAGAGGGGCATCCCTCCCAAAAGGAGGTACTGTAATTGTAATTGTTTACTGTGACAAGGCTGCTAAGTGGCGCTGCAGTGGAGAGAGCACTGGTTCTGAAGTCAGGAAGACCTGAATTCGAATGCAGCCTCAGGCAGTGACTAGCTGGATAACCCTGGGAAAGGGGGAAGGGAATAAGTGTTTCTATATGAATCCTACTATGTGCCAGACATCATGCTAAGTGCTTTACAAGTACCATCTCACTTGATCCTCACAACAACCCTGGCAAGTAGGTGCAGCTACTATTCCAATTTTATGCTTAAGGACACCGAAGCAAATGGAGACTCAGTGACTTGCCCAGAGTCACACAGCTAGCAGGTGTCTGAGGTCAGATTTGGACTCAACTCTTCCTAGAGGCAGCAAGGTGGCTTAGTGGATAGAGAGCTGGTCGTGGAGTCAGGAAGATCTGAGTTCAAATGTAGCTTTAGACACTTACAAGTTGTGTGACCCTGGGCAAGTCACTTAACCTCTGCTTGCCTTAATCTACTAGAGAAGGAAATGGCAAACCACTCCAATATCTTTGCCAAGAAAACCCCATGGACCCCATCGGTGTGCTATCGTCCACATGACCAAGCAATTGAACAACAACTTTCTGACTCTAGGCTGGACATTTTCTCCACTTTGCTCCTTTCCCACTGTCATATTTCTGGGCTGTAAACTAGGGGTTAGAAATAGCAACCTTCCAGGGTTATTGTGAGGATCAAATGAGAGAATAATTGTCCATTGCAAACCTCAAAGCCCCAGATAAACTTGTGCTATAATAAAGATGAAAAAATGGGCTGCTACAAGATCTTACAAAATGTCCCGAAGTAGTGGGGATAAGTGGGACAGCTTGGAACATGATGTGTAGACTTTATTATGTAGTTTTAAAAAGCAAGTGATATGGAATGGAGATTCATGCTTTCATACAGAAGCCTCTTTTTATATTCTGTTGTGTGTGTACAGATGAAGTGTTTTGGTGTTTAAGGGCTGAATTATTTTTTTTTAAGTAAAACCAGCTTCTAGAAAGGCCATATAGATCAGTGTATGCAGCATTTGGCACCTGCAGCTTCCCACTTATCTGATGAAAGGTTGGGGCTGTGCTTTGTCATGTGACCTCCCAGAACTAAGATAGGAGAAGATATGGGAGGATGCAGGGAAATGTTTAAGCATGATCAGCTTTTAAGTTTCATTTGCATTAACATTTTCTGTTACTTTCATAAGTCTTGCCAATGATGAAACCATACATCAAGCCTTGATTTGATTTCTGTGGTGCAAATACTCAGATGGAAGATTGGACAATCTGTTCTTATATTGGAGCACACCCCCCCATAGCATCCTCTCTCTTCCTCCTTTTCCTCTTCATACTTATTGGGTTGGCCCCAAGGGAAGAATTAAGAGCAGTGGATAGAAGTCACAGAGAGTCAGATTTAGGTCTGAAAAACCTTGTTAAAATGAAGCCTACCCGGGACTGAGATGGACTCTCTCTGCAGCAACTGCAGTGAGGGGGTTCCCACTCATGGCAGGACTTCAAGCATACATGAGAGGCAGTATAGTGTATTTGATGATGGAGTGTTGGCTTTGGAGTCACTGAGACTTGGGGTCAAGTGTTGCCTTTGACCCTTACTGGCCCAGTGATAATATCCAAATCACTTAATTTCTCAGTGCTTCAGGTAACTCCAGAGGATCTGCATGGGTGGAGGAAGTCCCCATGCTGGGAGCTCCTTCATATTGGTGAAATCCCAAGTCAGGAGCCTGTATGCACATTTGGAGAGAGGGAAGGGGCTCATAACGTTTCCCTTTTGTTTAATGCAGTTGCATTATCTATACAGAACTAAACTCTCTTTAGAAAGTGGTTACTATCTTACTGTGCCAAATTTCCCTAGTTTAAATTGTTCCATAGGTTTCAGAGTAGAATGACAGGGTGACAGTGCCAGGGCAGGGCAGAAAGATGGGGCGAATGAGGCTATGATCATTTTAATGTGGGAGGAAAGAGTAGGTAAGCTGTCACAGAAAGAGAAGCCTTCGAGACAGAGATCACATTCCAGTGTTGGATTCACACTGGCAGATTAGTTAGTACTTCTAGGCTTCCAGCCCCACATGGCCAGTTCTCTGCTGGACACCTCCCCCTGGGCCCTAGAGGCACCTCAGTTGCAGCCTTCCCAGTGGTGGGATTTCAGAAAGAGCATTTACACCTCTGAGACTGGAAATGTCACAAATCAGGGCTTGATTTATTGTTTTACTTATTGTCTAGACTTTAGAAAGTGATGGAAAAAATGTGAAGAATACAGATTCAAATGAAAAAAAAATGTGTCCTGAGTATGTTTTCTTTTTAGAGGAGGGAGAACTGGTTGTTAAACATTTCCCAGTACGCCCCTGAATGTACCCCAAACAGAATGGATTGGCTTTCTCCCTTTACATTCCTCTTCTCCTCTGTTTCCCTCTTTTGGTTAAGGGTACCACCATCTTTGCCACCTTAAAGTCATCTGTGATGCTTTTCTGCCCCTCATTGACCTTATAGCTAATGGCTGGGTCTTATCAATTCTACACCTGTCCCCTCGGCCGCCACCCTAATTCAGGCCTCCACCCCCCATCTCCCAGGACTGTCTAGATCCTCAAGTGCAGCCCTTTGACTGAATCCAAACTTCACAGTACAAATCCCCTTAATACAAGGATTTGTTCTGTAAAACTTGGACTCTGTCAAAGGACTTACACTCAAGGACCTAGAAGGCCACATGTAACCTCAAGGCTACAGGTTTTCCCACCCTGGCCCTCTAAACTATTGAAGTTGCCTAATTGATTCCCCTGCTTTTAGCCTCTCCCTTCTCCAATCCAGCCTTCATACAGCTGCTATATTAGCATGCCATATTCATCCCCTCAAAACACAGGTCTGATCATGCCACCCTCCTCACCCAAAAACCTGCAGTAGTTTGCAAAGCACTGTGTATATGATTCTGGAAACAACTGGGGGGAAGTGGATGCTATTATTACCCTCATTTTACAGATGGGGACACTGAGGCTGTGAGGAGTGAATCCACTTGTCCAAGCAGCACTTAAACTCAGGCCCTCCTGGCTCCAAGGCCAACTCTGTGTCCAGTCTGCCACCTAGCTGCCCAATTGCCAAAGTCTCCCAGCTGTCACACACAAAGGCTAACTATGGTTGGACTGAACCAGAGCTATAATGGGCAGATTTTATATCTGGGACAAGGGGCAATGGGTGGGGTACGGATAGGGGAAGAATGGAAGTTCCCTGGGGCTCGAGAAGACCCTTCTGGGATACTATAAGCTTTCAAGGCTGCTGAAGGCTGTGGAGGTACACCCTGGACCAGTACTGGCAGCACCCTCTAAATGTCCTGTCCTGGGACAAAGCCTCAGCTGTCCCACCCTAATGATGGCTTTGGTTGAGACTAAGCCAAGTGTACCTGGAGACCAGTGAGCGGAAGCAGCATCAATCCAGGAAGCTGGGCCAGTGAGTGCTCTTTCAGTTCCTTCTCCTCTTCCTGTGAGTGGGCACTGTCAGTCAGCTATCACCTACTATGTGTCAGGCACTATGCTAAGCACTGAGGATACAAAGAAAGACAAAAGTCCCTGCTATCAAGGACCTCACAGTCTAATGGACTTTGTTTTGTTTTATTGGGAAGTTTGCTAGGAGAAGAGATATAGGTGACTGATTCCTTGGACACATGTCCCCAGGGCCATCCTTGGGCCAAACTTTTCATCTGTCCTGAGACTCTGAAGATCTTATTTCCTGGGGGAAGCCCTCCTGACATTGTCCTAGATGGGAAAAGGCTCCTTCCTCACCCCATTGCCAGGTCAGCCTTCTGTCTGGACTGAGAGCCTGTCTAGGTGTGAACCAGACAGGCCTGGGTGGGGGGGGCGGGGAGGGGACTGACGGCCTGTGGTGGTGTGAGCTGATGTGTCCTAGAAGAATATTCATTTCCATGTGAAATGAGTTGGCTTCAGCCTGAAGAGCTGTTCAAACAGAGCAGGGTTGTGAGGGGCACAGGCAGGGAGGGAGCACAGGAAAATTACTGGCATTCTTAGGCATGAGAGTTTGGGTTTGCTTTAGTTATTTCATTACATTTTTTCTCTTGAACCAATGAAATATTTCTTTGCTCTAGGGCACACCCCAAGAATTCCTTCCAAAACTTCCAAATAAATCTCCCAAAATAAACCTAAGTTTTAGAGAAAATATTTTCATCAAATGGCAGTACACCTTTGGGAGAGCCCTCTACTATAGGGCCCCTCCAAGAGGTTTCTCACATCCCAGTGAGGAAGAAGCTTTGAGACCCCTGGCCCCATTGCCTGAAACAAATGGCCAACTTAGATAAGAATTCTGAACCTGGGAGCTTTCTTTTCAAATAATGCTTATTGATGTCTTAAAAAACAACACAGAACTCTGCCATTTTCCCATACAGTTCCCAGTAGAACCCTCCCTTAAACAAAGGAGTACAGCCAAGTCTCCATTAGTGTGAATAATAAATACTCTGAAGTGGTCACATGTATTCAAATTCACACATGTAATTATGTAAAACATGGTCATTGGTTCCAGCCTAGTGGAGATGCACATATGATGCAACTCAAATAATGCAACCATTTTGGAGGATTATTTGTATTAATTGGGACCCAGATGGCAATAGACAGTCAGGTGGTGCATTGGCTAAAGATTGGGCCCTGAAGTCAGGAAAATCTGAGTTTCAATCTACCCTCAGACACTTTCTAGCTGTATGACCTTGGGCAAGTCACTTAATCTCTGTCTCAGTTTCCTCAGCTGCAAAATAGGGATAATAATAGCACCTACCTCCAAGACTCATTGTGAGGGTCAAATGAGATAATAATTATAAAGCATTTGGTACAGAGCCTGGCACATAGAAGACTCTGTAGAAATAGTAGCTACTACTACTGTCATTATTACTGTTATAGTTAAACAAAACAAAGGGAGGCATCGATTGTTTATGCCTCATTCTGCGTCTGTGTTCCACCACCTCTCTGCCAGAGGAGCAAAACATGTTTCATCATCACTCTTCTAGAGTCAGATTGGGTCTTTGTATTGAGGACTTGAATTCCAGTGGCTTTTAGTATTATTTTGCTTTACATTATTGTTGCCATTGTGGATATTGCCCTCATGTTCTGCTCACTTCACTCGGTAACAGTTCATATGAATCTTCCTGGGTTTCCCTGAACTTTTCATATTCATTACCACTAACAATGCACTAATATTTGACTACATGCATAGGCTCCATTCCATTTAGTTATTTCCCTAATCAGTGGGCTCCTATTTTGTTTCTTAGTTTTGCTATCACAAAGAGTATTATCAAAAGTAGCAGCATTAGTGAGTATTTGTATGGGACCTCCCTGAGTTGTCGACCGAGATTCTGTCTGACTCTATTTGAATGAAAACTCCTCGAGGGCAGGTCCTGGTCATCCAAGAGTTTACAATTCAGGAGTTTTATTTGGGGAAGCAAGTCACAAATGCATGATGCCATAAGAACAACACAAGGAAATGGTCTTCTTTCATATTAATTCAATAAACATTTATTAAGCACCTATCAGGAGACAGATGGAATAGTCCAGGGAAGAGAAGCTGAGGGTTTGCACAATAATGGTGGCTATGTGAGTGGAGAGAAGGGGTTAGATCTCAGAGATATTGTGGAAGTAGAATGGATAGGACTTGGCAGCTGATATGGGAGGTGGGGAAGAGGAAGAAATCCAAAATGACTTACCCTAGGTGACCTGCAGGATGGTTGGCACCCTTGAAAGAAATAGGAAAGTATGGAGAAAATGAGGGCTTAGCAGGGATGACAACAGGTTCCATTCTGGACATAGAGTCATAGATTTACAGCTGGAAGCTACCTCAGAGATCTTTGCATTCTACTCTCATCTCGTACCCAAGTGGCCCCCTAAGAGGGAAGTGGGAAAAGCAGGATTCAAACATGGATACTTGAAATCCAGTGCTCTTTCCACTGCTCCCACTGAGTCTGACATAAAGATGGGCCATCCAAGAGGAGATGTCTGCTCAACAGGCAGTCAGAGAAGCGGAACAGGAGTCTGAGAGAGACATTGGCAGCTGAAATGTTGATTTGGGAGTCACTGAACTCATCTGAGTGGAGAAGACCACCAAGGGAAAGCTATGGGGAAAGGCAAGAAGACAGCCTGGAATGTGGGAGATAGGTGCCCATTCCAAAAAGGAGACTGAGGAGTGGGCAGATGGGCAGCTTTTCAGACACTGTGAAATTTGAGCCTCATAATTGTTTTATAAAGTAGGTCCTATAGATATTATTATCCCTGTTTTACAGATGAGGAAACTGATGGTCAGAGAGACTCAGGGACCCATGGTTGGTAAATGTCAGAGGTAGCTGGGGGTGCACTGGATAGATCACTGGGCTTGGAATCAGGAAGACTACCCTTCATGAGTTCCAATCTGGCCTCAGACACTTACTAGCTGTGTGACCCCAGCAAGTCAATTAACCCTGTTTGCTCAGTTTCTTATCCATAAAATGAGCTGGAGAAGGAAATGGCAAACCACTCCAGTATCTTTGCCAAGAAAACCCTAAATTAAGGACTCACAAAGACTGAAATGACTGAACAACAACCACAGAATTTGAACCCAGCTCTTTTAACAGTACTATATCTATTGTGCCACACTGTTCTTGTAATAATAGAGAATCTTATCTTCTAAGTCCAACTTGCAACTATTTCAACAACTACTAAGGACTCCCCAGTGAAAGAAGGGGCAGTCAGGGTTGTGTGTGGCCAGAGACATTTCCCTCAAACTCACTTGAGCCTAACTTTCTAGATTTGAGGGAAAGACTTTCAAAGCTAAGCATGAGAGAAGCTTCATGCCTCCTTTTCCTGCCATCTCATCTCTCTTCTCATAAATCTGTTACTTGAAAGCAAGAGCTAAGGTCAGATTGAGTATGGGTAGGGATGAGGAAAAATTCTGAAATTAAACCAGTCCTTCAAGAGATCCGTCTCCCATGGAAAGGGATGTTGTTCTTCACCAAATGATTTTCTCAGGCTGTACCAAGGCCATTAGGAACCTTTTATGTAGCAGCCTAAGGCCCCATATGAATCTTTATCTTCACAGTAATCCCATGGTTTTACATCTTCATGTAAAGATGGGGATTGGTTTAGTCAATCAAGTATCCCACTCCATTTAAAGTAAGTGACAAAATGCTGGTCCTAATACCTTTGTCAGATGAAAAAATCAATCAGTGGTTTGAACTAATCGTGAATCATGATCAATAAATCTATCATGCGGTGGTGGAGTCAAGATGGCAGAGTAGAAACAGGACCTCTGTGCAGCTCTGGCTCCCACCCCCTCCAATTCATGTAAAAGAGGACTCTGGACAAACTTTGGAGCCACAAAATGACACAAAGAATCTAACTTCCTGCTGAGGATAGCCAGGCATGCCAGCAGGAATCAGCCAGCATAGGGCTCTGGGAGTGGAGCCCAGCCCCATGCAAGCCAGAGGTTTTAGCCTCAGGGCAGGCTTGACCTGATCAGCAGGAGGGACTCCAGATCACCAGCAGCTATGGCATTTCCAGAATTATCAACACATAGATGCTAACGATAAAATAAGAGGTCAGTGCAGTGTGGACTTTGGGACCCAGTAGTTGGGAGTGCATTGGCTTTTGCCCCCAGGGTGAGAATCCATTGAGGAGCAGAGGGGCAGACACCCCCATATGGCAGCTTCAGCTCCTGGCCTGCAGAGTGTAGGGGGACCAAGCGACCAGTCTGAGGGGTAATCGCTCTTGCTTTAACCTGCTTGGATATGGATTGTGGTCTATGGTGGAGGTCCTGGGGTGTGGGACCAGCTAGCCAGAGCATGTGGAGGCTTCAGAGAGGGCATCCAACTAATACCTTCAGCAGCTGAGAAAACCTCATTGATTGGGACGGAAGCTCCCCTGTCTGGTGGCAGAGTCCTACTGTGGCAAAAAGCCCAGGGGTCAAGTGACTGAGTGGCAACATGAGTAGGCAAAGGAAGCAAAATAGAGTACCCCAACCTTACACTCCTACTTTGGCGACAAAAAGGATCAAAGCATGAAACAGGAGGAAGACAGTGAAGTCAGAACTCCTGCACCAAAAGCTTTCAAGAAAAATATGAGCTGGTTACAGGCCATAGAGGACTTTAAGAAGCAGATAAGAGAAGTGGAGGAAAAATTGGGAAAAATTTTCTCAGCCTGACTGAGAGGAAAATAACACCTTAAAAATAGACTAACTCAAATGGCAAAAGAGGTTCAAAAAGGCAACGAGGAGAGGAATGCCTTAAAAAGCCGAATTTCCCAGATGGAAAAAGAATCTCAAAAGCTCACTGAGGAGAATCATTCCTTCAGATTTAGAATGGAGCAAAGGGAAGCTAGTGACTTTATGAGAAATCAAGATACTATTAAACAGATCCAAACAAATGAAAAAATAGAAGGCAATGTGAAATATCTCATTGGGAAAACCACTGACCTGGAAAATAGATCCAGGAGAGATCATTTAAAAATTATTGGACTACCTGATAGCCATGATCAAATGAAGAACCTAGAAATCATCCTTCAAGAAATTCTCAAAGAAAACTGCCCTGATGTTTTAGAACCAGAGGGCAAAATAGAGGTTGAAAGAACCCACTGATCACCTCCTGAAAAAGATACCCGAAAGAAAACTCCTAGGAATATTATAGCCAGGTTCCAGAATTCCCAGATCAAGGAGAAAATATTACAATCAGCTAGGAAGAAACAATTTCAATATTGTGGAAACACAACCAGGATAACAGAGGATCTTCTACACTGAGGTAATTGAAGGGCTTGGAATATGATATTCCAGAGGGCAATCCAGATATATCCAGAGAGCTGGGATTAAAACCAAGAATAACCTACACAGCAAAAACCTACACACAAAAAAAGTATCATGTTTCAGGGGAAAATATGGTCATTCAGTGGAATAGAGGACTTTCAGGTATTCTTGATGAAAAAACCAGAGTTGAATAGAAAATTTGACATTCAGATACAAGAAGCAAGAGAAGCTTGAGAAAGTAAACAGGGAAAAGAAATTATAAGGAACTTATCAAAGTTGAACTATTTACATTCCTACATGGAAAAACAATAATTGTAACTGATGAAACTTTTCTGAGTATGAAAGTAGTTGAAGAAGGGTATATGGGCATATGAATACATATGTGAATATGTGTATATATGTTTACAGGTATACATAGATAGAAGGCACAGGACCAATTTAATAGGAAGGGATGATACTTAAAAGATGAAATTAAGAGGTGAGAGAGGAATATAATGAGAGGAGATGGGGAGAGACAGAATGGGGTAAATTATCTCATATAGAAGAGGCAAGGGAAAAATGGTTACAATGGAGGGGAAGAACAGGAAGGCAAAAAGGCAAAACCTTATTCTCATTGAATTTGGCTCAGGGAGAGAATGATATACATACTAAATAGGATATCTCACCCTACAGGAGAGTAGGGGGAAGGGGATGAGAGGGGGGATGATGGAAGGGAGGGCGGGAGGGAAGAGAGGGAAGGAAGTTGGAAGCACCCACTTTTGCAAAGGGACAGGATCAAAGTAGAGAATAGAACAAGTGGGAGGTAAGATAGGAGGGAGGGAAATATAAGCAGTCTTTTATAATATATCTACTATGGTAATGTTCTGCATAGCTACACATGTACAATATATATTGAATTGCTTATCTTCCCAGTAAGGGTGGGTGACAAGGGAGGAAGGAAATGAATCTGGAATTCAAAGATTTAAAATCAAATCTTTAAAAATATATAAATACTATTATTAATACTATTTAAATGTAATTGGGAAATAAGATATACAGGCACAGAGGCATAGAGGTCCACCATGCCCTACTGGAAAAGTTGATGGGGGTATGGGGGAAGATATGGGAGAGAGCAGATTGGAGGAGGGGCTATCCTGTGGGACTGCTATTCTGGGGCAGTGGGTAGGGGAAAAACAGGGAAAAATTGTAACTCAAAATCTGGTGGAAATGAATGATGTAAACCAGAAGTTAATCAAGCATTTGGAAAAAAAATAAATCTATCATGGACTAATGTGAAAATGTTTAATAGGAATGTATATGTAAAGCCTATGTCAGATTGAAGGCCATCTTGGGAAGGGAAGGGGGAGGGAGGGAGAAAAATTTAAAACTTATGGAAGTAAATGTTGAAAACTAAAAACAAAAAAAATTAGCTTAAGAAAAGAAAAAAAAGAAAATATTTAAAAACATCAATTCTGGGCTGTGTGAAAAATCCTTGGTCAATTGAGAAGTCTTTGAAAGTCATTAGATAATGTGAAATGCTGCTATGGAGAAGGTGTGTTCTGATGGACTGAAGAGGCTGGTCATGCCCTGTGGGTTTTATCTAAACTAACAGACCAGTTGGAAACCCAGGAATTTGAATAGAAACCTTTTAGCTAAGCCCTTGAGAAGAAATTACTTGGGTTGGGGGAAGGGGATCATCCTGGGCCTCAGTCTTGGTCTTCTCTACTCCCCAACCCCACCCCAGTGCCACTCTGGTGTGGAGAAGGATGTGTTGAGTTTCAAAGGGTTAGGAGGATTTGGGACTTCCCATTGGCATCCTAGCAGCTAGCATTAATGTCTGCACTGGGAGTCAAGAACAGAATAGAACTGATAAGGAAAGAGAAATTAAAGGCACAAGGAGCACAGCAGAAAAGCCCGGTGTTTCCTGTCTTGAGGTCTCCAACAAAAGGACTTAGTGGCTTTGGGAGTTAAGCCCTCAACCACATGTGCACTAAGCTTGAGCCCACTTTTCCTTGGACTCTGTGCTTCTTTGTAGAAGAGCATGTCACAGACTTTTTGGGAAAATGACTTAGTACTATAGTAAATACTCATTTCCAAAAGCTAATTAAGTTTGGGTGCCTTAACGTCAATTGATAATCATAGGGGGGAAGCACACTGTCAGGGCTTATAAACTATAGCCCCAGAAGGCAATGCCAAACCACTCAGGGCTACTCTTAGAACCCTGCCAGTTACTGTTAGATATAAAGGGGATACAAAAGAAAGTTTACGTTCTATAAGGGGAATATGACATTTCCGTGCCTCAGTTTCCTCCCCTGTAAAATGGTAACAATAATGCTTGTAGTATTTGTTCTGAGTCTCAGATTAGATGCTATGTGAAGTGCTTACACCAAGGCTGTAAGCTATATAAGAACTTATCTAATGACTAGATTGGGAGTCGTGGGGGCCTGAGTGGAAAGTCCAGCTCTTTTGCTCCCTAGCTTTGTGACCCTGAGCTGTCGCTTTGTGTCTTTGGACCTTGGTTTTTTTATCTGTCAAATAGATTGGACTGGGGTGATCTCGAAGGTCGAATGCAGCTCTGACATTGGAATGATGAGGGAAGCTGGGATGTTCAGGGGCAACTCTTAGCTATTTCCATGAGACTAGGCTAGGGGACTCCGACTGATACCTATGCGGGGTACAAGAGGTTTGTCAAGTGGTTATGGGAATACTTGGTAAATAACCATATTATCTTGTTGAAATATTTTAAGAGTAGTAATGTTAGCGAAAAAAATTGTGGCTTAGAAACAGAATGATGAGGGCCACAGTTGGCGGGGCGGGAAACAGAGGGGGTGTTCTAGTGTGTCCTAACCATTTGAAAGATGCAGGTGAAAGACTAATTCCTACCTACCAAAACTAAAGGATGGAGGTTTGGATAAAAAACCTTTTTCATACTGAATTAGAATGAAATCAGCACCAATATCTTGGTGCAAGATGGGCTAGTCGATCTCAGTATCAAGTGGAAATTCTGGGTAGATTTCCAAGGTTCCAGGTTTGGTTTTTTTTTAAATAGCTTAAAGCTGCACCACAACTTCTGGGATACCCTGCATAGACCGGCTGGGTTACTCTGCGCAAGCTGAGCAGAGGTGCCCACCTCCTCGGGAGGAGGGAGTTTCCTTCTTGGCAGTTCCCTCCGCCAATGAAAGCCCTGGTGCAGTCCCCAGGCCCCTCGCCTGTGGGCCTCAGTTGCTAGGGCCCTTTGCTTCTCCTGGAGACCGCTGGATGAGGGGCGGGGCCTATCATTTCCATGGTGAACGGTAGAGGGCGTATAGAGGCCAGGCGGGACTTTCCGGCTTGGCTGGGCTGGCCGGTGCTGCTTGCAGCGGGCCCTCCCCTGTCATTTCCTGGCTCCTTTCCGGAGAGCCCGGGGGCCGGCAGGAGCCGGAGCCGGAGCGGCGGCGGCGGCGGCGGCGGCGGCAGCAGCAGCAGCGGCGACAGTCCCTCGGGCCATGGCGTCCCCGTCCCGGAGGCTGCAGACCAAGCCGGTCATCACGTGCCTGAAGAGCGTGTTGCTCACCTACACCTTCATCTTTTGGGTGAGGGGGGGAGGGCCCGTCCCGGGGCGGGGGGGCCCATGGGCGCGGGCTTCCCCTCCCCCTAGGCTGCCTGGCTGGCCCAGGTAATCCCTGCTTTGCTTTCTGCTGTGCTTTCTAAGCGGGGAGCGGCTCCAGCAGGTAAGTCAGCCATTAGGGAGGGGGACAGGGAGGGCACTACGCCCCCTTGCCCCCCCCCCCCCCCGCCCAAGCCTCTCCTCCCTCCCCGCCGTCTGAGGAGGCCTTGAGCTCCTGGGGGGGGGGGCGGAGCACGGCGGGTCCCCTTGCTCAGAGGAGGGGGTCTGCTGGGGGAGGGGAGTCGGCCATAGCATCCCGGCACCTGCGGATGGAGGGCTTGATGAGGCGCCTTCTTGCCCAGGTGTTTCCTAGGCCATGCCCTGCCTACCTGGGCCCGCCTGGCCAGCCAGGGTAAGCCGGTGTAGAGACGTCAGGCCTTCCTTGCAGCTGCTAGGTTGGCAGGCTTCTTTGGGGAAAGGAAGGGGGCAAGGAAGAGGCCTTCTTAACACCATTTCTCTCTGGCACTCCTTGTCTTCCATAGCCTATAAGGAACAGCTCAGCCAGTCTCTGGCCCACCCTGGCTTCCTCCTTAGCCTGGGGGCACATCAGAGCCCAGGCTTTTTCTCCACCTTTGGGAGAGAGAAATTTTGGGAGAGCCCTCTAGTAACTGTTTCTCAATCTTCTGATTTCTCATCAGTTCACAGGTGTGATCCTCCTTACAGTTGGCATATGGGGCAAGGTAAGCCTGGAGGTGTATTTCTCCCTCTTAAATGAGAAGGGCACCAATGTCCCATTTGTGCTCATTGGCACCGGAACCGTCATTATCCTCTTGGGCACCTTTGGCTGCTTTGCTACCTGTCGGGCTTCAGCATGGATGCTGAAACTGGTGAGTACTTGATTTTGTAGGCAAAGGGATTTATTCTTCCTGACCAGAGGACTCCTCTACCATTTTCCCTTTTCCTATATTGGAGGGTGGGGGAGGATAGTTTCTCTGCATCTTGTCACAACTTTTCCGATCTCTTACTCAAGTATGAGTTTCTGTTCCTTATATCTTCACCCTATCCCATCAATATGGCAAACTTCCAAATTCATGAACTGAACTGACCATTCACCTTCCAAAATGCACATGCTATCCCTGTTGCCTTCCCCTGCATCTTTATTTGTTAAAGATGAAAATGGATTGATGTAGCTTTGTTTCCTTAATAGGCTGTCAACTACAAGATGTTCTCATTCGTGTTGAGCTGACTTTTTGGTTTTTCCTTTATCTAGTATGCCATGTTCCTGACCCTTATTTTCTTGGTGGAGTTGGTGGCTGCTATTGTAGGATTTGTTTTTAGGCATGAGGTAAGGCTGAATCCAGGACCTGGGATGAGCTAGTCCTTGAGGATAACTTTTAAGTGACAACATGGAGGGTCAGACCCTGCTTGTTAGAACAGCTAATTGACCCTGTTACCATGTCTTCACTTAAGAGTTTAAATAACTGAGGGATCCTAGAATCCTAAACTAAAAATCAGAAGGAATAACTTTAAAGATTGTATTGTCCAACTTCCTCACCTTACAGAAGAGGAAATTGAGGTCCAGAGAAGTTGACTTGCTCAGAGTCTCAAAGTACTAAATTGTTGTTGAGTTGTTTTTTCAGTCATGTCTGACTCTTTTGTGACGCCATTTGGGATTTTCTTGGCAAAGATTCTTAGAGTGGTGTGCCATTTCCTTCTCTGGCTCATTTTACAGATGAGGAACCAGAGGCAAACAGGCTTAAGTGACTTTCCCAGGGTCATACAGTTAGTAAGTATCTGAGGCCAGATTTGAACTCACGGCTTCCTGACTCTATGCCTGGCTCTCTTTCTACTATGGTACCCTCAACTGCAAAACCCTGATTTGAACCTAGGTCTTCTGCCTTGAAATCAGTTTTTTCTTGCACTATATGGCTTAAACTGATTTATTTTATAAAAGAGCTCCCACTTATTTAATAGCTGGTAATCTTGGTTTTTTGTCACTTGGGTGAGAGTTTCGTAGACCTTATTTTTGAATGACGTGAGCTCAGCTTATAAGGGTGCTGACATAAGAAGGTTTAAAAATTGAAGTATGGCCCTTCTCTGTGGGGTGATGCTTTTTTGGATTTTTCTCTAGCTAGATTTTTTTTTTTGCCCTTTGGAGGGCAATTGGGGTTAAGTAACTTGCCCAAGGTCACATGGCTAGGTTTTTGTTTGTGTGTGCATTAAGTGTCTGAGGTTGGATCCAAACTCAGGTCCTTCTGACTCCAGGGCTGACGATCCACTTGCTGCAACACCTAGCCGCCCCTCTAGCTAGATTTTAGATTGACATTTTTTTCTTTATAATGGGAAGCCATTGGAATGATAGATGCTTAACCCAATGGAATGGAAGTGCTTGAGGGCAGGGACTGTCATTTTGGTCTTTGTAGCCCCAGCATCTAGCATGGTAGATGCCTAGTAAGTGCTTGAGGACTCAATCAAGTGTGTGTGCCTTATGAGTCCCATCCCAGGGCACAGCTGTGGTGCCACGGCTCCCAGAGGCTGGGGCCTGATGTCAGGAAGACCTGAGTTCAAATTCTGCCTCAGACACTTACTAGCGGGGTCACCATGAGCAAGTCACTTCACTTTTACCTGCCTCAGTTTCTTCCACTGCAAAATGGGCATAATAATGAGATAATATTACAGGGCGGGGGGGACATAGGTGCTATATAAAAGTTTACTCCCTTCCCCAAACTCCTCAGATGAGGGCCAGTTATGAACATGTTCAGTTTCTGGATAGGCCTCGTTAGCATGACCCTTATGAGATGTTAGGACATGGGTGCCAAAAGGAAGCTTTGAATTTGAAGAGTTGCCCAGGCATGAGATTCTCTAGGGTCATAGGATCTGAGATCTTGAGCTGGAAGGGACTTGGATGGCCATGTAATCCAACCCCCTGATTTTACAGAGGAGGAAGCTGAGGCCCAGTAAGGGGAAGTAACACAGGTGGTCAGAGGTGAGATTGGAAGGGGCAGCCTGGGAGTCCTTAGACTCCTTTGACTCAGTGCTGTTTTTCAGCTCTTCTGCCTAGATCAGAGGCTTCATGAGCGCATGTTTCTACTTAGATATTTTTGTCTGCTTTGGCTCCCAGCTCCCTGGTGAGCTCATGCTAGGTCCTTACTAGGCACCTGTGGGTTGGTTGATTCAAACAAGATGTTAGTTTCTGGCCATCAGGTTTGGGAACTAAAGTCATGTGATAAAAGAGGTAATCTCTTAACAAGATGGGCTGGTGGGAAGATGCCCACAAGCCTCCCTTCCAGTTCCTATGAGTCGGGTAGTCTCCAAGATCCTTTCTACCTCCAAACCTTGGATCCTAATGCTCATGAATCATAAAGTCTCTGAAAGAAGGAAGTGTTTTTCTTTTCTGCCCTTAGAGGACCTTCTTGATGTGGTATTTGGGACAGAAAGTCCCTGATTCCTTCTTGTAGCAGAAGGTCAAAGGGGGAGCTAGCACATCCCGTGGGACAGAGGTGGAACTGGACCTCTGTCTATTGTCATCTGGCCTAAGGTTTGGTGAGTGGGTGGTTAGACTGTAGGCTGCCGCTAAGGAGATGAGTTAAGATTTTATGATTCTCGGGGGGTGGCTAGGTGGCGCAGTGAATAGAGCACCGGCCCTGGAGTCAGAAAGACCTGAGTTCGGATCCAGCCTCAGACACTTAACACACACAAACAAAAACCTAGCTGTGTGACCTTGGGCAAGTTACTTAACCCCAATTGCCCTGCAAAAAAAGTTTTTTTATGATTCTGTGAGCCAGATGACCTCTGGCCTCCCTTCCAGTTCAAACTTTATGGTCCTGTGATTGTTAGGTACAATTTCTGGGATCTCTGCCAGCTCTCAATCTGTGATCTCATGTTCTTTTCATGCACAGTAGAACCTGGTTGGAATGTTTGTGCCTGGAGCATTGAAACAGGATCCTCTCGGAAATATTTCTTGTTTTTAGTCCATTTATAGGCTTTCCATGTTGCTATCAGAAATGAGCCCTCTCTAGCTCATTCACAGGGCAGACACGTGGTTTGATCTATAATAGGATTCAGTCCATAGCCTAAGATCTTGTTTAGTGGGGAATTACTGTCTCTTTGGTATCAGAAACAACATTAAGGCCAAGTTATGGATAGTTGGGGCATATCCCTAAACTTTGGAGGTTGATCTGAGGAAGGTGACTCTTCCTGTCCCACAAACCACCTTTTGGTGCCCCTGCCAAAGACAGAATACTGAGTTGGGTGGACTGTTGGTTGTGTGCAGGTTGACACTTCCTCTCTAAGCCTTCCACTGGAAGCAGTTTCCCTGAGGTTTTCTTCACTGGCTTTCCTTTTCCCTTCCTGTAGATTAAGAACAGCTTTAAGATGAATTATGAGGCTTCCTTGAAGCAGTACAATGATACAGACATTCAGAGGAGTGAGGCGGTGGATAATATCCAGAAAACTGTAAGTGTGTACCCTTGGTGCTTTCTCTTCAATGTCCCCCACGAGAGAATGTGTTCTTCCTTTGTGCCTTGAGAGGGCCTTGGTGATGTGGCACCTGGGACAGAAGGTCCTGGATTCCTTCTTGGAACAGAGAGTCAGACTGGCTTCTTTGTAATCTGGTTTGGGAGGGTGGTTTTTGGAGGTGGGGTTAGATTGAAGTTGGCCATGAAGGGATGGCTTAGGGCTTTGGGGGACTGAGGAGCTGCAGGGCTGAAGTGGACTGCCATTTCTCTAGCTCAGGAAGTCTGAGTGCTGAGGCAGATATGTTAGATATGCAGCTGGTAATAAGGTACAGCCAAGACATCGCCCTGCTGATGTCATTGGTCCTCTTCGAGAATGAGAGACAAACAACCACAACAATAGGGTGCTATCTTGGGGAGAGGGGACAGGACAAGAACCACTGGGAAAAGTTTGTAAAGATGCTTAAGAAGCTGTTAAGTCAGGTCAAGGAGGATTGAAACAATGTACTCGGAATTGTCTTAGCAGTCTCCTCTCCCATGCACACACACCCTTCCAGCTTCAGGCCTACCTTTTCTTCTTCAACCTTGTTCCTCAAATGCCCCCTCCTACTCAGATGCTTCAGTGGATCAGTGAGCTCCTTGAGGAGGCCATCCTCCAGTGATGCAGATTCATCCTTGCAGCCATGCTACCCCAACCATAATAGCCTCACCTTCCTGCATTCCTCCCTTTCCTCAACATTGCCAGGCTACTGGTGGGGCCCAGGGGTTCTCTGGCAAGGCCCTTGCCATTTTTTGGTACCAGTACATCTTTTTTGCTTGTACACTTCTTTAGAGATTATTCTAGACTCCACTTCTCCTTTATAATTTCTTATTTGGGATGTATCACGGCCTTCTCCAGCCCACCATGTATTTTTCCATTGCTCTCTGAATCATCCTTAACTCTAATTCTTCAGAGACTTGGGTCCTGTGACTCACAGCCATACGGCATCACCAGGCAGATATCAGTGTTAAAAAGATGAGTCGTTTCAGGAAAAAACTTGGTCTTGGGCGTGATCAGAATTGTACAGCTTCCCAGGGGCTATTCAGCCCACTTTCCTCCTGTTCAATACTCCTGCATTTACCCTTCAAGCCATTTAGAGCCATAGAACATTCAGAGAACAAAATGTGTGGAAACACTGGTAGCAGCAGCCTTGGGAGCCAAAGCTGTTCCCATGAGGCCGTGCTCAGCTGGCCCACTGGGGTTTCGTTTCTCCAGGGCTTATTTTCCTCTCATCCTTGGGGGTTGAGGCCAAGCTCACATGGGTACCTGCCTCACATTGAGGCCTAAGTGCTGCCCACATAGGCTCACTGACCATGGAACATGCTGTAACCTGAGGGTGCTTTGGAAGGGGAAGGGCCACTTTGAAGGCATTGGTGATTGTGTGGTCTAGTATAAGTTAGAGCTTGTGTTGGAAGCCTGTTGCATTACAACCCCACCCGTCTCTTGGTCCCATTTGCTGAGTATCGTTGTCCATTTTCATGCTAGGCATTATGTGACATGCCCTGCAATGCATATAGGGTTAACCCTGACCCCCTTGCTTGACTTTTTCAGTTGCACTGCTGTGGTGTCCAGAGCGCCACAGACTGGGAAACTACTGCCTACTATGCGGAGAAAGGCTTTCCCCGGAGCTGCTGCAGGTTTCACAGCTGTGTTTGGGCTGATAGGAAGGATCTGAAGAAGCAGAATCAGGAGGTGGGTGGCCATCTTGAAGTTGAGGATGGGAAAAGCAGTTTGGGAGATGCTTCTCACGGGCCTTATTTTACTTCTGGGGTTTTTCCTTGAGAGATTTCACTGGAAAGTCAAGGTCCTCATGTGGGAAGATGATCACCAATGACGGTTACCAGGGTCCCCTTCTCTAGGTAGGAGGGGGCCTTGGCCCCTTATTTCTCTGCCTCAAAGATCTCCCACTTAAGAGGAGGCCTGAGGCCTGGGCTACATTTGCTTTCTTTTTTTCCCTTCCAGGGCTGTTTTGCAAAAGTAACCAGTGTTATTCAGTCGGAGATGGGCGTTGTAGCAGGCATTTCCTTTGGGGTTGCTTGTTTCCAGGTGAGTGAGGCCTTAGACTGAAGTGACTTTTGCCTACTTTTTTCTTCCAGTCCACAATGGTCACTATTGCTTCTCCATGACTCTTCCTCTCCCACCCTTTTTGTCACAAGTACAGCAACATAAAAAGAAAAGAACCCTAACATGTGGCCAGACTGCTGAGGCCTGGAGTCAGGAAGACCTGAGTTCAGATTTAGCCATGTTGACCCTGGGCAAGTCATTTCACTTCTCTTTGCCTCAATTTCCTCATTTGTCAAAATGGGGGTAATAATAGCACCTAACTCCCAGAGTTTGTGAGGATCAAATGAGATAAGAATTGTAAAGAGCTTAGCATGGTGCTGGACACATAGTAGGCACTGTATAGATAGCTTACTCATCACTCCTTCCTATTAGTCCTCTGGAGTCATGATTGGTTATGACTTTGATTCCAGTTCCGAAATCTTTTGCATTGTTTTCCATTATTGTATAAATTATCCTTCTGGTTCTTCTGCCCTCATTCTGTGTCAGTTAATACCAATCTTCTCAATCTTCTCATAATTCTTCACAATTGTCATTTCTTATGGTGCAATAATATTCCTTGTATTCTTATACCACAAGTTGTTCAGCCATTCTGCAATTAATGGGCACCCCCTTTCCTTCCATATCTTTATTGTTTCATGAAGATTGGTTGTATATTTGGGGTCTTCCCTTTATTTGACCTCCTGGAGGCCTCAGTAGCATCTTTAGTAAGCTGCAATACTTCCACTGGTAAGCCTATGATTTATAAGTCAAGGTATGAGCAGAGGCAGGCCTTCCTTTCCCTCAAAGGTGGCATTTCTTGATACACATGATGATCAGACACAACTTTTCAGGTCAGGTTTGTTTTGTGGATTAAGTTCGTAATTCAGTTAGAGCCATTTAGTCCAGGGTTCTGATTTCTGAGTTTGAAAAAAAAAGGAAAAAAGCAAATCTCAATTTCCTCCCTCCCCCATTGCAGCCTTTAGCTTTCTTGAGTCTTTTCTTTCTGTTTTCTCATATGGGCTGCATACGTGTCATGCTGAAAGCCTAGAGGAAATAGCTAGCTGTTCTCTGAATTGCTCTTCCATTTTCCCCTCATTCTTTTCCCATGATCATTCTTTAAAAAAACAACAGAGAAACCCTTTCTTCTTCCCCTTAGACTGGAACCATCTTGACCTGCATACATCTTTTGAGAGTAGTTTGTGGTAGAAAGAACTATTGGGTCTTGGTTAGGGTGACCTTCCAGCATCACACAAAACATGGGATGCCCAAGAACCTTGGCTTTAGTCTCTGCCTATAATTAGACACGATTCCAGAATGTAATTAGGATTCTCCTTTGTGAACTCACACTTACTACCAGTGTATCCACAAGTCCCAATCCAGGATTTAAGATATGATCTATCTCCAAACATGCTTAAAACACCTTCCTTCATTGGCAGAGCTATCGTTGTCACCCCACCAGAGACTCCATTATATAGAGATATAAAGAAGGCATGATTTTCTTAGCCCGGGTATTCCTGGAGTGGGGACTCCTTCTGGCAACATAGATAGAGCTTCTCAGGTCTCAGACACTGACACAAGTCACTAGCGGTGCCTATTGATAGGGTGACTTGTCCTAGGGGTTATAAACTACTAAGTTTCAGAGGCTCCTTTCATGGCCTTGGTGGGTGATGTGTGAACAGGACACTTATTTGCTTCTTAACTTCAAGAGAACCTGGAATGTAGCTCTTGTCCTTGTTCCTTGACGCTAACTTCCCCAGGGAGTTGTGCATAGGCATATGTTGTCTTTGGTCTACACTAACCGGCACTCAAGTGGTGTAACCCTTTTCTCAGCATTTGCTCAGGGCTAGGGTCTTAATTTTTCAATCTGACGATTTTGCTTTTTCTTTTTTCTGAAATAAAAGTACCTTCTTGTTTTCCTTTTTCCCCCAAACCATTGCTGGTGCTTGCCCATCTTTCCCCCTCCCTGCACATGCCTCTCCCAACTTCCTTGTAATTAAGAAGGAAATTCAAGAAAAACAAACCTATGCACTGGGCCCATCTCAAAAGATAAGCTTCTTTTTTTTACTTTTTTTCTTTTCTTTTTTTTTTGGAGGGTAATTGGGGCTAAGTGACTTGCCCAAGGTCACACGGCTATTTTTTGTGTTAAGTGTCTGAGGCCGGATTTGAAATCAGGTCTTCCTGACTCCAGGGCTGGCGCTCTACTCACTGCGCCACCTAGCCACCCCCAAGATAAGCTTTCCTTACCTGGAATCTTCCACCTCACTGCCAAGAGATAGGAGGTCTGCAGAAATCAACTTTGCAGTTGGTTAGAGTCATGCAGGCTCCTGCACTGAGCAGAGCTCCAGCGGCTTTCAGAGTCGCTGTCCTTTTCATTATTATGCTTATCGTGCAAATTGTTCTCTTGGTTCTGCACACCCTATTTGGCATCAGTTCAGTTCCTGAAAAAATCTTTCCAGGGTTCTCTGGATTCTCAGAATCGTGGCTTCTTGCAAAGCAATAATATTCCATGACAGTCATATACAGGTGCACTGTGGTGGGTAGAGCTCTCAGCAGGAAGACCTGAGTTCAAATTCAGTCTCAGACACATATTAGTTAGCTATGTGACTCTGGGCAAGTCACTTAACTTTTTTTTTTTTGGAGGGCAATTGGGGTTAAATGACTTGCCCAAAGTCACATGGCTAGTGTGTCAAGTGTCTGAGGCCAGATTTGAACTCAGGTCCTCCTGACTTCAGGGCTGGTGCTCTATTCACTGTGCCACCTAGCTGCCCCAAGTCACTTAACCTTTGACTGCCTCAGTTTCCTTATCTGTAAAATGGGGATAATAATAGGACCTATCTCCTAGCGTTATTGTGAGGATCAAATGAGAACATATTTGTGAAGGGCTTTGTAAACCTAAAGCACTAGATAAATGCTCCCTGTTATCATCATCATCACTATTAATAATAATACGTTATTATTACATACTATAGCTGGTTTGGAGAGTTTTCTTTTGATATAACAGGTATTCCTTTTCCATAGTATGAAAGCTGAGGTAGCTGTCTGCCAGCCAGCCACCACTCCTGGGCTTTGCATTTTGTTCTGCCCTCCCTTCTCAAGTCACACAGAGTTTCCTTGTGACTTCCTGTGTCTGACTGTCCTCACAGATCCTCAGTAGTCTGACTCTTTCTAGGCTCTTGTCAGACAATCTGTCACCACTTATATTTATGTGCCTTCTCTTGCATCAAGATGATCATCGTCAGCTCTTCTTCCTTCTGAAAAATCGGTTCTATTGAGCAGATTTTTATTTTGACCTCAAAGTGTTTTCTGGGAAGCTCCCACGGAATTGACCTTCGCTTTATCAAAAAGAAAAACAGTCCAGCAACTCCCACCCCCCATCGAGTGAGTGACCTTATCTGTCCCTGTTTGCAGTAACTGGCCCAGCATTCTGCTGAGGACATGGAAATAAATGACATCCTCTTTTTTCCAGTACCTGTACTGACGATTACATTTGCTCAGAATTCCACCTCCTCTCACTGATTTTTCATTTGAATCTTTTTCACTATTTCATGAATTGTTCTACCGATTGTGCTCATTTTATCAATTTGTCTAGATCTTCTCATGTTTTTCTAAGTTCCTCACCTTCATCAATTCTTACCTGATAAGTTCTGCCATTCCCTAATCAATGGGTGCCCACTTTGTTTCCAGTGCTTTGGTTCCACAGAAAATCAACTAGACTTTTCTTCTCTGTGGTCCATTGGGCTGGAACACTTAAAGTCTAGGGAGGTATATTTGTTCTGAATTCTTGACTTTGGGTCCCAGGTCTTTTTGACTTCACACAATGAGAAAAGAGGTACCATTGACCTCCTTTCTGGAGCTTTCTCTGACTTGGGAGGGTTTCTCCTTGAATGATTGTTGCTGGCGACAGGGAAGTTGAGAAACTTCCACCTGCAGGTTTGGGTTTTAGTGATTCAGTCTCATCTCTCTCAGATTAGTGAGGCCTTACCCAGATTATTCAACAGAACTAAATGCCCACAAGTCAGAACCATCCATAGGAAATGAGGAGTTATGAAAGGACTCTATGGCCACCTCAGCCACCTCTTGGATTCCCTTTGTCTGACTCACTTCACGCTCTCTTTCCAGTTGATTGGTATATTTTTGGCCTGCTGTCTCTCGCGTTCCATCACAAATAACCAATATGAGATCGTGTAAACTGATGACTGACGGTTCCGTGCCTCTCTGACCAAGGTATGTCCCTTTGGCCCTGGTAGCTGTTCTAGTGTCTGTGTGTTCATGGCCATCAGTGCTATGGAATCTGACCCAGCCCTGGGGTGTTAGGGCCTTGGGTTTGCCTGCCACCCAGTCTGCCAGTGGAGCTCGTTGAAACTCTGCTCAGATAAATTGTGCCTTTAAATCAACCAACTTGAATTTCCTGGGTGGTTTTTAAGTCTTGCCTCTTTAGAGTCTTGCCTTATGGGCACCTGCTATGCATGGTTAGACCTGTCCATTTATGCATGCGCTTATATAGTGGGCCTTTTGTTTATATCTGATGGTCTTGGTGTAGAGAATGGAAAGAAATGAAGCCTTTCATTAAATGACCTACTATTTAAGAAAATGGTTTTGCTATTATGTCACTGGCTGAAGGGAACTGACTCTGGGCCTGACCACTCTGAGAGATTTTGAGGCTCTGAGGTGTATTGGTCTTCACCCAGCCCAAGTCTAATTCCCATTGTTCCCAAGCCAGCTCTGCTGCTTTGCTGGGGCACTAGTCAGTGGTGTGCACTGTTCCTGTTGATCAGTTTCTCTGGAAGAGAGCTGGGCCCACTGTACTAAACTGGCTAATTAAGTTGGGGAAATGATTGAGGAGTTTTTTTACTGGACCAGGAGGAAA
Organism: Gymnobelideus leadbeateri; assembly: GCA_011680675.1. Lineage (NCBI taxonomy): Eukaryota > Metazoa > Chordata > Mammalia > Diprotodontia > Petauridae > Gymnobelideus > Gymnobelideus leadbeateri. The sequence continues at coordinate 173,129 of WOXC01001833.1, forward strand.
GCCATCAGCTGCACTGTAGGATTTTTGTAACTGAAAAGGCCCATCAAGGGTGTCTTGTCCAACCGCCTGAATTCCAGATGAGGAATCCTAGGCACAGAGAGGCTACCAGGCCTGTCTGAAGTTCTGTAAGCAGCTGATGGAGGTTACAATCCCAGCTCTGAAAATTGGAAGGCAGATATTCTTCCTTCCAACCATATAGGAGCACTGGCAGAATCTTCTCTCTTCCTATGCCAGAGTACCAAGAAAAGCATCCTTGAAGTAACTGCTCCAAGCTTCATTTTCCTTTTAGGTATAGCCCAAGATGGTTTCCTCTATGGGGACCCACTGGGGTCTGTATTTCTTTACTTGGGTATGTGTGCCCAGAAAACTGCCTGTAGCAGCCTGTCATGCCCATGTATATGGAAGGTAAACTGCCAAGCCAAGAAGAGCCTGAGGGAGGTCACAGTCTTCACAAGCCTGGGCCACCTCATGTCTCTGGTAGAAGTTCCAGGGTTCTCACTGTTGAGTCTCCTCATCCTTTCCCCCAAAGATGCCTCTGAAGGCAGCAGAATTGCTGAGCCAGGGCCAGAACTAGGGCCCTAGTCATGACTGAGAGAAGGGGCCCAGTAATGAACACGGTTGCTGTTGGCTGCTACACCCCAAGATCCCTCCTGACTCCCTGTCCCCACCCTGACCCAGCTGCTGTTGGTCTTTAGGGGCCAACCTGGGTCCCAGGAGGCTCTCCAGGGTTAGAGTTTTTCCTTTTAGTTGTCTGTCTAAGCCCTTGGAGCCATTGTAAATCACTTGCTGCCTGCCTTGGTGGTTGGGTGGCAGAGGAGTGGGGGCTGGGGGGCAGTGTTTGGCTTTGCTCTTTCCATTTTCTGCTCACCAAGGGTAACTTTTATTCTTACCCATTATGGCTTGTATTGCTGCTATCCCCGATGGCTGTGTGAAATGGATCTTTAGTGAACTTCGCCACTTACATTTATATTGGTTCATTGCTTGTATTTTTGTCTCTCTGTCCTTTCTGCGTTTTTATCCACCAGTCTGGTCTTAGATCGTAAGCTTCCAGGAGGCAGCCCATTGGGCATGTCATGACTCATTAGGTGCTTAATAAAACTTTTTGATGAGGAGACCAGGTATAGAAAGCTACCACCTTTGAATTCATTCCATCCAGCACTTACTAAGCTTCTACTATGTGCCAGACACCAGGGAGACAGACAAAAGTGAAAAAGGCCTGTCCTCTGGGACCTTCCATTCTCCTGGGTGGGGGCGGGGGTGGCAGGGAATATTGCCTGCAGACAGATAGGTTATATCTGAGCTGATTGGAGCAGAAGGAGAGAGAGCCCATTGACCACTAAGGAAGGGGATCAGGAAAGGCTTCCTGTAGAGCTGAGACTAGGGGGAAGCCAGGGACAGAACGTGTCATGTGCATGGAACACAGCCTGTTCAAAGTCATGGAGGCTGAAGGTTGGAGACCCTGTGGGAGCCCATTTGGACTGGAATGGAGAGGGTATGAAGGGCGGTGATGTGCAAAGCTGGAGGTGGGAGGCAAGTAACATTGATTTATTGTTCTTTTCTTTTCATTAGCTTTAGGACATTATTCTCAGCTCCCTTCCTTGGAAAATCCTTCACAGCCTTCAATGTGCAAAGTGCTGAAAAGTTGTATGAGCAGACTGATCCAATGAAGACCTGGCAGTTAGGAGTTCTCCATCACCCTCCTCCCCCAGCTCGGTTTTTTGAGGCTGGGGGAACATTAAAAGTCATGTTAAGCCAACACAGTGTGTACGCCTTTGGGCCTGTGGCCTGCATTTCTCTCTGTGTCTCTTTCCCATAGGCTGGGGCTCTGTGATCCTGTTGTCCCTTGGTGCGACCGACCTCAAGATCGTCTGAATATATAACTCTCCTCCTCTTTGGTGCTTGGGAAGGTGAGCCCTGTGCCCGGCAGAACTTCTCTTGTTTGACTGTGTGGTCACAGAGCTCCCAGGGCATGGCCCAGGGCTGTCTGCACATGGACACCTCCTTCGTCTTAGCTGCCAAGTGGTGCTTCTGTCTCTGACCCATCTGACTCACACTAAAGACACTCTCGTTCTGTGCTTGACCAGGGCTCGGCGGGCTGCCCGTTCTCTTTCCTTTCTCTCTTAAATCAAGGTGTTGTATCCGTTTTGTAGGTTTTCCCTCCCTTTTTGTTCTTAGAAAGGCCTTACTTTGTTCTGGATTATGCTGTAGTGATTTGTTTTTCCCTGAGAGACTTGTAGGGTAATAGTTGTTCCCAGTAGCCTTAGCTGCTAGTATTCCCCACCCAGGTTGGCATGACTTAATTGTCAGTATTACGTGCTCTTTTGCTTTGTATGCTCGTGTGTTGGTTTGTGTTTTGGGCCAATAAATAGGAATTCTTCTGTCTTAATATCCAATAAATGGTTGACTCTTGTCCTCAAAAATATTAGCTGTGTTGGATATGTTTTTTATTGAAACTTTTAGGAAATCTGCCAAGGGAGCCAGTTGCTTTTCACTCATGTGCTCTCTGCCTGTCTCTTCCTTTCCCTCCTTCTCTCTGTCTCTCTTCCTCTTTCCCTCTCTGTTTCTGTCTCTTCCTCTCTCTCCCTATCTCTGTCTGTCTCTACCTCCCTCTCTGTCTCTGTCTCTCCCTCCCTTTCTGTCTCTGTCTCTCCCTCTCTCAGTCTCCCTCCCTCCCTCCCTGATTCTGTCTCTCTGTCTCTACCTTTTGTTTTTACATCAGTCATTTCTGGATTTGTACATCCTCTCCCCAATCCTATAATGATCCTAACAAGGAAGAAAGTTAGGAGAAGCCCCCCTCCCCTCATCTGCTGTTCTTGGCAGTATTTGAGCCATTTCATACCCATGGTCCCTATCTCTGGACCAGAAGGAGGGAGAGAATTTTCATCTCTTCACAATTCATTATTATAAAAAAACCCTAAACTCTTCCTTTTAATGTAGTCAGATTTAATAGTGTTAAGTAATAAATGTTTTCTTGTTATTCTTTCAGAGAAGTTAAGATCTCCCCTTAGATGGTTTTCTGTCAACTGTCTCAACACTTTACCTCCTGGGTGGTGAATCTATATAAATGCTACCTTTTATTGTTTAGTAAGCACCTACTATGTACTGGGCACTGGGCTAAGCAAAGCACTTTAAAAATATGACCTCATTTGATCTTCACACCAATCCAGGAAGGGAGGGGCTTTTATTATTCCCATTTTATGGTTGAAGAGCCTGAGGCAGAAATAGCTGAAGCGTATTGCCCAGAATCCCTCAGCTAGTAATCGTTTGAGGCTGGATTTAAACTTTAATCTTCCTGACTCTTGGCCCAGTGCTCTATCTACTATGCTACCAAGCTGCCCGATATTTTCAGGGAGTCATTTCTAAACCTAGAAGTAAATGCAAATAGATTATTCAGTAGTTTTCTATTTTTTTTTCTTTTTTGGAGGGGGGAAGGCAGGGCAATTGGGGTAAAGTGACTTGCCTAAGGTCACACGACTAGTAAGTGTTAAGTGTCTGAGGTCGAATTTGAACTCAGGTTCTCCTGACTCCAGGGCCGGTACTCTGTTCATTGCACCACCTAGCTGCCCCTATTCAGTAGTTTTCAAACTGAAATGGGCACAAGGTAGGGCTTCTTCATTGCTTACTGTTGGAGATACTAACCAGTCTTAGGGAGACAGGCTATCCTTGGAATGATTCTATTCTCTACTTTTTTTGGGGGTAAGCTGAGACAACCAGTTATTCATGTTTAGTGAGTGGAGAACTGCTGATCTTTTAGTATTACCTTTGAATTGTGGAGATGGGTCAGATTTAAGGCTTGGCCAGGAGTCAAGAGAGCTAGGTACTAAGCTTGGCTTGGCTACTCGCTTGATCTGGAATCTTGGGAAAGATTCTTCCCCTCCCTGGGCCTCAGTTTCCCCCTTTGTAAAAGAGGGTTGCACTAGGTGATCTCTAATGTCTCAGCTCTGATCTATGATTTCCGTGCTAGTCTCTGATTTCTAAGCAGCTGCAGAAAGGTCTATAGAATGTTGTTCTTGTCTAGGACACCCACAGGGCAGGCAGAGACAACTTTGCTGTATTTGGAATTCTTGGATTGCTTCATGTTTGGAGTCTCTGATTACAGTGCCTTAATTTCCTGGTTTATTTCAATAATTCCCTTTGAGAATCAGCCACTGGTTTGCCCTTTGCTTGGGAGGCACAGGTTATTGTGTTTGTGTACAAACTGATTTAGAAACCTTGCCAGTTTGCAAAGGAAGACAGTCACCTGGGAGTTACAAAGTGAAAGGAAGAAAAAGCCATTCATCTGTCTCTGTGATTTATAATAATGATGGGATGAGGAGCATGAATACAGCCAGTTTGCCCAGGATGTTGGCATGAGGAGTTTTGGAAGACCTCAATTTCTGGGCTTGGTGATTTTCTGTAGAGGCCAGCAGATCTTCCTGAAACAAGAAAGCACTTTTCAGTGGCCTTGCAAATACCAGGATGTTCCACTCTCCCTGCCAGGAGCAAGCCTAACACTCAGATAGCTTGTGGCCAACTTAAATGGAGGTTTTCTGGGTGATGTGGCAAAATAATGATTTTTCAAATTGGTTTTACTCACACCTACTTGCTTTTTACAACCCAGTCATCTCTGGATAGATCCCACAACATTCAGTAGGGCCTTTTAGTTAAACCAATCTAGCCAATAGGTTCTGTGCCCATATTTGCCTTTATCTCCAAAACAAGAAGGGCCGTACAGGGCCTCATGTCTTTCTCTGTGGCTGAGATGGGGTACCATAGTTACTTATCCTTTGCCTTCTCTGCCTAGCTTTGGAAATTAGAAAACAAAGTAGCTAAAGTATCAGGAGATAATATATAATGTACAACAGGAAAATGAGGGGACCACTTTTATCTTCTGTTTGAACTGAGCCTTGATTGTTAATGAGGGGGGAAGCCATTATTATTTAATTGTCTCCACTATTTTCTACCCCTATGAGAATGGCAATAGCATTTCCAAACGTCTCAGTTTATCCTCCTGATCCTGGGAGGTAGGTACTATTACCATCCTCATTTTATAGATGAAAGAACTGAAGCAGACAGAGGTTAAGTGAGTCACCCAGAGTCACACTGCTATTAAGGATTCCAGGCTGGATTTGAACTCAGGACTTCATGACTCCGGGTTCAGTGCTTTATTCATGTTGCCAACTAGTTACCCCTATTACTCAGAGTAGCACTTCTCTAACTTTTTTGGTCTCAGGATCCCTTTATACTTTTTATTTAAGAGGCAGACAGGTTAAGTGACTTGCTCAGGGTAACACAATTAGTAAGTGTCTGAGGCTGGATTTGAACTCAGGCTCTGCCAACTCCAGGGCTGGTGTTCTATCTACTGTGCCACCTAGCTGCTCACATCTTTACACTCTTAAAAACCATTGAGGTAACCTGCCTCCCAAAGAGCTGTTGTTTCACGGTATTAGACATTAGAATGTCTTAGTATGGTTATGAGAATTCTTTTGCCCTTGCAGACTCTCAGAAAAGGGTCCCCCAGGGGGCCCTTTAAGAACTGTTGCTGTCAGGTTTAGTTTGGCCAAAGAGGCTTGTGAGAGCCCAGTACATACTGGTGAAATGAATGGCTGAGTAAGCAAGTGGCAGATTTTATGACTCTAATGACATGTGGGCAGTGGGCTGTGGGCCTGAAGTTCTCTGGCCCAGAAGCTAGCATTTATATGCCCCCCTCCCCCCAACATTCCTGTCCTTGTTGCTGTACTAAAACCTCTCCAAAGGGTTCTTCTTGACCATGTCTGGTCTCTCTCCTTTGTTTTGGCCCTACTGTAGTCACCTCAGCTGCTTTGGGTGCCCATGGTGCCATCTCCTTGGAACCCTCTCCTTGATCTTTGTCATATCTGTATTATCCTGGTGGTGTGCAGTCTTTTCTCTTGACCTTGTCTTTCTAGCACCCAACCCGTGTGATGATGCTTCTTCCACTGGCTCTGCCCTCCAGAGTTTTATCTGCCTCTCGTTCTCACCATCTGGGAGCTCATCTGCTACCTAGATGGGGACAACAATGACAATGAGAGCTCCCAAATCTCTTAGTCCGAGACCTGACTTATCCTGACGATGGTGGTGTCAACATCAAATAGAAACGTGCCCGCTGGCCTCAGATCGACTTAGAAGACCACAAATTCACCTCGGCTAATGTGGATTTTTATCTTCTTTTCACCATTTCCCAATTGCATTTTAATGTGGTTCAGGCCCACTCTGGAGAAACCTGTGGACCTTGAAGTCTACTTTGACGTAGGAGATTTAGAATCAAGGAAAACCTGGGTTCTAAACCCACCTCTATTCTTTGCCAACTCTGTGACCATGGACAACTCTATATAGGGTCCCAAATCGGGATCTAGGCCATTTAGAGGCCATCTGGTCCAACACCCTCATTTTAGGAGGGCAACCCAAGGCCCAGAAACTTGAAGTGACTAGCCTGGTTAGCAGTAGTAATAGTAGCAGCTAGCTTTTAGATAACATTTTAAGGTTTAGGAAGTGCCTTACATATGTAATCTCATTTGATATATACAGTATGCAATAATTCTAGGAGATGGGTGCTAATAACTCCCATTTTACAGATTTGACTCCGGATCCAATATTCCCTTCCACTGTACTGCCTCTGAGGCTTAGTCTTCTCACTTGTTGCTTATAGTACCTACTTCCCAGGGTTGTTGTGAAGATCAAATGTTAGTGTGGAAAGTTGTGGCAATGATGGCCCCTTTTGTTACAAATGTAATTATTGCCTCTAGTTGTGAAAGTACTTCTCCATTTGAATGGTCTCGCAACATCTGAGCTGAACACTTGGACCACTAATCTCTTTTGTGTTCCTCTAATAACAGTGATTCTACTTCCATGGCATCTTCCAAGTTTGCAAAACACTCACGCCTCTATTTTTATTTGAACTTCATAACAGCACTTTGGGTAGAGGCTGTAGATCTTATTATCCCCATTTTACAGAGGAGGAAACTGAGGCTCAGAGGTGAACTGACTCGCCCAAGGTCACAGTTAGTAGACATCAGAGGTTGAGTTTGAACACACATCTTCAAGACTTCAAGTCTAGCATCCAGTCCCCCATACTAGGCTACCAAAATCAACAGTCAATATTGTTGACCAGATGCCTAGTTGGCTGTCTCCCTTGGCAGGGAGGTCATCTAGCCTGGGGCAGAGCACTTGGCTTCGGAGAGTTCTAGAAAGCTGTTGGACATTATGGGCATTTATTAAGTAAGCAGGAGGTCTTTCACATGTGTACAGACTCTCTCTATGGCAGTGCTCCCATAACTGCATCTTGAAAATCTGTACTTTTAAAGAGCTACCAAAATGGGGGTATTTTTTCTTCCCATTAATGTCTCTTACCACCTGTTCTAGAAAGCTGCAAGGCTAGTCGCTATCATTAACCAGTGATGTTCAATAAAGGCTGTACTGGATGAAGCCTGTTAAACAGACATGGTCCTTCCTGCTGTTTGCTGTCCAAAGATGGCAATGTTGTTTTGCATGACTAGTTGACAAATGGAATATTTGATTAAATTACATGTAGAATTAAAATTGGGGACATTTGATATTTATGCAGGGGAAAGACAAAGTGACTGAAGAAGAGATATTGTCCACATTAGGCCTGGCAGATGGATGGCTAACTCCAGCCTATGGAGTTGGCACACAGGACAGGTATCTTGGACAGGCCCTGCCAATGGGAAACAAGCTGGGTTTGGAATGGAATTGGTTGGAGAGAATGGACTGGTCTGCAGCTGGAAAATTGCACAACACTTTCAAAGATTCCAACTTGCTCCTTGAAATAAAAACTTTTTTTTGTTGACATCACTATTCTCCTAGTGATGCTATTTGACAGTGACTCATAGAACATCACAATCTCTGAGGGCTCAGAATTGCAGGTGACTCAAAGGCCAGTGGAGAGATGTATAAGCTAGTTGCAGCATGTTATTGTATGCAATGAGAGGCCTAAAAGATACTGTATGATTGGAAAAAGAGGTGGGCTAGACATGGGCTGAGAGTGAGGGATATCACATAGGCCACTCAGCTGCACTCACTGGCATCCATGAGATCTTTTTGGAATGAATTTTTCTTGGTATCTTTTGTTTTTACATCACCTAGTTCCTCCCTATATCCCTTTCTTTCCCCACCTCCAGAGAGCCATACTTTATAACCAAAGAATTTTTTTATAAAGAGGAACAAGAAAAAAAATTCAACAAAACCAATTAACACAGAGTCTGGGTACCATTTGGGCTATCCGTCTCTACCTCCCCCCACATAATAATCTCTATGCAATGTTCCACACCCATGGACTTCTGCAAAGGAGTGGAGGTATTTTCACATAGCTCTTTGCTGATGTCAAACTTGGTGGTGATGGTTGTTTTTTGTAATCATTTTGCAACATTCAGTCTCAGTTGTTTTGTGGTGGTGGTTCTGTCTATTTCTACAGCTATTTTAATATATCCTGTTTTCCCGGGCCTGTTTATTTAACTCTGTATCAGTTCATGTTAGTCTTGCCCAGATTCTTCATAATCATCATTTCTTATAGTAATAGCCCACAACATTCATGTACCACAATTTGTTTGGCTGTTCTCCAATCAATGGACATCTACTTTGTTTCCAGTTCTTTCCTACCACAAAGAATGCTGCTATAAATATTTTGGTGTATATGGAACCTGTGTTTTAAGGAAAGCTAGGCACTTGGTCTGGAGTCAGGAATACCTGAGTACAAAGCTAGTCTAAGACACTAGGTGTGTGATTCTGAGCAAGTCACTTCTCTCTCTGCTTCAGTTTTCTCATCTGTAAAATGGGAATTATAATATCACCTGCCTCCCAGGATTGAGAGGATAAAATGACATATTTGTTAAGTGCTCCGCAGGGCTTAAAGTGCTATATAAATGCTAGCTATTTTTATTGTTCTTTTTTGTCATTATAGGATGTGTTCCCCTAGGTGTTCCAGTCTATAGAATGAAACAGGCCACTTGAGATCACATGCATTTCATGTGGCACCCTCTTGAGGTATATGCTTAGCAGGGGAATCTCTGGATCAAAGAGTAGGGGCATTTTAGCCATTTTATTCTCATAATTACAAATTCCTTTTCTGAGTGGTTGTACTAATTCACAGCTCTACAAATAATGCATCAGTGTGCCTGTCTTTCCACAACCCCTCCGACATGGACTATTCTCATCTTTTGTCATCTTTGCCTATTTGCTAGGTGTAAAAGCTTGGGTTTGTTTTGAATCCCATTTATCTTATTATTAGTGATTTAGAAATTCTTTAATATAGTTGTTAATGGTTTGCAATTCTTTTGAGAACTGCTTGTTTACATCCTTTGATCACTTATCTAGTGAGGGAATGGTTTGGTTTTTTTGTTTGTTTGTTTGTTTTATATATTTCTCTTAGTTGTCTATATATCTTAGATACCAAAGTGTAATTGGAGAAATTTGATGACAAGATTTTTTTCCCAGTTAAAATAGTCTCTTCTTGTCTTTTGTGCATTAGTTTTGTACAAAAGCTTTTCAAGTTCATGTAATCAAAATGATCATTTGATAATTTATAATGACCTCTGTCCCTTGCTTGGTTAAGAATTTATCCCCAATTCATAGCTGTACGAAGTATACATAAGATCCACTTCTCTCCAGTTGTCCTTATGGTATATGATCTTTGATATTTAGGTCACATATCCATTTTAATTCATTGTGCAGTATGATGGTATAAACCTCATTTCTGCCAGACCACTTCCCCATTTTCCCAGTAGTTCTTATCAAACGGAGTTCTTTTCCAGGCAATTTTTGTTTGGGGATTTTTAGAATACTGGGTTTTTGAGTTCTATTATTTCTTATTCTTCCTTGTCTAGTCTATTCCCTTCATTGCCTTTTCTATTTTTTAACTGATACCAAGTGGTATAGATGACTGCTGCTTTAGAACATAGTTTTTAGGTCAATTAATAGCACTTTCAGATCTTAAACTATATGATAAAGCAGCAATCATCAAAATCCATGGGTTGCATTTTTTTTGATGAACTATGGAGCTATGGGAAGACATTGATAGTCATCCCATAGATTGAAGAGGGAGGCAGGCATGGATGGGTTTTAATTTGCCCAACTGGAGAGTGCTCCCACATGAATGAGGTCATAAAGTCATTGGAGTATTGACATACAGGTACAAGCTGCAACATATCAGAGTATAAGAACTAATGAGAGTGAGTGGATAGTGAGAAAGCTGTGGAATTCTGGGAATACTGAAGTAGTATGTAAAGGAATGACCTCTTTTTAAAACTCCTTCTTGGTCCTCTAATTTTTCCTCCTATAGATACTAGAAAGAGGAGGGAGTTACCACATAGCCCAAAGAAGTGAAGGCAAAAAATGATTACCAGCCTCCTCCTCCATCCTGTCCACCTCCTGCACCATAATACACTTTAGTCCATCTCCATTTTGAATTTTATGATTCAGTACCTCAATGGATCCAAGTGAAGGTAGGGACTCCTTCTAGTGCTGATCAGTCAGTGGACACACATTTATTAAGTACCTACTATTTGTTAGGCACTGTCCTAAGTTCAGGCTGCACAAAGAAAGGCAAAAACAGGCCCTGCCCCCAAGTCCTAGATGTTGAGTCTGTTGTATTTTTGTGCCTGTGCAACATTTGGGCCATATGTTCCTACCCCTCCATACATGACTGGTCCACATCTCTTTTCTATGGCTACATGGCCTTGAGGCCTCTTCTTTCATGCAAAGCAAGTCATCTTTGGAAATGTGCAGTGGTTTACTTTGGTCATTGCCATGCTTTTAAAGATGAAATCTTGATGAAGGGGTATATCCTGTTTTCCCATAATGAATAGTGCCATAATGAATGTTGTAAATATATATGCATCTATCTAACTAGCTACATATATATCACAACTTACAGTCTTATTGATGCTTCTAAAATAGTTTGAATCATCTAGCTATCATTGAGCAGCTGGGTACAACATTGTACATCCAGACTGCATCTGGCCCCCTTGTACACTGCTGGAAACCTGCTGGCCTAGAGCTTTGTTAAATACAGAGCTAATTGAAAATTGCAGATCTGGAAGCTTTACATGCTTGCAAAAGGAGGGTGAGGTGGGGTGCCTTGCGGTTCTCTCAGCTTCATGAACTTGGTTGTTCCACATCCCTATGGATCATGGTGTGTGAGGGTGGCTTTGTTGGGAGAATGGATTTCTGCCCTCTTTGGATTTGTTCTGACACCTCAGGAAAGGGCATCCCCTTTCTCCTAAAGTGCTCTAAGGCTACGTGAAGTATGATAGCTGTCAGCTGGCAAGCCAGAAATAAATGGCGTTTGCTTTGGAGATCACAGACAGGTTCCAACATGCAGGAGAAGACTTCTACAGTGTCCAGTCTGCTTGAAACATTCATGGTAATGGGAAAAGGGGGCTTAAGAAGGACTTTGGTGGAATCAAAGGCAGCTATTGACCGGATAGAAATGCCAGGTCGCAGGTGGGGAGAGATTTATTGTGTCTCCTGACAAGAAAGAACGTCCCCTGAATGAGTGATGATGTACTTCCTTCTTTGGCTTGTCCTTTGGGCTTGTGTCCTCTAAGCCTTGACAGCTTTTTTTTTGTCCACACACATAGTCCTTTTCAGGCCCATGGAGAGAGAGCACTGTGCTCTTCCAATCAGAAGCAGACAGAGGAGTGATTGAGAAACATGGCCCAGATGAAAGAAGGTAGGCACAAAATACTTGGAAAATCCCTAAGTGACCAACTCCAATCAAGAATGAAGATGATGTGGACTGAGTGGGGATTTCTCTGATGTACCTTTCTGGGCCTCGGTTTCCTTATCTGTAAAATGAAGGAGGCTTAGAAATTGGATTTAAAGGCCCTTTTTGAACTCTAAAATGCCTTCATTCTGGGATTGAAAAGTTGCTTATTCTCTTTCCAAGCCTCCAAAATAAGGTCGAATGTCATACTGAACAACCAGAGGAAAAACAATAGTCAGCACTGCTTGATGGGGTTCTCTTGGTGAAGACTTGGGTGGACACAGAAGAAAGCATCTGTAGTTTTGGATTGTGTCCTGTGTGCTCTCAGGAACACAGCATGAATGCCAAAAATGAAAAGGAAAGGCTACAGATGATAAAGGATACAAAAGACTACTCTCTCTAACCCCAACTCGAATCTGAACCCTGACTTCATACCCTAACACTAACTCTCCCACTGGCTCATCTCCTTTCTCATTTCCTGCTGTCACAGGAAGGTGGAGCCAGACACTAAAGTGGGAGGAGATTGGAAAATGCAGGTGCAGGTGTAGCTTGGATGACCTGGGAAGGGAAGGCCAATGTTCTGAGCAGCCCTACCTCCCCTCCAGTTCACCTAGGAGACCACTGTGCTGACTGTGTGACATGTGACTTGCCTGCAGTCTGAGCTGGATTGGGTTTTGGGTTTTGTGACTTTGATAACATTAACCAGTGAAAACGTAGGACAAACACAACCTGTGAGTGGGGACCCAGCCAATTGGGTAACTCAGATCATCCTCTCTCTCCCTCTCCCTCTCCTTCTCCCTCTGTCTCCCCCTTCTCTCTCTCTGTATCTCTCTCTCTCCCCCCTCCCCCTCTCCCTCTCCCTCTCTCTCTCCCCCTGTCCTTTCCAAAGGAAGGTAAATTTTGATGACTGGAAGTTGCCCACTTAACTGGGGGTTTACTGGCTAGATTCCTTTCTCTCTTTCTGTCTCTGTCTCTCTTTTTTTTCCTCAAAGACCAAACCTAAAACCTGTCTCACTCTGGAGCTCAGAGGTTGGACCACAATAGGTCCCCGCTCAAGTGCCACTTAATGGCTGTATTTTGGGCCCTCCTGGCTTAGAGTGCATGTCAGTGGTAACTGTTTCACTCTTGGCCAGCAACCCTGAGGGTCTTCTCCTCCCAGTTTGATTTTTTCTTCTTTTTTCTAATTAAATGGGCCATCCCTTGAGTAACTACTTAAAGAGGCCTCTTCACTGAATGGGCATTACCGCACTCAAAGTGAGAACCTGAACAGGTCTTAGCCTAAAAGGGCCAGGGTCTCCCATTGCATCCTGGGCTGTCTCCAGTCATCTTAATGGATTATCTGACCTCTGGACCCAGATGGCTCTGGAGGAGAAAGTGAGGCTGTTGACCTTGCCCGGCCCTCCCTCCCTCAAATCAGAGTCAGCTGCATTTCCCTGATGCCATGGGTCTCTTCAAGAAGGAAGGACAAACACAACCAGTGATTTGTGTATGCTTAGTTGTGTGACCCTGGGCAAGTCACACCACCTCCCTAAGGCTCAGTTTCTTCCTTTATAAAACAAAGGGGTTGGACTAGCTGGCTTCTGTGGACCCTAGGGCCCTTTCAGCTGGAGATCTAGGGTTCTGTTATCCTAAGGCATTAGTTAATAACTATGATGTCAGATTACTGAGGCAGTGGGTTGGACCTGAGAGGCTGAAAGCCCAGGGTTCAAATTCTGCTCAGAGACTTATTAGGTGGATGACCCTGGACAAGTCACTTTGTCTCTGTATGCCTCTGTTTCCTTAACTATAAAATGGAGGTAATAATAACAGCTACTTCCCCATGTTGTGAGGATCAAGTGAGATAATATTTGGAAAGCTTTTAACATCATGCCTGGTGCTTAGTAGGCACTATAAATGCCATGTATCATCTTCATCTTTAAATGGCTAGAATAAAGTCACCTTTCCCATGGGACTGTTGTGAGAATCAAATAAGATAAGTGCCTTTAAGTGCTCAATAAATCATTGTAATTGCTTTATTCATCTTATGAAGCCTTACTCAATTTGGGGGTGGCGGCACCTCAAATTTCACTTGGTCTTAGTGTGAGAAATGCTCTTTTCTTCTCATTTGAAGCCTAGCTGCTAAGAATGTCCTTTTTTCTATATTCAGTGGTTTCCTGCCCCTCCCGTCACTCCCTCCCCCCCCCCCCCTTCCCAATCTGGATGCCTAGTTCCACCCAGCTTCAGCCTCTAAATCCCCCTTTGGGGAAGTAGCTGCTGTTCTACTTCTCGCCAGCAGGGGGTGCAGGAAGCCTATGGATTCTAGACCTTGTAGCGCTTGAAACTGTCAAACAGTTCTTTCTGTCTTTGAATATGGAAATCTCATCTTGGGGGCTACATGGGTAAGACAGCTCCTTTTTCAAAGATGACACAGAATGAAACCTTGATATCTGAAAAAGAAGCACATGTTCTATAGAAGGGAAACAACCATTTCAGATCACATGCTTTTCAATGGGGCGCTTGGGAGCTGAGCTTGAAATGGAGACAAAAGTGGTAGGGAGAAAATGAGGGAACAACTTTGTGCTGTGCTATGGGAGATGGGACATATGGAGAGCCACGGGGGTGGCTGAGATAGTTTTCATCTTCTGTAGCTCTTATAGGGCTTTCTCATTGACTGCCTAGGAAGTGGGTATGAAACCACTTTGAGAAGAGCATATCTGTGCTGATCAGGTGCTTTATAGTGTGATCTTTTCTGTGAGAAAGGAAGAGTAGGGTAGTGGGACAAGAATACTGAAGACCTGTGTTTGAATCCAGACGAACAGTTTTCAAAGATGATAGAGCTGGAAGGAGCCTCAGAAATCCTCTAGTTCCATGCCCTCTTTTTACAGATGAGGAAACTGAGGCTCAAGGAAGCGAGAAGTTACCTGCCCAGGGTCACACAGGTAGTGAGCATCACAGGTGGGATTTGTCAGACTCCAGAGCCACTGCCTCCCTCTTAACTTAGCTCCTCCTACATGCCCTTTCTTCAACAGGAAGAGGAGGATCCGGGTGTTTTCAGCAAGTGCTTGCTTAAGACTATAATAACAGTGCCCTAAAATACTCATCTTTTAAGGACTTCCCAATTCGGTGAGCAAATGACTTTGCTGTGTTTCTGCTAGGCTAGGTCAGGCCAAAGGCCAACATTTTATTTTATTTGTTATCAATTGTTTTATTTTGAATTTAAACACAAAATAAAATGGGCATTTCCATATCCATAGTAATAGAAAAAGGGCAGCTAGGTGGCGCAGTGAATAGAGCACCGGCCCTGCAGTCAGGAGGATCTGAGTTCAAATCTGACCTCAGACACTTGACACAATTACTAGCCGTGTGACCTTGGGCAAGTCACTTAATCCCAACTGCCCCACCTTCCCCTCTCCAAAAGAAAGCATAGTAACAGAAAAAGCGATATATGAAACTGTGAATCTCTATGATGTGCTGCTTACTTTCCTTTTAAAATGTATAAGGTCAGCATGTCACTTTCAAAGCTGACCTACTTGTCTGTGGTTCTTTTTGGCCTTTTGTTTGCTTTTAAAAATGTTTTAGTGACCCTCTTTTCTTTCTTTTGGCTACCTTAATACTATCCCTGCTTTCCCTCACTGAAAAAGAAGAAAAACCCTTTTCTAATAAATACCCATTGGTGAGGTTCTACCTCACACCCGGCAGATTAGAAAATGTCAGATGTTGGAGACTGTAAGAAAGCAGTCACGCTAATAATGCAATGATGGGGGAACTGTGAATAGAGTTCCAGCCATTCAAGCAAAGTAAATTCCCACCTCAGCCATGTCTGATAGCTGTCTATTTCTGTATCTTGAGTCTATCACTTCCCTGTCAGCAGATGGGTAGCATGCTTTATCACTGGGCCCTGGAGTCCTGGTTGGTTATTTGATTCACCAAAATTCTTTCAAAGTCGTCTTCTTTTACAGTCTTGCTCTTATTGTATAAATCGTTCTCCTGGTTCTGCTTCTATTACTCTGCATCAATTTATATGTCTTCCCACATTTCTCATAAGCCAGCCTTTTTAATAATTTCTTATAGCCCAATACTATTCCATTACATTTCTGTGTTGTAATTTGTCCAGTCATTTTCTAATAGGTGGGTGCCCTCTTGGTTTCCAGTCTTTGGCTGCCATGAAAAGAACTGCCGTAAATATTTATAGGTCTTCTTTGTCTTTCTTTGATCTCTTTGGGGCATAGACAGCAGTGGTATTGCAGGGTCAAAGGCTTTAGGGCCATAGGATCATTTACAGCTCCCCCAATGTCCCATCAGTGTGCTTTGTTTCCTGTAGTCCCTGCAACATTGGAAATTTTCTAATCTGCTAGGTATGAAGTAGAACCTTGGAGTTGCTTTAATTTGCATTTCTCCAATTATCAGTGATTTGAAACATTTTTTCACATGGTTGTGAATGACTTGGATTTCTTCCTTTGACAACTTCCTGTTCACATATCCTTTGACCAACTGAGGAATGATTCTTGTTGTTAGAAATTTAAATCAGTTCTTTTTTGTATTTTGAACATGAGACCTTTAACCAGAGAAATTTGCTGGAAAGATTCTGCAGCATTCTATAATTTCTGCAACAACTCTGTGAGAGAGATGGGCAAACACCTGATAGTTCGTTTTATAGAGGAGGAAACCAAAGTTCAATCTGTCGATCAATAAGCATTTTTATTAAGCACTTACCATGTACCTGCCTACATGTACATGTACAAGCTACATAGTAGGTACTTAGACAAGTGGCAAACTCAGGTTTGTGTGATCACGGAGTTAATGCTACAAGAGACCTTAGGCATCATGTAGTTCACCCCCTCACATTACAGAGGAGGAAACCAGATCCATATTGGGGAAGGGATTTGCCGTGTAGCACAGGGAATAAGTGACATGGCTAGGATTCCCGGACCTGCCCTCCGACCCCAAATCCAGTGTTCCTAGAGCCTCTGACTCCCATTTCCATGGTCTTTCAATGATACCAGGTGGCCTTGATATTGGGAAATAAGATTTTGGATGAAAAATTGTACAGGATTCCAGGACAAGTGTGCGATAGTTGCCTAATACACAGTGGACTTCATTCCTAGGATGCTTGAATCTAATCCTGGGCCCAAACCCTAGGGAATGTTATTTAATATTTATTGAGTACCCACAGTGAGTGTGCTGGAGGGAATAAATTTGTGTTTGCCTGAAGACTGTGAACAAGTTGGGAACTAATAGATTTCTTTCTTATTTGTCCTCTGATAGTCTAAATAGTCATCTTGGTTTCTCTGAGTGTAAAGATTTATGCTCCTGGGATTTGGTTTTAAATTGGTTACAACCTATATGTCTCCAAAGCTATATTCATTGATGTGATTCATGGTATCCACTGTTGTTACAAAAATGGAGATTTAGAAAAATGAATGTGTGTTATTTGCTATTTGAAAGAAAAGGGTAATTTCCCTGGATGACAGTAAGATATAAATAACCCTTTTCTGGCCTTAGGTCTTTGTAGCTAGTCTGCTGTATGTGATGTTTTTATTCCAAGGTTAGGGTATCTAAATGGGGTAACACCCAAGAATGGTTGCTTTTACTGCCACTTTTGGTCTAAGAGAAGGGGTGTTGCAAGTGTTTTTTCCAGTTACAAATTGCTTGTTGCCATTTCATTATTTACTGGGGAAAGAAAAATCAACAATCAGTTGGATTGGCTACCAAAGCTGTAGGACAAGCTCAGTTATTTGGGATGTCACAGAGTCACAGAGTTCAGAGGTCAATCCATGCCGAAGAAGACAGTTTCTAGTACAGCACACTTGACAAGTGGTCAGTGGGTCTCTGTTCAGAGACCTCCATTGAGGGTGAACCCACCATGCCCCTACAGTAGCTCATTTCACTGTGGGGTGCCGCAGATTTTTAGGGACTCACATACTTGTGGATTTGACAGTATTGGCATAATACATATTATTGAAGTGTAGAGAGGGACATCTCCTGGTAGAAGGAAACCCTCCAGAAGAACACCAGTATGCTGGGGACAGAGGAACCCATCCAACAAGCATTGAGTCCACAGGCAGAATGTGCCTGCTGTGTAGGGCCCAGGGCTAGGTGTTTGAGGATACAAAGTGACAAGTATACAGATAGGTAAATACATGATCATGTGAAGGGGGCAGAGGTTAGGGAAGGTGTGAGCCTTGAAGGAAGCTAAGGATTCTGAGAGGTGGAGAAGAGAAGGCATGAAATCTAGCCTGGGCAGAGATAATCTCTAAAGTCCAGTGACCTAAAATAAGCCTGGAAAGGTAACTTGGAATCAGACTGGGAAGGGCTCTAAATGCCCTTTTAGGGGCCATAGGGAGCCACTAAAGATTCCTGAGCAGGGCAGTGAAGTGGTCAAATCTGTCTTTTGGGAAGATTATTTTGGAAGCAATGTGGAGGTGGGATTAGAGAGGGGAAAGATTGGAGGTAGGGGGACAAATGAGGAGTTCAAGTGAGAAGTAAGAAGGTCCTGCCTCAGGGTGGTGGCCATGTAAATGGAGAGAAGGGGCTATAGCTGGGAGCTATTATGAGCTTAGAAGTGACAAAACTTAGAAAGTCAGATATGAGGGGAGAGGGAAGAGCTGAGATCATGGCTGATTGGCAGGGCAGTGGTGATGGTGCCTTCAATATATAAAGCAGAGTGGCGGGAGCACATTGCTTAGCATAACTAACATTTGTAGATGTGTCAGGATGCCAGATCATTGGGGTCTGAGATCTAGAGCTGGAAGGAAGGCAGAGGGGAATATGGAGGCCCAGGGGACAGAAGTGACTTGCCCCAGGTGTCCCAGGTAGCCTGTGCCAGAGGCTGATTTGAATCTGTATGTCAATCTTCAACATGCATTTACTCCACACTTGCTCTCTGCCAGACACCATGTTAGGTGCTGGAGATGTGAAGTGAACTACTGAGCAGCCCTGTCCAGAGGCACTTTCTTCCTCCACAGGGTTGTGCTCATTGTCTTCAGCTGGACCTCGATGCCAGGCAGGCAGTGCTCTGCCACTACACTGCTTCTCTTTTCTCTCTGCTCCCTGGAGAATGTGCCCCACTCTGGGAGCTGGAGATATGAGTTTGAATGTCACACAAGCCTTCACTTCTGGAAACGAGGCAAACAGAAGTGCTGTTGTCAGTGGAAGGTTCCAAATGGGAAATGAGAACATCAGCAAGGAAGGATAAATATATACTGAATATATTAATATCCCTCTCTTTCTGACAGTCATGATGTCGACATCCTGGGGCTGTTACCATCTTGTTGCCATTTAGGATTTTATTGTGGCTTGGTTTTGTTTCCCTTGGTTCTGTCTGTGTCTTTCTTCCTGGCCTATCTTAGCAAGGATAAGAACCCCCAAGAGTCAAGTGAACTAGAGGGAGGCATGGAAAGAAAGGCCGGGTCCTGATGCACAGAGATTGAATGAACCTGCAGGCAGGCAGTCACCCCGCAGGCCCTCCTCTGTGAGTGCTCCTAGGAGTGCCACAGTTGAATAGCAGTTTAAATAAGTGATCATCGCAACCAATGGAGATGTGGCTTTCAAGCAAACTGGTTTCAGATCCCCACATCCCTAATAGATATAGGAGCTGGCCTTTGGAAGGTACCATGAGACAGATTTTTGTACATCCAGACCTACCTTGCTTGCTTGCTAGAGGATGGCTCTATTGGCAGCAGAACTGAACCCCACAATGATTCTATTTTTTTTAAAAGAAAGGTCAAATTAAATTATTTTTCAGGGTAAAAATAAAATAGCTTCCCATTTTTCCTGACAATGAGTGATCCATATTTATCTGTGTAAGCTTTCAGCATTAGACTAGAGGAGCCAAAGTGACAATTTTAGATGTAACCAGACACTGTACCTTATATATAAAGATTCAAAAATAGATTTCCTTTGCCCCTGGCAATGCCAAAGAGCCACTTGGGGGGTGTGACCAATCCAGAGTGGGAACAAAGGCTGCCTAGGCCCCACCTGCGTTTTCTTGCCTGGAAGTGACATGGGCATGTCACAAATGAGTTTGAAAGATAGTAAGATATTTCTTGTGATTCCATGGCAGATGTATTGTTGGTTTTTCCCTCCTCCGCCAACTAGAGTTATCGGAAATTGAGATGAAAAAATGCCAAAAGGTTGCATTTGTACAATTGAAATAGATAATCAGACTCCAGGCAATCATCGATGCCTTTGATCCTTCTGGGATCAGAAGAACTGCTCACATATTCAGAAACTGACTGGAAAAATATGATGGCAGCAGCTTAAATGACTCTTGGGTAAAATAGAAACTTTTTATCGGAGATTCAAACAAAGCAAGAGCCCAGCCTTCTGCTGGTGGTTCTCTCAAAGCTCTTGGACTTTCTCCTTTTCATATATATATATGGTTTGTTTGTTTTTTTTTTGCTTTTTTGGAGGGCAATTGGGGTTAAGTAACTTGCCCAAGGTCACACAGCTAGGTTTTTGTTTGTGTGTGCGTTAAGTGTCTGAGGCCGGATCCGAACTCAGGTCCTTCTGACTCCAGGGCCAACACTCTACTCACTGCGCCACCCAGCTGCCCGACTTTCTCCTTTTCTTAACTGTAATCTCTTCTTCCTTTTTCTTCCCTGCTCTTTTCAGGGGCTGAACAAAGTGGGTTCAAATGATGTCATCCCTACTAAGCTAGGATGACACTGACAGATGAATGTGAAGGACACACAGACAGTGGATGGACACCTGAATTAAATCAGGTATTGATGTTATGTCAAAGCACAGAAGTATATTCACAAGATGGTGGAAGTGTTGGATCTGGGGGCAGCAAGAGGGGCTCCAAAGCCTGCTTTGTCATGGAACTTCTCTGACCTTTAATGTCTTCACCTGTTAAATAGGGCTAGCGATAGCATCTGCTTCACAAGGTTGTTGAAACAAATGAGGTAATACATGCAAAGTCCTTTGGAAACTTTAAAGAGGGAATAGAAATTTGAGCTCTTGTTATTTTGAGGAGGGGACTCAGTGATGCTGCATGCTTAGGCTGAGGAAGAACACAATTATTTATTCCATTCTTTTCCCTTTTTTGAAAATTGGGACAACATTTATACTCCGATCTTGGGGCACCTCTCCCATTTTCCACGTCTTTCAGATATCACTGACAGTGGCTTAGCCATCGCCTCTCCTGGTTCTGTAGGACCCAAAGATGTAGTTCATTTGGGCCAAGCGACTTGAATCCATCAGGGTCAGGAGCAAGTATCTCTTCCTGTTTCCTGGGTATCAACTAGGCATCAACTGCCTGCCAGACATTTTCATTCTGCCGCTTACGGTATTAAAGTGATACTTGTTGGCACTCTACCCTCGGTCTCAATGTCTCTGATCACCTCCTTTCTCTCTAACCTCTTCCTATTACTTTCTTCCCTGAAGCCTGCAAACACATTCAGATCTCTTCCATCCTTAAAAACCCTCATTTGACCCTGACATTCCCTCAAGCTATCATCCTATAACTTTTCCTTCCACAGCTAAACTCCTAGGAAAAGTTGTCTAAGCTCTGTGCCCCCAGGCCCTTTCTTCTCCCTCACTTTCACCCCTTTAAGTGACTTCTGATCTTTTCACTCAAAGGTGACTGCTTCCTCCAAAGTTACTAATGAGCTCTTATTTGCTAAACCTGATGGCCTTTCCTCAGTCCTCATCTTTCTTGACCTATCTGCAACTCTTGCAACTGCTGACCACCCCTTCTTTGATACTCTCCTCTCTGGGTTTTCATGATCAGATGAGAGCATATTTATAAAAAGTGCATAGCACAGTGCATGGCACATAGGCCTTTCCCTTTCCCTTGAGGACACTGTACTCTCGGTTCTCTTTCTTCCGTTCTGACCACACCTTCTCAGGCTTCTTTGTTGATTCTTCATTCATATCCTGCCTTCCAAGTGTGGGCGTTCCCCAAGATTCTGTCCTGGGCCCTCTTCTCTCTGGATTCTCTCTCAGTGACCTCACCAGGTACCAAGAGTTTAATTGTCTAATCTCTGTGCAGATGACTGTCTCCTGAGTGTCAGCCATGTATCACCTACTGCCTGTAACAGTTGAAGTAAATGTCCCATATACATCTCAAATACATGTCCCAAGCAGAATGACTTCTCTTCCCTCCAAATCCACTCCACTTCTTACCTTCCCTGTTTCTGCTTCATCTTCCCAGTCACTCCTTGCCTGGACTATTATGATAGCTTCCTAATTTGTCTCCCTGTTTCTCTAGCCTATTCTCCATACAGCCTCCAAATGATTATCACTAAAGCGCAGGTCTGACCATGTCATTCCCCTGCTCAATAAACTCTGATGGCTCCCTATTACCTCTGTGACCAAACACAGATTCTTCTGTTTGACATTTAGAGCTCTTCACAATCTGGCTCCGATCTACCTGTCTGACCTTATTTTGTGCACTCTTTGGTTCAGTCAGACTGGGCTTCTTGCTTCTCCTCACATGTGATATTCCATTTTCTGTCTCCATGCCTCTGCAGAGACCAGTGGCACATGCCTAGAACTAACTTCTCTCTCAGCTCTGTCTCTTAAAATACTTAGTTTCCTCCAAATCTTACTTCAAGCACCATCTCTACATGAAGCTTTTTTTTCAATCAATCAGTCAGTCAATTAATAGATGCCATTCCCCCTCCCACCTCCCAATTGCCCTGTGGTTTAAAAAATATAGCCTTATATATATATGGGCCTCCTTCCTCAGTAGAAGGTATATCCCTTGAGGGCAGGCATTCTTTCATTTTTGTCTGTGTATGCACTAGTGCCTGACCTATATAGTATATACTTTAAAAGAACAGATTGATTGTGTTTGTGTCTTTTCCTCCTAGTAGATATGGAGGTAGGAACTGGATAGTTAAGCTTTGTATCTCCCCCAGGGCTTCTGAAGGCAGTAGATGAATGTTGAATTAATTAATGACAACCTTGGGAGTTTTTTTTTTATGGCAGAAGTGGTGGGGTTTGGCAATAGTTTCGAATGCAAGATGGGGATGGACTAGAGGCACTTTGAACTCTCTTGCATGGTATACCAGAAATTCTTTTTTTTTCCTTTTTGTAGGGCAGTTGGGGTTAGGTGACTTGCCCAAGATCACATGGCTAGTAAGTGTTAAGTGTCTGAGGCCAGATTTGAACACAGGTCCGCCTGACTCCAGGGCCAGCGCTCTATTCACTGAGCCACCTAGCTGCCCCCCTATACCAGAAATTCTACTGTGATGGGGAAGCCAATCTGGGGAAGGTTGATGGAAGGAACATAAATATATCGGTCATCAATGTAGTTGGGTCCAGTTGGCTTCTGGGGACAACATCTGGGTACAGATACCTTAGAAAAACTCAATATAGTAAAAGCCAGAGAACACAATTTTCTCCTTCCTTAAATGGGCAGAAAGATGGTGGGAGCTGCCATCCTTTCACTTTCTCCCCTTGGCCTGCCTTTTTTTTCTATTTACTTGTATACATACATATTGTTTCACCACTAAAATGGAAGCCCCATTCAGGGTTTATTTTTGTATTCCCAGCCCCTACTAGGGGTAGCTAGGTGGTGCAGTGGATAGAGCACTAACTTTAGAATTGGGAAGACTCATCTCCATGAATTCAAATGTGGCCTCAGACACTTCCTAGCTGTGTGACCCTGGGCAAGTCACTTAACCCTATTTGCCTCAGTTTCTTTGTCTGCAAGATGGGATGGATGGACAGATGGATGGATGGATGATGGTTCGGGCATCTTTGCACTTGTTTTATCCCCCAGTGCTCAAGAAACAGGGACTGGCTGGTTCATTTTAATTCAGCTTTTTGTAAATCCTCTTATCTTTGCTTCTTCATTTTTGAAAAAGGGAAAATGATTTCTGTCTGCCAGGCATCTCTGTAGCTATTTAGTATTTGTAAATGCTTTGTAGATAGAAAATGCCAGTTATTTTCATGGCACAACAGCTTTGAGGTTATGGAGCAGAGAGGGCCCTCTCCAAATAGAAGTAGAGGGGTCGTTTAAGATTGGTGCATCTTTATTACTGAGATCAGAAGTGGACATGGAGGCAGACTTTCCCTCTCCATGTCATTCTTGGCCAAAGTACCAGGTAACCAGAAACTTGGCTTGGGCCTCCCTTTCAGAAGGTAAAGAAGAATGCTAGTCCCATGCAATTTGGGGAAGACACTCTCTTTCCTTGCCCTCTCCCCTTTGAAACTTAGAAAAGTTCAGGGTGAATGATATGAATCCCAGTTCCCCAGACAGTAGCCTTGGAACAGCCCCTAACTAGGCGCTCATCAAAACAAAGGTCAGCCCTGCAAGTTATGAAAAGAGAAATCTGGCCAAGAGGAGGAGTGTTCCCGTGGACAGGGCTAGGACGACACTTGGACTCTGAATGCTGGTCTCTCTTTTTGCTGAGTGTGAGCAGTGGTAATCTGTTAATGGAAAGTTGTTGAGCTTCTTACTGCCCGACCTAGGCTTTATTAGATGCTCAGGTCAATCTACCGTCTGTCTTTCAGATAATTAAATACAAAGGAGAAGGAACGTTTTTATGAGTCAGCTATGGTAATATTTTATTATCAGCCTTTCATTTCTGCATTCTCTATACAGCATCATAAAAGGCAGTATTTGAGAATCCTGCCTGCCATCCCTCCTCTCCCCAGCTGGTTGCAGGCTCCAACATATTTGCAGATGTTCTCCTGAACTTGCCCGTGTTAAGACAGATCTGCACCATTTTGGGGTGAGTGAGAAGGTGATCAGGGAGGACTTTCTGCCCCAATGCATGGAGAGTGATTGGCAAGAATCAGGCCATTGATGATACATGCATTTCTATCATAGTAATAAGGTAACTACATAATAGCCATAGAGGGCAAGTAGCCAAGTGCCTCACAGGCATACATTTGCTGGCTTACACATGGATATCATGGATTGGCTTACTTGCATGGTGCCTAAGTTTGGCACTAGACCCTCCCCAACATGCGCGCCACCCACCAGTTACAAGGCATGATAACCCGACAGATGACCCTCCCTCCTTGGTAGCAGTACGGGTAGGGGTAGAAGCCCAGTAAAGGCTCACACACCCGGCGGCAATAGCGGTTACCCCGACGACAGTAAATACAACAATAACCTCTTTCATCCAGCATGGGGTCAAATTCGACTCCATTTTCGGTCTGCAAGAAAAATAAAGAAGTTGACTTGAAGAGATTAGGCCTAGTACACAGAAGACCCTCCCAAAACGTGAGAGCTACAGGTTACTTGGAAGAAAGGCCAGATAGGGAATTAAGTTCCCTGGTCAACATCACCCTTCATGATTTTTTAAGTAAGCCAATAGTGATCTACAAAATTATTATAAAATTAGTTTCCCTCCCCCTGTGGTACCATTCAAGTTTATAAAACAACCTCTTTTGCTATCGTTGCCATTCTAATGAATGTGACTTGAAATGGTGTTAAAAGGAGGACTGCTTTTGGAGGTTCCCTACCCTTTTGTAATGATCCCCCTTTCCCCCTTCTAATTGTAGATGAAGTGGGTGAGGTCTAGAAATACGTTACCCCAAACTGTCAGGTGGTTAAGAAGCACAGCAGAGCTGTGGTGGGAAAGCTTTGGAATGAAATAAAGCACACGGGCTGTCGGAAGCATTTTAGAAAGTCCTGATCTAAGGTCTGAGCACATCATGAAAGAGCTGGTCGTTACCTAACCCCCAAATTTACATAGTCGTTCACTGGGAGATCCTCTTCAGCTAGCTGTCGGCTCTGGCGTTTCTTCCCAGGCTTCACTTCTGGGTCTATCCACTGCTCATTGAGGTCAATCCCACTTTTTCGGTTTGTGAGAAAGTGGACATTTTCATTTCCTCCCTCAAAGTCCTGAAATTCAGAAGCTGAGACGACAAATGTTAGTACTGTGCCAAAGTGCTGTTCCCAACATCTCTGTGCAGGCTCTGTGGGGCCTCAGCCGTAGAAGGGTTTGTGCTTGGAGAGTTTTTCCCTAGTAGCTTTGGTAGGGGTAAATTACTCACACCCTTTAGCTGATGTACTAAAAAGGGATATTTTCGAAGCTAATAGTCTACCAGCTACCCAAGCACAGATGTTGTTATCTTTATAGTCACTAAAAAATATTCTTCCCCAAACTATTTTTGCCCTAGGAGAAAACATTCCTAGTTACAGCTTTATTCTGTGATGTCTAGAAATGGGGCCACCAAGGTCTCTGTTCACCTGGGGTGACCACAGGAGGTGCTCAGGGCCCTTGGCTTTGCCAAGCTGGCTCGTTGGCCTTCTCCACTCTGCCACTGGAGAAGCAGACGCCCAGCAGGGGTCCCGTCTTCCAGGGAGAGGGCCTCACTGCGGAGGCCCACTTTGGGACTGATCTTTGCTCTAGGTGTGGAGCTGCAGAGGTTTGAGCAATGAGCTGGTATATTGGGTGGAATGAATACAAATGGGTAATGAAAGACAGACTGCCTCTTTGCTATCACTAGCCACATTGGGGCGGTGTTACTCTTGCCGCTATATCGAAGAGCCTGTCAGCATAAATTTGTCTGATTTCTAACTTGGCTGTGAAAACCCCCTCTTCTCTGGCAGTTGGTGTGTACGGTCTCATCTAGGAAGCTAGACTTTGCTTTACAAGAGAGGCTGCTTCCCGGAGATCGTTAACCCGTATTGTCTTTGGAGAAAAGACAACTTCTTACCTGTTAGGAGTGTGGGATGGATCCAATGTATGCTCACATTCTGGCACACTTCAAAGATTTTGGAGCCTTTCAGGAAGTCTTTGTTTTCAATAGGCTTTTCTCCTGGAATCCAAACCATAGATTGCTCAAAGTAGGTTGTTGTGATTTCGTCATTCTGGAAAAGGAATGTAGCTGGGGTGAGTGGAAGGCGGGGTGAGTGGAAGTCGGGGAGAGAAACCCAAACCCAATAACCTCGCAGGTCCCGTTTGATGTGTGAGCAAGATCTGGGCTGAGCTAACAACAAGCCCAGCAGCTAGCAGCTAAACCATTTTCAAGTTCGCCAAGCCCTTTATGTTGTCTCATTTGAGCCTCCTAGGTGGCTTTATTATTCCCTTTTTTACATAGGAGAGAATTCAGAAATTCAGACTGAATGAGATTAACTGACTTGCCTGGGGGCACATAGCTAATGTCTAAGACAAGTTTGGACTCATGTCTTCTTGCCTCCAAGACCAGCCGTCTATGCAGTGTGTCACCTAGGTGCTTAGGGAGGTGCAAGGAGGTCAAAGCTTGGTTTGAGGAAGCAAGGGTGTAGGAGCACAGATTTAGAACTGGAAGGAGCCTTGCTCCTCCAACTCCCTCCTTTTACAGAGAAGGATACTGAGATAGGTTGACAGAGGCTTTTATGCCATGTCAAACCCAACAACAGGCTTCCGATGCCTTCATTTCTTACCCTGGGACCTAGAAGCAACTGTTCATCCTTTGCCACCTTTTACAACCCCCATGGCCAGTCTGGCCCCTGTTCTTAGTACGTTGTTGGGACCAAGATCACTCTGTACCCAGTGTGGCTGTCAAGTGGCTCTCCTTCCCCATGTTGGCAGTCACTGTCACCACCTGATGGGTGGGGTTCCTCTGCTCTCACTCAGTCCCAGATCATGGAGACAGTGATTATTTGTAAAGATCGTCTTGAAAGAGTGGTCCTACATCTAGGGCCATAGCCTCACTGGGACTACCTTTGGAGATGTTTGATCACCATCACTATTTCTTGGGCTCTGTGAGGATGTCATTCCTGCATTCAGGCCTCCTTATTGACTTATCTTCTTGCCTTAAGACATTCCCTAATCCTCCCCCTCCCAATGATGAAATCTCTCAATTTCATTCTTTCCCTGTTCTAAGCTTTATGATTTCAGCACTCTAATTTATTCTCTGTAGAATGTCTTTGCATATTTTTCCAAGTAATTTATAATACTAAACCCTATGCTGTCTTGTGCTTAAAAATCTGTAAGGACCTTGGTATGCCATGAAAGGAGCTGTCTGTACAAGATGAAGTTGTCACATTGAATAGAGTCATTAGCAAGACCAGACCTGTTTCCACATTGATACTTGGTACATTACACTTGCAGGTTCTGTGCAGGCAGTATCAGTAAGAGGGTTTGTGTCCTTTCGACTCATCGATTTACCAGGAAAATAACTTGGAACCTGCCTGTGCCCAAATATATGGGCTTAGTATCATTTTCCTATGGATGAGAAAGCCGGAGAGACAGTGTGCTTAGTAGATAGAGCTGCCTCAGAGACAGGTAGACCTGGGTTCAAGTTCCCCCTGTGCCCCCTTCTGGCTGTGTAAGCTCAAGGAGTCATTTTCTCTCTCTCCGTGGCCACCTTTGTAAGACTAGAAGTTGCAGAGCACCCATAGATCTGCACGAGTGGAAGGAAACCCCAAGTTTTTGTTCCTTGCAAAGATCTGGCAAAATGTACTGAAGAATAGATCAGGGCGAGAGCCCCATGAGGGCCCATGCAGAAAGAAATCCTGGAAATGCTTCTTGATTAATAGAAAGCTCCAGAAGCTGATGTCTAGCTCTTCCAAAATACTATGTAAAATTTCTGTTACAGTTGGTGCACAAGGCTGAGTATCTCTGCTGATTCAGCTTTCTCCATGTCCCACTTTGGGTCATAGTTGTCCCTCCTCTAGTAATTACCACCCTGTTTCTTGATTGCACTGATTTGTGTCTTTAAAAATATTCCTAGAATGTTCTGACCAAGACCTTGAGGTCACAGCAGCATTTTTTGTCTCTCTGTAATTGTCCTTTTAAAAAACCCTCTAACAACAGGGATCAGTCACCTTTAGCTCAGGGTGTGCTACCAGTATTACCAGTGGGGCCCTAGGTCAGGCAGCAGGTGAAGAAAAATGGTCAGGAAAAAGACTGGGCTGCTGGGGAAGGAGATCAATGAAAGGCAGAGTTGGGGTGGCAGTAGAGAGAGGGGGACCCTGTGCCCATTCCCTTTATAGTCTGTCAATTTTCGCATCTCAGGCTATTGATTTCTACCTAGGTGTGCTGGTCTAGCTACAAGCAAAGCAGCTGGAGGGAACAAATAACCTTTTGAAATCTGAACTGCTCAAGTTCTTATTGCACCAGAGCTGACTTCCCCTTCCTTGGTCTTGACCTTTTCTTCTTCAATGAAGCCCAGGTAGGACTATGATGTCAGAAACTCCATGGAAAGGAGGGTACAAATGAATGGAGAGCATAAAATAAAGGTCACAGTGGCTATGTATGGCCCTTGACCATGTGAACTTTTCTACCACCTTGTTTTGGGCGGGGCTGACTTGGTTTTCTTTGAAGTCATCCCTTATTTTCTCTGCTAAAGGCCTCTTCTGACACCTCATGGTGGTATAGAGGGGATCCTAGGCTCTGCCAGCAGAGCACAAGCTTGGGCAGAACCTACCATGCTACAAATAAGTGCCTGATTTATTGTGTTGTTGATTGTAAAGACCGAAGAAAGTGATGGAGAAAGTATTACTAATATCTTGTCCAAGCCCCTCATTTTACAGATGAAGAAACTGAGGTTCAGAAAGTTAAGTGTCCAGGGTCATATGGGTAATAAATACAAGAGTTGAGATTCAAATTGAATCCATCTGATTCCCAAACCAGTGTAGTTTGCTATGCCACACACTATGTAATGGCAGGCTTGCTGTCTAGGTCAGCGTCGAGAGAACTTCCATAGATCAAAGTGACCCATCTTTGAGTTCCTGAAGCATCGGAGCCCTGTCCCTTATTTCCTAGAAGCTCAGCCAAAATTGTAGGGCTATATATGTGAATGGCAGCATGTGTCAGGATCTGGAGCTCAGGGGCTGCGGGCACGAGAGAAACAACGGTACGCTTACCTCAGCGTCTTCCATCTCGGTTTCATCGAAATCAGGGATTACTTTAATCTGAGTTTTCAGGAAGCATTTTTGGAGTTCAGCAAAGAAGATACCGGTGTAGCCCTAAAAAGACACAAAGCCCCACTCCCTGAAACGGCAGAATTGGGCAACCAAATGGACCTTTTTCCTCTAGGGCTTTGGTTAGAACAGTTTGAACCCAAAGTTGTGGCTTAAAAAGGAAACAGTAGCACAATAGGCTCTACTACATCAGGTCAAACACTCTGACTTTGGACAGACAAAGTAGAAGGGGGAGATATCCAACTTACATTTTTAAAGTCATGGATTTCCAATGTCTCATCACTGCCATTTCCACTTCGGAAAATCTCTGTTTTGGTTATAGGGTCAATTTCCATCAAGATCTTTTTCTTCTCCCCATTGCTGAAGAATGTATGCTCTACATCATAGATCTGGGGGAACAAGGAGGAAAGCCAGCTCTGAGATACTCAGAATATTCTCTCTTTTTGGTACCATCTAAGGCACATTGACCTTTGCTCCATTGCTTCCCCCAAGGCCCAGGTGATGATGGAGCTGTCTGAGTAGCTCACTGCTGCTAATGCTGTGACTCTGAAAGCCAAGGGAGGGGCTTTGAGATCATAAAGCTGAATGGCAGGCTCTTTAGAAGCAAGACCTCTGGTGCTCGCCCCTGAGAAATTGCCGGCTAAGTTCTAGCAGCTCCGTTTGTAGACCTTGACGAAATATTAAACCACCTTGAAATAGACCAATGAGGCTGTAAAATGTTGCCCCCTTGTGTTAAGTACAGGGAATATTTATCGTTCTCTGGATCGGTGGACCCATAAAGTTCATTTAGTTAACCACCCTCTCCAGGTAGGCATCACCTAAAGCTTTCTGAAGGGGGAGCTGCAGTCTATTAGCACTCTCCAGCAAAAGGAGATTTCCCAGTGTCCCTTTCAGTGGCTTGAAGCCTTTGGCACCTAAAAGAATTTCCTTAGAGCTTTTTGTTATAGACTCAGTTTGTTTCCTCTCCTTTGGCTCCTGCAGGGAGAAAGGAGAGTAGATGGCGCCCCATTCCTACCATTTAAATCCCTGAAAACCATTGATTGTTCCTGCTCAGCCTCCTTTTCTTCTGGCCGAATAATTGAGAATCTTTTCTGGCCTCAGTTTTCCTTATTTAGCTTGTCTTCCTGGGAGCTAGCCTTGACTCCCTCACATTCACATGGCTTTCTTTTTATAGCTTAGAAAAGGGAGCTCTTGGGTGGGAAAGGGAGTAAATGGCACTGACTCCAAATCTCATGCTTGTTCCACTGCACTGAGTCCATGCAGCACCACTTATCCTACTACATATCTACAAAGGCGTGCCTTCTAGCTTCTGCATGGTTTACTCCTTCGTGTCTTGGACTCCTCCAGTCCCAAGGACTGGAATGACCAATCTCAGAATGAGCTGGTTAAAGAATATTAGTACAACCCGACTCCACACCTTGAAGCCTGTTTTAACCGTGCTGTGGCCATTGATTTCAGCAAACTTCTTTTCCTTTCTGAAAGAGACCTTGGAAAGCTGTGAGCCTTGGAAAGCATGTCCTCAGGAGGGACAGCATCTCCTCAGTGACAGTCCAATCTAGCCTGTGTTTTTGGTGTCTACAGATATCTGCATTCCACTATTGGTTTAACCCGGTCAGTTTGTCCTCAACTCCAGCAGAGAAACAAATTGGAATAGTTTGCTGTAACAAGGGTTATTTGGAGCCCAAAAAGAGGCTGACCAAGTTGAATAACAAGAGACTGGGTCTGAAATAGCTTTCTTTCTTCTTCCCCCTCCCATCCCCATGATGGCTAGCCGGGGGCCTTCCTGTGCACACAGTAGGTGCCCCACAAGCATTCATGGAATGACTCCTTTTTGGGGGGGGGTGAGACTGATCTCACCAGAAGGAGATTCTTTTTTTCAAGCAAATGGTCAAGGTCAACTGGGAGGCAGAAAGGGAAGAGAAAAGGCACCCCCAAGATCTATGGCAGGCATGGAGTTAACTAAGGAAGCCTGAGCTGGTCGGTGACAGGTAGCAGATTCCATTAGGCTTGGTACTTGCTCCTAGCTATAAATATGTCCTTGGTTTCAGCTCCACAGCCAGCTTGAGAAAAGAGAAACCTCTACCCAGAGTAACAAATCGAGCTCTCTGTCAGCTGGACCTATGGGGGGGTTGAGGGGGAGAAGGTAAGAGAAGCATCCAGCTCAGATTCAGCCTTGTCAGGTCTCCCAACAGGGCAGAATTTGTGTTAGAAACACTCTCAGTCCCTGAGATAAACTTCACTGCCACTGCCCATAGTGGTGTTTCATCAGTACCGCCGTTGATGGATTGGTGCATGGAAAAATGAGGTTAGAGACCAGGGGCTGGATGTTGGAATGCTGCCTACCTGGGCCCCAGGAAAGTACAGGCTGCATTTTCAATCATCGGAGGAAGACTCTGAAATTGGACTGGAGACGTTTCGAATTTCGTTCTCCTGGAGAATGAGTTTTCCGGCATGTTTGGCAATGCACCCTGCTTGGACACCTTGCAGATAAATATTATTGGAAAGTGGCAACGGTGCTAAGCTCAGCAGATCGCAATGATTTTCCAAGTTTCTCGGGGAATATTCTTTGTTGGAGCTACCTTTGTGACTGTCTTCCTCCATCACTGTTGCTGTGCTGGTAGTTGCTGACTCTGTGATTGGCTTGGTAACAATGGGAGGCAGAGTAGTGCCGTAGAAGGAAGGAACCTGGGGTTTTATAGAATCATAGCTCTTAGAGGACATCGAGTTTATTCTCTGCTGACTTTCCAGATGGGGAAAATGAGGCCAAGAGGTATGAAATGACTTTTTCAAGGACACACAGCGAGTAAGTTTCTGAGGAAGGAGCTGAACCCAAGACTTCCTTACTTCAAGTCCAGTGAGGTATCCTCTGAGCCACCTGATTGATTTAGAGACTGAGGGTTTGGGTTCTAATAACCAATTCTGCTTCCTATGACCCACCTGTGTGACCTTGGGAAAGTCACTGTGCCTTTCTTGGCTTTAGTTTTGTCCTCTGTAAAATGGGGCACTAGGTTTAGGTGACTTCTAAAGTCCCTTCAAACTTGGATTCCTATGGTCCTAACTACAGAGGACTCCATTTGCCCCAGAGCTACTTATTTTCAGCACTAGTACAATCCTTGAAAGTGAAGGGCTATCTATCCAATTATGTGGATACCAGAAGTAGTGCTTTTGAGGCTGAGGGTCTGGGATGGTGGCCCTGATCTGCTATCCTCCAGTGCCTTGAAATGTGTGAGGATGGGTTTGAGGGGCTCCATCTCTTGTCTGGTTTCCCGTGGGAAATGCCTGATCAGCTTTTTTGGGGGGGGGGGGCACAGTCATAGGCTCCGCATGGGGCTGGCCAGCTCATATGTGTCTGGTGATCTGTGATCTCATCCTAGATGGGGAAGTCTCTCAAGTGGGACAGTTTCCACCCACACTTTCTCATCCTGTGAGACCCTCATCCATGTACTCCCCTAAGTTCTCCACAAGGGCTCTCTCCAGTGTGTGAG
This sequence comes from Gymnobelideus leadbeateri, assembly GCA_011680675.1. NCBI lineage: Eukaryota > Metazoa > Chordata > Mammalia > Diprotodontia > Petauridae > Gymnobelideus > Gymnobelideus leadbeateri. Next base: position 206,127 of record WOXC01001833.1, read on the forward strand.
GCCATTCTGCCAGGTGTCTGCTATAGCACTTAGGCTGTCCATCCATTTTCCTTGGTAATCAGTACACAATCACACATCTCCTTTTCCCAGTATGCACTACTTTGTGTCTATCACTTATAATTGGTAATATCACTCAATCTGTGTAAGCTCACTATATATCTCCCCATTGCTGTTTGGGCGACCAGGAATTTTAATTCGTGGTGTACGTCTGTGCATTATCACTGAAAGAATGTAGGTGTTAAAAAGATGAGCCTTTGTTTCCGGTAGAAGCTTGGGATCATGGTAAGCTCTGTGCAGCTTCTCCAAGGCCAGCCAGCCTACTCTCCTCTGTTGCTCCTTTCTGGGCCCAGCTTATCACTCATTTGCAGTGTCTAAGATCAGTGTACTAACAGCCTGCTTTCTGCACCCTCCCACCTACTGCAATTCATAGTCTGAAGAATAGGTATTCTCTGCTCACTTGGCCTTTCCTGTGTGGATAGTTAGACTAAACTTTTCTGGGTGCTTATGGATCTCATTTAGTAGTCTCTGCAAAGGTCATCTGCAAATGGGCACACCTGGAACATCTCCAGGCTGGCTTGTCTAAGAACCAAGCTCACAGCCTTGGCCTCATTGGCATCAAGCTCTAGTGTGCTATGCTAACTGGTCCAAATAGGGACTTTCTGAGGAACAGGGGACCAGATTAGCTTTGTCCTACCCAATATCAAACTAAGGAAGAACCAAGCTACCTACGCTGATGTAGATAAGAGTAGGCATTAAACTTTTTTTTTTTTTTTTTGGAGGGCAATTGGGGTTAAGTAACTTGCCTAAGGTCACACGGCTAGGTTTTTGTTAGTGTGTGTTAAGTGTCTGAGGCCGGATTCAAACTCAGGTCCTTCTGACTCCAGGGCTGATGCTCTATTCACTGCGCCACGTAGCTGCCCCCCTAGGCATTAAACTTTGACCCCTAACCCAGAAGCAGCTAGTGGCCAAGTTGTGAAGGGGGGTATTTCTCTTTGCCATCCCCCACCCCTGCCCCATTTGCTTGTTGGCTCCCTTCCTGCTCTGCTCAAGCTAATCAGGGGACAGCAAACCCAATTAAGAGTGCAATGAGATCAGCTGGCACTTCGTCACAGGAATTGCAAAACCCCAGCGAAGCCACGGCGGTGGCGAGGCAGACGGGTTCCTTTTTCTCCCGCCCCAATCTATTTGAATCCTTCTACTCAGGCGGCAAATGAGCCTCATCATCCATTTTTCATGGGTTTTCATTTTTTTCTGTCTCTTTTGTTTGCGATGGCCTCTGAGAGTGGAAAACAAAGCTTCTCTGAAGGGGACCATCGCTGCAGACCTTGGGGTGATAAACCTGTTAGGGGTCAGTAGGTTTAGTCTGTTCAGAAAGAGTGGGGGACATTTGGTCTGGGGGGTGTTTGGGCTTTGAAATCTGCGATTTATCTGGTTGCTCTTTTCCCCAGCCTTCATCCTTCAATATCTCCTCATGGGGTACATTTCCTGAAGCCGAAATGTGTGCTCAGAATAGCAGCTGGCAGGTGTTAATGTGGGGGAGTAGGGGGCATTTGAGGGAGTGCAGTGTACCTCAGGCTATTTCATATCTGAGGGGCCTGATGGCTATGAAATGACCTCCAGGTAGTGAGTTACCTGTGCAAGTAGACTTTTTTCCTAGAGGAGCCTGGTCTCCTGGATCTTCAATTACCCCTTTCAAAGTATGGAAAAAATCTGGCCTAAGTAGTGCAGACATTCCTCCTTTTCAGCAAGGTTTGTCTCAGGAGCTGCTCTTTGCATCTGCAGATCCAGAGCTTGAGAAGTTTTTGCCCTTCCCCCTTCCCTTCTTTGGCCTTTGGGTCAGCTGTGTCTCCCTGGCTAATTCTTTGCTGCTTTTACTGTCAGACCATTGGTTGGCTGAGCAGTTGATGGTGCCCTCTCTTAGGACTGGGGCAAGCTTGGTACAGGGATGGCATCATTTGATTGGGGGAGACGAGCTTGGTCACTGGGACAGGGCTGGGGAAGATGACCTGAGGATGATTTCAAGTCAGGGAGTTATAGCACCCAAGGATTCTACTAGTCTTTGAACATCTCAAAATACTATCACATGGGCTACTGCAACATGATTGGAAACAACCATTTTGCTGCACCTAATAAGGCGTCCAAAGTGATGGCTCTGGCGTCTGAGCTACTCTTTCCCCCATGGGCCCAATTGCACTGCCAGTCACACATGGGCAGTCCGCTTTGAAGGCTTGTTCCTTTGTCATTGGTGCCCTAGAAGCTCCCTTAGGAGGAGCCGGCCACCCAACCCATCTATGTTTGCAGCATTCCGACGCTTTCTTTCTACTTAATCAGTGTGAACTGTCCATGGGTAGCTCAAGCAGGAGATGGTCCAGTGGGGGTTGCTATCCAAGTGTGAGTTTGGTTCTTGGAATGCAGGAGGAGGAAGAGGGAACTCTAACAGAGCTGATGGGGTCGTCGACGTGGCAGCAAAAGAAAGTGAAGCCCATTCCTCCCCCTAAGGATATGAATGCAAATGCTTCTCCACATAGCAGTTTGCCAGGCAGTGGGGAGGGGAAGGGGGGACCAATGGGAACTTTGGGAGGAAATCTATATTTCTTATGTGCCCTGAAGAAGAGTGAAGAAAAGAGGTCTCTGGCCAAGCCTGATGAAGTAAAGAAAAACCACACCCAGACTGTGCAAGTGAGAGCCATGTTTGAAAGGACAGCTACAGCTCACTGGCAGGGAGCACAGTCGCCCCTTGCTCTGAGACCCTGACTTTCTGCTTTAGAATCTTTGCTTTATAGAATGTTAAAAATGCAAGTGACCTTCAGATCAGCTAATCCAACCCTCTCCTCTTCCAGACAAAGGAAGAAGCTGATGGCTTGGAGAAGGGAAAAAAGACTTGTCCATGGTCACAGAGAGAGTCATTGATAGAGTGGGATTCAAAGTCAGGCCTCCTGACTTAATTCAGTGCAGCGCTGGGAGCAAGTGCCACATGGCATGCTCGTGGGGGAAGGCAGGTTCACTAAGGAGGAGCTCACTTGGGGTCTGACTGCAGTGTTATAGCTTCTATTTTCATTAAAATATTCTTGCGAACTAGGTGCTAAGCTCAGTTGTTTCTAGCTGCTGAAGGATTCATGACTGTATCCTATCAATTTTGGTGCTCTGAGGCAGAGCCTTGTTGGCTAACCCTGGTCTCCTTACTAGGGTCCCAGGTCCTCTCTTTCTGTTCCTTGTGTTCTCATAACTTCCAGGGACCTTGGTTTCTCTGGTGATTCCTCAGACTGCCCTTATCCTGAAAAACTCAGGCAGGGTCGGGGAGGTATGAATGGGGGGGAAGCTACTTCCTTGGTTGTATGGAGGAGGAGCTAAGAAGTTGCCTCTAGGAATTTGTGACTTGCTATTAGGGCACCTAAGGACCAGTGGCTACCAGCTTTTGTAGGCAACCAGGTGCCCTGGAGGAATGCCTACCTCTTACCCTCAACTTCTAGTTACTGGAATCAGGGGAAGCCTGGTTGGGCCCTCTGGTCCAAGCCTTCCAGCCCTCCTGATTCACCTGCACAGAATTCATTCCAGACATACACATACCCAACCTTGCCACAGACAATTCTATTCTCATCTACTCTAAAGGTTTCTCCACCTGGCCCCTAAGAGTTCCTCTGCTCACTTCTCCTCCTTTCCTTCATTCCAGGTAGGCAAAATGCTCAAAATACATTGTCCAAAGAGCACCAGAACTTACTTATGAAGTTTTAGAGAGGGTCTTCCAAGACCCTGGGCAACTTCTAGGAACCCCAGGTCTGTGTTCCATTGGGTGCAGCCAGCCCCCAAAGGCACAAGGCCAGACACTAGTGGCCTTCTTGAGGCAGTTTGCTGTGCTTGAGATGTGATAGGGATCAGCTGGTTTCCCCTGGGCTCAACCTTCCCCATTTCCTCAAACTTTGTGTGTGTGTGTGTGTGTGTGTGTGTTTTAAAATGTCAAAGGGAAGAGATTCAAGTGGGCCTTGAGCTCCCTTTAGGAGATGAAATCTGAATCTTTTGTCCATACAAGGTGGGAGGTGGTGGGGGAAGCAGCTAGGAGGAAGAGGACTTATTGGAATGAAAATGTCAACACCAGATGTGGGATTTTAAATAAATACAGCTTATTTTAAACAGATGTATGAAAACAAAATAAGGTGAGGGTGGGGGTGGGGTGGGGAGCAGACACCAATACTGGGAGGCAGCCCTAGGACAGCAGAAATGTCCCCTCCGTCAGGAAGTGGCCCAGCAGCATCAGCTTTCTCTAGTCAACAGCCCCACAGGCTTTAAAGGCAGCCAGGAGAACTTGGCTGTACCTTCAGAACTGGAATTTTCCATAAGCCATGCATTTGAAGGGCACCTTCTCCTTCATTTGGCCATGCTACCTGTACCTTTATCCTCAGCCCCACCCACTTTTCCTCTTGAAACCCTCCTAAGAATCTGATCTGTTCCAAGACTGAGTAAACTCTGGACAAACCTTTATGAGGGCAATGTGAAAGGGAGGCTCATGGGGGCCTTAGGCACTGGAGACCAGACTTCTCATGCTTACAGTCCTATCGTGGTCTCCTATCTCCTCACTAAGCCTCCAGAGTGGAGGCTTCACTGCTTAGCAAGGTCATGAAATGAGCTGAACTCCAGCAATCAGATTTCAGTGGCTGCTTCTGCAGGCTTGGACTACATGGAGGAGGCTCCATGTCAATTCCCTAGGGACATAGGAGGGTGGCACATGGCTTCATGCCATGGGAGGCACAGGCCTTCATCATCTAATTGCTAAACCTAGCTCACCACAGAAAAGGGAGAAAGAGATGGAGGGCTAACTGCCGTTAGTCCTGGTGGCATAAGGCAGCCCACTGCTTAGGGACCTGTTAGGAGGTGAGCTTTGAGCAGCCTTTACACAGAGCCACATCCCTGAGACAGCATCCTTGGAACAGGATTCTTGGTTAGCTCTGAACTTTCCCTCCACTCGTATGGGACGGTCATATTCGTGCGTGCTCTGAGACACCCTCTGGTTCTGATTTACCAAGGCCTGTGATTGCCCCTTACTCACTGAGACAAGAACAGGTAATATAAAGAAAAGAATTCTAGCAGCCACCAGGGGACAGGAAGAAGTTTGGGCTGACTGATGGGTCTCATTAAAGCTGCAGTCAGGTCTCAACAATGCCCTTTGGGCCTTCTGCAGCATGGCACATTCTACCAGGGTTTGTTTGCTGTGAGCTTTTCTTTCTTGCTCCCTTCCACCCCCTGCCCCTTTTGGCCACAATTGTCATCAACCAAAAGTGGCCTTCTTAAGGTACTATAGCAGCAGAAAGGAATAGTAAGAACATCTGGGAACACAGCTGGAATTTGTTAGCTCTTGGGCATTGGGTCTTCAGGGGTTGCAACTGGAGTTGGGACTATGGGGGGGGGGGGCAGGAGCCACTCCCCATGCAGTTGTAAAGATAAAAGCCAGGTTCCCACCTAGTCTTATAGAACCTCATTGTGGCAGATGACTCAGTAAGAATTTTTAAAGGACAGAAATCGCTTTAAAGCAGCACCCACTAGCTGTGCTGCTATGAGTAAAATGACCAAGCCCCCTGCATCGAGGCATATCCCATGATCCTCTATTTAGAGGTGCCACGTTTCTCCTGCTCCACCCTTCCCTCTCCACCCCTAACCTCAGTTCAGCACATCTTGGCCCTTGGGGGGTGGTGTGGAAACAAAAGGGTTAGCTTTCCTCTAACTTAGGGAGATTCTGCTGTGTGGGGCACCTCCCCCACCCCTCTGATGGTTCCACTGGGCAGTCACCTGAGGAATTAAGGAAGTGCTTCTAAAGCATGGGCAGCTGTGTTTACCTGAGGACCCTCTTGCCTCATCTGCTGGCCTGGCTGCCCTGGCTGCTCTGTGCGTTGTGTGGGGGCTGTTGGGATGGAGGAAGAATGCTAACTGTATACTGGGGGAGAGGAGGGTAACCCTCATTCTTTTTCCTTTTAGTCTTTACTCTCTTACTTAAACATGGGCAGGCTTTGTTGGAGACCAAAGAAAATGTCAGAGGCAGGGGAGGGATGGCAAGGGAGAGGTGTTGGTGGCACCAGAGGGCCACAGGGGCAGCCTTTGGGCTTCATTTTAAAAATCAAGACCAGCTTCAGGCATATGATTCCCAGTTAAGCACAAATAGAACTTTTCTTTTTCAATTCAACTCATTTTCAATTAAAACATTTTTTGAACTGAGTCCAATCCAATCCAGCAAGCTTTTATGAAGCCCTACTATGTGCCAGGCACTATGTTTGGCACTAGGGACACAAAGATGAGAGGGAGACAGCCCCATGCCTCAGTTCCCTTGCCAGTTCCTACCCCTCTCCTCTCTCCCAGGCTCCCGTCCCTTCATCCTCAGCTCTGCCTCCTGGGCTCTCCAATTTTTCTGTGGGGAACCTTTATCTTCTCCTCATTTTTCCTGGTTCCATGCTTTTCTCTCTCCATGCCTTCTCTCCCACCCCCCAAAAACCCAGCAGACTAAGAACCAAAGATAGGGAAGAAGAGGAATAGCAAAAAGGCTAAAAAAACCACCTCCACACTCTGCTTCACAAAGGCTGTGCCTAGGCAAGATGGACTTCAGTCACCCTCCACAATGGTTTATTCTGGAAACTTGGCCAATTGTTGTCAGCTTTCTATGGCTGAAAGGATATTTAGACAGATCAATGAATGTGGATACACTTTTTGGGGAAGGGCAGGACAAGCTTGTAATCTCATTGATATAGGGAATTCCTGGTGCAAAATCTTAGAGATGTGTCTGGGCTATGGAGAAGTGAAATGACTTGTCCATTGTCACCCAGCTAACCAAGACAGGACTTGAATAAATGTCCTTGTGACCCCAGATCCATCAGTTTATCCACTCTACTGAGCTCTGTGTGGGTACATGTGTAGATAGTCTTTTCTGGAGGGGAGTGTGAAGTTGCCAGACTTGTTATTTCATTAGCGTAGAGAACTTCCAGTGTGGAAAATTCCTTCATCCACACAGATGGGCAATTTGTGATCTAAGACTTGTAATCTGTGGTTTTAGAGTCGAGTAGGGTGCTGAGAAGTCATGACTTACCTATGGTCACCTACCTAGCATATGTTAAAGGGAGGACTTTAGCCTGGGTCTCCCTGACTCCAAAGCCATCCCCCTACACTCTATGCCGCACTGGCTCTTACAAATACGCAGTGTACACTGTAGCACAAAATGACAATGTGATTCCTGAATCTCTGTGGGTGGGATAACTCAACTTAGCATTTTGTGGGGCTTAAGGAGCGATAATCAGTCACCCGAACACCAAGCCAGCCCCAGCCAGCCGAGGGATTGCTAAGGTGCCCGGGGCCTGTGATTGAACTTCTTTGGCATCTGCCTTGTGTCGCTCCTGTCTGTAGTTAGTGGGACTTGAGTGCTGCTAATTAAAAAGAAACCACAAGTGTGATCCTAGGGATCGGAGCAACTCCCTGGGCTTGCTGGGGTCCCCCTTGTTGCCTGTTCACCTGGGAGATGCATTAAGGCAGAAACATAATCTCTGCAAATCCCTCGTTGTTCCCTTTCTGCCTGCTTCTCCTTCGGTGGCAGGGTAATTGCTTTTCCACCAGTTTCTAGCCAGATAATTGAAAGAAAGATGGAAAGTATTTTCTCACAATAAACCTTGCTTCAGTGAAGATTCTTAACTCCTTAAGGGCGAATATTACACAAGCCCAGGTATAAACTCAAATACAAGGAGCACCTTCCGCGGCTGCTCCCTGCCTTGGTGAAGTCAGGATACATCGTTAGAAATAATAGAGAACAAAATCCCGATTCTATCACATAGCCAGAACATAGACACACAAATGACCTCAGGAGCTGATTTTTCACAAAATGCATAAACCACAGTATTCTGCAAATAGGCCACTTCATTCGAGTCTGCAGAAATGAAAGCACTTAGGTAACATGGTGGATTTCCTTACCTTTTGGGGTTCGAGGTTCCAGAAGTGCTTGCCCCCCAAAAATATGAGAGTGAGGGAAAGAGCCAGGATACCGAAGACCAGTCCCCCAATCTTTAACGTCCTGCAGATCTTCTTTTTGGACTTCGGTGTCTCCCCCTAAACAAAGAGCAAAGAGAAACCACACAGAGAGAGAGGGGGAGAGAGGGAGAGAGAGAGAGAGAGAGAGAGAGAGAGAGAGAGAGAGAGAGAGAGAGAGAGAGAGAAACACCACTGTCAAAACACTAAGAAGTCTTTCAAAGTTGTTTCTACTAGTTCTGCTGCCCTGGACAAAATCTGCTGGAGCAGGGAAACAGCAAAGCGACTCACATCTAGAAAGTGACAGTCCTCACAGTTGTCTGGAGAGTTCTTTGCCGCCACCATCTCTCAGAGTGAAGCTCTCTTGCCTGCGCTCTGAGAGGACTGCAAGACCACTGCCTAGGCGGAGTGAGTTGCAGCTGATCTGGATCCCAGATGCCAGAGGAGAAGCTGGATTTGTATGACTCAAATCTGTCCTACCAGAGGCTGAAGTATCATAGGGGGCCTCTGCTTCAGCAGGCTGTTACGTAGGTCCCTCCGTGCATGCATAGAACATGCACGTAGTGAATTCCGCCCAGAATGGCAAGGACCAAAGGTTATAATGAGAACTCTTGGCTTGGATGATGGGGGGGGGGGATTAGGTTGGAAAGGAACCAAATCTAGGCACACTGAAATAATTTTTTTTACTATGAACTCAAAATACCAGTGGAAATAAATGCTCTGTACCCCCAAACAAAGGAAGGCGGAGACAGACTCCTTGCCATCTCCCCACTTCTCTCCTCTCCTTGACCACCTTTCTTCCCCCTTCTGCCTTTTCTTCATGGCACTTTCTTGAGGCTTTTTTCCCCACACACTATGTGGAGTTGTCATGATATCACTCCCTCCTGATTTTTCTTCATTCTCCATTTTGCTTGCCTTAGTACCAGGTTTTCAATGGTATATTCCTGTCAGGGTCCATGACTAAGGAGGCATCGATCCCATGTAAGTTGCCCTGGTCATACATCATCTAGAGTAGCACCTTCCGTTTGGGGTGCCATCTTTCAGAAGGACATCAATAGCCGGAGAGCATCCAGAGGAAGGCAAACAGGATGGCAGAGGGCCTGGAGTTGATGCCATATGAGGCTTAGTTGAAGGAACCGGGGATGGTTAGTCTAAAGAGTAGAAGGCTCCAGGGGCACATGAGAGCTGTCTTCAAGGACTTAAAAGCCTTGTTCTGATTGGCTCCAGAGGGCAGAACCAGGAGCAGCCATGGAGGGAGCGAGGAAGTTGCCAAGAGGCCAAAATAGGTTTAGAAAAAGGGAACATTTCCTACTAACAATCCCAAAGTAGAATGAGCTGCCTTGGGAGGGAGCAGGATCCCCCTCAGTAGAAGCCTTCAAGCAAGGGTTTTATAGAGGGCATTTTTTTTTGAGTATGGAGTATATCAGAGGGACATTGAGGTCCCTTCACACTCTAATATTCTGTGATTCTCTTCTCCTTTTGGATGTTCCCCAGAGTTCTCTGAACATCTAATGATTCTTTGGCCATGTTCTGATTGGAAACTCAACATTAATCTTCCTTTGCCTAGATGCCATTTCCCCCCTCTCACAGTTATTTGGAATTGAACATCGACTTTGTCCATGTTCCAGATAGTCCTGGACTAGCCCCTTGATCCTTTTAACCTCCTGTTATTCCTCCTCTGGGCATTGCATGTAGCATTGGTTCTTGCCTTCTGAATGGACCTGCCAAACTGATCTCTCTTCCTTTTGACCACAACAAGACTATACACCAATTGTTAGACTTCAATACTTGCATGGATTTGCAATCTTTTCCGATAAAACTGATCCCAACCATTTTGTTCGCCCAATGTGTCGAGTGCCTTCCTCTAGCCCTCTTGATATTAGTGAGCATTTGAACCATTCATTGGTTACTCTTTGCTTTTGCTTCATGACCAGCCAACCTTCTTTTCCAGTCACTCACTTTTCTGATACTTCTGATTTTGCACAGTTCTTCATTAGTGCTGTCTTGTCGCCTACTCATGCCCACCATATACCTTGTCAGGGCCATTTGGATGACCCTTGCTTTTGGAGATTGGGTTTTTTTTGTGAATTACAGCCATATGACATCGCTGGAAGAATCTCGATGCTGAAGAGGTTGACTTTAGTTTGAGTTCATTAAAAGAACTTCAATTTCCTGAAGACAGTCCAGTTCTCCTTTCTTCCAATTTTGGAGCTAACTCAGTATTCTTTTGGGAAGGGAATAAAGGTACAAGACTCGGTAGGGACAATGGCATAAGTTTAAATTTGAAAATGTCTAAAGAGGCCTGCCCCTCCTTGATGAAATGGATGGAGTTTGCTAAGGAAGGGATGCACTCCTTCTGTGGACCTCTCCATAATGCTGAAGCTCATGGAGCCTGCCTATGGAGGGAGAAGATGGTTGGTGATATCCCCACATGTCAGTTCTCTGCTCTAGCCATACTGGTTTATTTAACTCTTCCCTAAAAATACTGAGCTCCTTGAGATCAGGGCCTGATTGCTTTTCGGTTTGTATCCCAGCACTTAACACAGGACTTGGCATATAGTAAGTACTCAATAAGCCTGCTTTTCCATTCATCTTTCATCCATTCATTTATATGTCTGTTCCAGATAGAGATACTAACACATTAGCTTTATGGATTGTTCATCCAACTGCATATAGCCTGGACAGTAGGAATCCTGGGTCAGGCCCCAGGTGCTTTTTTTAGGATGAAGAACAGAGTTTGGGGGTCATAAGACAGAGGGAAAGATAGAATGATGAAAGCTTATGATCAACAAAGGGAACTCCAGAGTTCATGAACGTGGAAATGACCATCTCTGTGTGACTGAGGTGGAGTAGTGGAGTTGATAATGGGAGTTGAGTAGATTAGTGAATTGAGAAGTTATAATATTAGAGGGAGTATCAATAGGTATATTAGGTTTAAATCCCCTAGTTTTAGGGCAGGAATTCAGGTGGAGAGAAAAACTTCGAGACAGTTGTTAAACTCCTTGAGAAAGGAAGGAGAATATTCAAGGGGTCAGTATATAACAGCTAGCAAAATCCCCAAATCTTTTATTATTATTATTATTTTGCTTTTTGGAGGGCAATTGGGATTAAGTAACTTGCCCAAGGTCATACGGCTAGGTTTTTTGTTTGTGTGTGCGTTAAGTGTCTGAGGCCGGATCCAAACTCAGGTCCTTCTGACTCCAGGGCCAACGCTCTACTCACTGTGCCACCTAGCCGCCCCATAACCCCCCAATTTTAATAGGATGATAAACTTGGATTGAATGAACTCAGTGGCAAAGTTCCTGAGCAATAGTAGTAGAAGGAGAGTCTGAAAGTGGAAATGTGAAGCAAGGAATATTTCCACAGCTTCCACCTCCAATCAGTGACTAGGGGAGGGAATGGCATGAATGAAAGTGTGACCAGCACTAGAAAGGGGGTCTGGGATGCAACGGCAACAGGAAGGACCTAGGTCTCCCTGAGTATCAGAAGATAAGAGGGAGTGAGAAAGGAAAGTTTGAAGATGAAAGTAAGTTTGTTAATTATGGAGCAGGCATTCCACAGAGCACTGTGGTGAATTAGCTAGAGTGCCAGACCTAGAGTTAAGAGAATCTGAATTAAAATCCAACCTCAGACACTTGCTAGCTGTGTGACCCTGGACAAGTCACTTAACTTCTGTTAGCCTTAGTTTCTTCATCTGTAAAATGAGGCTAATAATAGTACCTACCTTGTAGGGTTGTTGTGAGGATGACATGAGATAATAATTGTAAAGCATTTAGCATAGGACCTGGCACATAGTAGGTATTATATAAATGTTACATATTATTATAATATCATTATTATGGAAGGAGCAGGTAGAGTTGGCGCTATTAAAACTTTAAAGTGCACTAAGATTTTGGGGATACCCTGTACATACTCCCCCCACATGCCCCCTTCCCAATATACTTTTTTTTTTGGAGGGCAATTGGGCTTAAGTGACTTGCCCAAAGTCACACGGCTAGTAATTATGTTAAGTGTCTGAATGCAGATTTGAACTCAGGTCCTCCTGACTCCAGGGCTGGTGCTCTATTCACTGTGCCACCTAGCTGTGCCCCCCAATATATTTTTGATGCCTATGTTTTATGCACATGAATATGTTTTGATACATTTTTCATAGTTTTTTATGTGAATGAGTGCTGTTTTATCAAAGGCTTCTTCTGAGTCTATTAATGTAACCATGAGGCTTTGATGGGGTATCTCTGATCAATTCATTCACACACACCCCCAAGTTCAGTGGATGAAATTACAGAAAGTAAAGGGCTGTTAACATAGATAACGATGTGTTAAGGTCTGAAAGAAGTATTTATACTCATCCTTTTACAACGTGTGACTAAGTTTCTCAGTCATGCTAAGGGAATTAGATAAGGTATTTATTAAGCACCATTTCTTATGTGCCAATCACTGTGCTAAGCACTGGGGATACAAATACAAGCAAGCAAGGAAGTCGCTGTCCTCAAAGAGCTTACTTTCTACTAGGAAAAGACAACACATGAAGAAGAGCTAGAAAGGGGAAAGTTGAGTAAATAGATGTTTTCTAACCTCAACTGGACTCACCATTCATCAGGAGCTCCCTTTCCCCCCTAATTCTATACTTCAAATACATTTGAATTCATCCCTAATTCTTTTCTCCTTTGCTCCAGTCTCAGAGGAGGAGGAGGCCCTGCTTGTTGAGGCCCTTGATCCCATCCCCTCCTCTCTCCTCTGGGAGCTTGTCTAAAATTTGCTCATTTCCCTCACAGTCTCTCATCCTCAGTCTCTCTTCCTGGAACCCTTCCATGCTGTCTAACATGCCCAGATCCCCTCCTCCATTCCTTAAAAATGGCCCTCCAGTTGACCCTATCATCCACTTATGCTATTATCTTAATTCTTGCCTTCCCTTCCAAGCAAGACAGCTAGAAAAAGCTGTCCATAGTTGCTTCTTCGATTTCTTCCTCTCACATCTTCTCTGAAGTGGAGGGGATCCTTTTTTTCTGGTATGTGGGCTAGACTAGATGGCCACTGAGGTCCCTTCCAACTCTTTGATTTCATAATCTCTGATCCTGGTAACATGAGACATGGATTCTATCTTTGACTTGGCCATTGACTAGCTGTATGACCTTAATCAGGTCACCTAACATTTCTATGTCTCATTCCATTCTTATATGATGGTACTATATACTCCCTTCTCTAGCAGAACTCATATAAGAATGAGTGAGATGATGATAAAATATTTCATATTTATATATTTAAAATGTAAGTTCCTTGAGAGTAGAGATGATTTCATTTTTGGTACTTGTATCCCCATTGCCTAGCACATAGTAGGTGTTTCATAAATACTTGTTGGCTGAAGCGTATGCCGTGTTAAGGGTTATAAAGTGCTCTAGTCCAGCCGCAGAATGAAAAGCACTTCTGGGCCTTTGTACAATGGAACTGCCTTTCTTGCCAAGGGTTCCAGCATTGCTGGCTTCCCTTTTTTTTAAACTGACGATGCAGAAAAGTGACGGGATTTATTTAACATTATATTTTATGGCTGGATTAATATTTGCCCTTGACATTTTTTTAATGAAAAATGAATTTAGTATTGCATTGTGGGAAGGGATACAAATGCGGAGCAGGGTGGGGGGGCTGTTTTTCTTCTTGTTGCTCTTTTTAAACTGGCCTCTTGGTTATCTTAGAGAGTCCTGGAGAAGAGAAAGGGTCAAAAAGCGACAGTGAGAAGGGCAGTCATCGAAAGAATAGCAGAGGGCAGAAAAACTCGAGTGAGACGTGGTCAAGTGAAGCCATTTGGGTGAAAGAAAGAACTCGTGGCCCAGTGTAGCAGTTGGCGCTGAACAGGATAGGGGGAAAATATTACACTTGGCCAAAGAGCTTTTTTTATTTTTACCAAGAACAGTAGGAGATAAAGGGACAGTCTCCAAGGTAGTCTGGGAAATCCATCCCAGACATCATCTAGGCAGCTGACTTCATTCATTCTATTCCTATTATCATAAATCTGACTGGCACATAAAATTCTTGTGCCTGGAAATACTGGCCTGAGAAATCCCTTTTGGGCCCTCACTTGGGTTTTTATGTGAATAATGAAGACTGGGAAACTACCCAACAGTAGAGAGAATCCAAGCAAACCCTGTACCCGCAGAAAGTTTGGAGGCCCAAATTCAAGTCTGGCTATGCTCAGTGTGTGGGTAACAACCTGCGCTAGGACGTTTGGTTTAGTGATGCTCATTGGAACAACAAAGCTGCCCTTTCTTTGTGAATGTTGGGCATTGTTATTCCCCCTCTCTTACTCTGGCCCCTCCAGGACCAGCTGCTTACATTTGCAAGACCACAGACCTGGGTCAAAGATAATCTGTGGTCAGAGGATAAAGCAAATCTAATTGTCTCACACAGGGAAGGGATCCTTGACTAGAGTTGCAACTAGCACGAGGATAAGTGAGGCTTTCCCCTCAGGGCATCAGCATTTGTGGGAGAGAATATTTCCTCCCTGTGGTGACTGCTGCCTCTGGGCCTCACTCACCTTGTGGTCCATGCCAGCCATTCAGGGTAGATACAACCAACGCCTTGCTCCCCTGGTGCCCCTCTCTTGGGGACCTTTCTTAGCCGTCAGTCCCCACAGGGCAAGTACCAGACTCTAGAGGATAGATCACACCCTTCCAAAGCAACCACAGAAACCCATAGGTGCACTGGCCTCTCACTATGCCACTGCCATCTCCACCCCTCCCACCTTCACTCAGCTGAATTGGCCCCAAGTTCAATAATTCCTAGTTATGTATGCCTATGACCTTAGTTTCATTGGCATCCAGGTAGATTTGAATGGAAGATCTACTGAAGTTGCTCTAAATTAATCCCAAACCCTAAATTAAAAAGAGTGCAATATATTTGAAAATATGTGTTTCATGCTGATTGTTCCTGATTAATGATTTTGAATGATCAGGAAACATTACAATCACTTTTGAATGATCAGGAAACATTAGCTCCCACTGGTGATCATTTTCCATTGGAAATAAACTTTGTAATCACTTAGTATATCTTGTTATATTTTGCTAATTCCACAGGCCTCTTTTCCTAAAACACTGATGGAAACTAGTGACTCTAGGCAAATCACTTCACTGTTCTGAACCTCAGTTTCCCCATGTGTGACATGAAGGAGCTGGGCTAGATAATTGTTGAGGTAAAGTAGATGATCTATTGACTAGATAAGATGGTCCCTCCCATTTAGATAGTCTTGGTGATTTCCAGTGAGATGTGCCTTTTCCCTTGAAATGTAAAGAAGATCAAACCAGAATGCCTGGGATGCCTATTTTTGCTGTTTCTAGGGATGACCCTTGAGAGTGACATGAAGCTATGTCTGTGGAGGACATGAGAGGTAGCTGACCTAATGCCAGTTTTCTTCTCATACTGGTCTTAAGCCAATTCAGATCTCCCAGTTTAATTTCCAAAGAAGATTTTGTTCAGTTCCTTCTATCATGAGTAACTGTTTAATGTTCTTGTCCCCATGTCTGCTCAATCATCACATTCTGTCCCAGTGGCTACTTGAATATAGTTTAGCTTGTAGAGATCTCTCTAGAAACTCATGTGCTAGAACTTGTGTGCATGTGCATGTTTATAGAAAGCAAGAGAAGTTGTAGAAAAGACTGGGATGGGTTCTTTGGTTATCAAGCTAAGAAGAAACTCTGGTTGGGTTGACTAATAGATATAGTATGCCATAGTGCATAGAATTCTGGACCTGACCTCAGGCAGAACTAAGATTAAATTCTGCCTTTTGTCATTGACTAGCTTACTAGTTTCAGCAAGTGGAACTGGGCAGAGGGGCATCTGATGCTCTGATCATTCCAGGTATGGGGTACCGTAGGAATAAAGGCATGGAGACTGATAAGGGAGGCTGAGAATGGAGGATAGTGAGTCCTTCATGCTACATCTTGCTCCTGAAGCTTCCCCCCAAATTTCTTTTTGTGGTCTAGGATCTGTGGCTATTCAGCTTGAGAAGAGAAGAGTTGGGGGAGGGCTTGGGTTGGGCATGATAGGTGACTTTAGATATTTGAAGCACTAAACCCTGTGGAAGAGAGTTTAGACTTGGCAGTGGGAAAGAGGGAGCCAGAGCTGCATTTTCCCTTTCTTGATGTGATCTTTTCTCTACCATCATTTCTTAACCACCATTTGAGAATAAATCTCTACTTCAGGCAAGGCTACCAAAAGACAGTCTTTTTTGTCTCATGCCTCTGAGGGCAACAACATCGTAGCATATTAGGAAGTCTCTGTCCTCTCCATTAGACCATGACAAATTGTTCCCAAGGCTAGTGGCTGTGTGTTTTCTGTAAGTATTCAATAAGTTTTGGTGGAAAATGGCTTATATTCAAAAGACTGCCTACCCCACAGAAACTTTCCTTCTCTTATGAGCCAAATGATGCTTCTCCCTGCCTTGGCTTGTAACTATGGACAAAATGAAACTTTTTACCAACTTGAACCCTAAGTTGGAAGCAGTGGGGTTTCTTTCCATGATAGACTTGTTCTTCTTGGCCCCAAAGGGTAGAACCAGTAGCAATGGATGATTATAGAAATGAAGATTTGAACTTGGTATAAGGGAAAAGTAATTAATAGAACTACCTTCAAATGGTCTGCTGAGCCTGCTTTGAGAGGGATGGATTATCCCAAAGGTTGGGGTTGAGGAGGAAATTCTTGTTCAGATACAGGCTTCTGAGGTTTCATCTAACTGACATTCTGGGACTTAGATATAAGCTGGATGTCTGTGGGTAGGCAACTTAATCCTTCAGAGCTTCTGGCAGCTCCCTAAGACTTGGAAGTCACAGATGGGCCACAATTTGTGTCAGGAGGGAGAGCCTGCCCTGGTGAGATTACAGGTTATTCATGGATATTAGAAAACAAAAAAACAGATATTCATAATGACAAGGTCCAGTTTTCTTCTCAGCTCCTAATTCAGTTTTTTTTACAGTTGTAATCCTTCTATCCTTCTGAGCTATAAAGGCACTCTTTGACTCGGGCATTTAAGTCTAGAGCACATTTCACTGGTTTGTTCTCTTTCAACCATGTCACAGAATCACAGAATTTGAGTGAGAAGGGATCTCAGCAGCCATTTAATCCAATTTGGAGCCAAAAGGAGACCCCACTATGATATCCAAATGGTCATCTGGCTTCTGCTATAAAGACCTCCAATGAGGGGGGAGTTCATGACTTCCAGAGTCAGCTCATTCTGCCTTGGGGTATCTCTCATTGTTTTAGAAGTCTTGCCTGACATCGAGCCTCAGTTTTCCTCTTTGCGGTTTCTACCTATTGCTGTTCCTGGTTCTTCCATCTTGGGCTAAACAGAGGAAGTTTAATCCATGTGATTGCCCCTGAAATATCTGGACAACTAGTACCTCTTTTTGTTTCCCCATTATGTCTCCTGCCCAATTTTCTCTCCTCAAGAAAAAAAAACCCAAACCAACACACCCAGTTCTTTCAATAATCCTCATATGATATGAATTCAAGAAGGTCCTTCACCTGCCTGATGGGCCTCCTCTGTGTGTTGTTCATTTCATCAATGTCCTTCCTAAACTGTGCTACCCAGAACTGCATGCAGGGCTCCAGGTGTGGTCTGAAGGGTCAGAATACAGTGGGCCTGCCACTTAGCCGGTCCTGGAAGCTATGCCTCATTTAATGCAGCCTTTTTAGGAAGGATCCCCAGAGCGACCTGTGGAGGAGCTCTCAGTGGGGATTGCATTGGTGAGTTGCAAGCTCATAGATGGCATGTGGCAGCTTGGGTTTTCCCCACTTAGACCATCGTTGTGAATGGTTAAATGAGTTACAGCCTCTCTTTGGGAGTTGGAAAGACAGGAGAAATGGTTGCTTTCCAACCCAGCTGGCGTCGGCTTAACAGCTCCTGATGCTCTCCTCAGTGCTTAACCCCTGGGGCGCTTAGCCCCTGGGGCGTTGCCGTGTGCTTTCCACTTGTGAAGTACCTTTACTGGACTTGATTCCTACAGCCTCAGCCTCAGCCCCCGGGGCTGATGGCCTTCATTGACTTTGGTATAAATAACCTCCGCCCCCAGTGGTCCTTAACTGCACTTATCTGTGTCAAGCTCTAAGCAGGCAGAGTTTGAAGTTTGAAAAAGTTGTCTGAGCCTCTGTTTATATATAGCCACCAAACAGAGCCCTAATGAGGAAAGGTAAACTTGACTGTGGAGTTGGTTCTTTGGATATAGCTTTCACTCTCTGTACCACAGCTGTTGGGAGGCACAAAGCTATTTCTCTTGGCTCAAAATGCATGCATATGTACTGGAATAAGAAACCTGGAATCTCACAATTTGGCAGACAAAGTGTCCAACACGGCACTGTGGGCTCGAGGCCACTCCCTGAACCTGATTCCCCCTACCGTGGCGAAGGCAGAGGGGCTTGGTGAAGAGGGCTATATGTTTCCTCTGCAGCCTTGAGTCTGGGGCGCCTGTGGAGCCCTGAAAAAACTGGTGACTGGAGCTCAGCAAAAGTGGAGCAGAAGCCTTTGTGACAAGGCATCCAGGGATCTGGGTGCTAGTCCTGCCTTTGGAACTGATTGGGCGGCCACTCCCAAACTTCTTCATTGATGAAATAGGAACAATATTACTTGTGCTGCATAGGGTTACTATAAAGACCAAATGAGATCATAGATAGGAAAAACTTGGTAAAGGACTATAGACGACAAAGATATTATTGTTTGTTAGTATGTGGGCTCAGAGAAGGCTGATGTGTTCTTAGAGTGTATGAAGGGAGCCACAGCTTCCTGGAAAAATAAGGACATGACAGTCCTGTGGTACCCTGACCTGGTCAGGACCTAGTGGGATGATTATATCCTGTTCTGGTCACAGTATTTTAGGAAGGAAATGGACAAGTCAACCTCTGACACTTGATAGCTGTCTCTTGGGCAAGTCACTTAGCCTAATGATCCAGGCAACCTCTAAGACTCTTAAGTTATTGGGGAGTGGATAATCCACTTTGGTGGCAGGAAGTTACAGGTCCTGGACCCTCCCATTTCCCCCAAACAAGCTAGAGAGATTCCAGTGGGAGTGGATGGCAAAGAACCTCAAGTCTGGCAAGTGGATGGCAAAGAACCTCAAAGAACCTTTGCCTAGGATGGCAAAGAACCTCAAGTCTGTTATATGGGGCTAGGTTGAAAAAAAAGTGGGGTTGCCTAGTCTGGAAAAGAGAATTCTTAAGAGAGATGATAGTTATTAGAATCACAGCTTTGTGCCAGGGTGCTACCATTCAAGGGGACACACATTTTCCTTGAAGCAGTCTGGGGGCTACATGACACAAACCCACCCTTCCCTCCAGCTCCAGAGTCCTGCACTGAGATGTCCTCCCAATCCTTGAGGGCATGGCAGTCCCATCAGTCGCTCAGACTGTCCCTTTGTGCTGCAGTTACCCTCCAGGTGAAAGGATTCCTAGTTAGGGCTCTGATTGCTGTCTTCAAATATTTGAAAGGCTGTCACCTGGAAGAAGGATTAGACGTGTTCTATTTGGCTCCAGTGAGGAGAACTGGGATCAGTGGAAAGAAGTTGCAAAGAGACAGATTTAGGCTTGATGTAAGGAAAAACTTCCTAATGACTATAGCTGTTCACAAGTGGAGGTGGGAGTGAGCTCCCCTAACTGGAGCCTGCTTTCAACGCTGCTCAGGGATTCTGTATCGAATTCCGATTCAGATACAGCTTGAATTAGATGGCCACTGAAATCGCACCTGGCTGAGATTCTGAGGTGCTGATCAGAGAGCTGTGAGCTTCAGCATTCACACCCCCTACCTCATCTAAAGGCTCACTGCTTCTGGGGGAGCAGGGATAGCTCCTGATCAAACAGACACTACAGAACTAGGGATGGGCCAAGCATTTTCTGCCTTCTGTTCTTCAGAGGGGATGGGACAGAAGACCACCAGGTAATTTGCCACTGCCACCATCTAGAAAGGCCAGGGCTTTCCCCAAGACTTCTTTTCCCCTTGCTTTTCTCCTGTGCTCTCCCTCCCCTGTCATGGCCACTCCAGCATAATATGTTCATGCCAACCATTTAACACATTCGGATAATCTCACTACAGTGCAAGGGACTCTTGGGCTACTAATATGCCTGTCATCAGGCCAGTTGGCCAAGTTCTGGGGGCCTGGGCTCATGCTGCTTGCTTCCCTTTGGTATCTTTGATTCATTTATCTTCCTGGTTCTAAAGCCTTCTGTCCTTGTTCTGGTTACATAGGAGGGTCATTACTGTTTGGGCTTAAGGTTCTTCTCTGGTTTGAAGTCACACACTTCCTGATTCAGCAACTAGCCTGAATTCCTCCCCCAAATACTGATCTCAATAAAGTTTCTCCTTTTAGGGTCCCAGAATCTCTGGGGTCGGATCCATTCCTGCTTTAAATCTTTTTCGTTCCCTTTTGAACCCAGTGTCTCTCCTTCTTTGCCTCCTCCTTGCTATCCCCAATCTTAGTGTCACCAACCAAACTCAGTTGCATGGAGACCCCATCCCTATTTTCCTTAGGTTCATAGAATTTAGAACTGGAAGGGACCTTAGAAATCATTTGATGCAACCCCACTTTTTACAGAAGCGGAAACTGAGGCCCAGACAGAGAAAGTGAAGGGATAGCCCAAGGTCCCATACATAGGTAGTAATTAATGCTCTCAGGATTCAG
>WOXC01001834.1:0-32078 GCA_011680675.1 Gymnobelideus leadbeateri
GAGTTTGGCAGAGCCCTACAGAGATTCTTTGAGAAGGAAACAGCAGCCCGGGATGGATAAGAGATCATTTAAGGTTGCTGTGGCCACAGGACGTGAGGCAGTATCTGTGAGAATGAATTGATGCAATGCATGCACGGTATGGGCTTGGAGTGCCCAATCCCCCCTTACACTTTCTGGTAAAGCCCCCATTGCTGACCTGCTACATCTCTCCTCAGGTTTAGAGGTAGGCCTAGGGGTGGGAGGAATGAGGTGTCAGAGCTCATGAGGCCTCAACAGTGTCTTTCCCCCATGATCACCCATCCCACCCCCCCCCCCCCGACCTGGTCCATTCCCTACTTTGATCCTGTCCCTCTTCGAAAGTGGGTACTTCCAACCGTCCCCACAGAATGCCCTCCCCTCCATCCTCCCCTCTCTTATCCCCCTACCCTACTCTCTTGCAGGGTGAGATATCCCATTTAGTATGAGTGTCATTCCCTCCCTACCCAAATTCAATGAGAATAGGGTTTTGCCTTTTTGCCTTCCTGTTCTTCCCTTCCCCTGCAACTGCTTCTTCTTCCCTTTTCTACATGAGATAATTTACCCTACCCTGTCTCTCCCCATCTCCTCTTGCAACTTTCCTCTCTCACCTCTTAATTTCATTCTTTAAGTATCATCCCTTCCCACCAAATTCAACCTGTGCCTTCTATCCATGTATACCTGTAATCATAAAAACACACATTCATATATGTATTCCCATGCCCATATACCCTTCTTCAATTATTTTTCTAATGAGGAAGATTTCATCAGTCTTAGTTATTGTTTTTCCATGTAGGAATGTAAATAGTTCAACTTTGATAAGTTCCTTTTGATTTCTTTTCCCTGATTACCTTCTCAAGCATCTCTTGCTTCTTGTGTCTGAATGTCAAATTTTCTATTCACCTCTGGTTTTTTCCTCAAGAATGCTTGAAAGTCCTTTATTCCACTGAATCACCATATTTTCTCCTGAAACAAGATACTCAGTTTTGCTTGGTAGGTGACCCTTGGCTTCAATCCCAGCTGTTTTGCCCTCTGGAATATCATATTCCACGCCCTTCTATCCCTCAATGTAGAAGCTGCCAGGTCCTGGGCTCTTCTGATTGTGTTTCCACAATATTCAAATTGTTTCTTCCTGGCTGCTTGTAATATTCTCTCCTTGATCTGGGAATTCCAGAACCTGGCTATAATATTCCTAGGCGTTTTCTTTGTGGGATCTTTTTCAGGAGGTGATCTGTATATTCTTTCAACTTCTATTTCCCCCCTCTGGGTCTAAAACATCACGGCAATTTTACTTGAGAATTTATTGAAGGATGATTTCTAGGTTCTTTCTTTGATCCTGGCTTTCAGGTAGTCCAATAATTTTAAAATTATCTCTCCTGGATCTATTTTCCAGGTCAGTGGTTTTTCCCATGGAATATTTCTCATCTCCTTCTATTCTTTCATTTGTTTGGATCTGTTTAACAGCATCTTGATTTCTCCTAAAGCCACTAGCTTCCATTTACTCCAATCTAACTCTAAAGGAATGAATCCCCTCAGTGAGCTTTTGAGATTCATTTTCCATCTGGCAAATACGACTTTTTAAGGCTTTCTTCTGCTCATTGCCTTTTTGGGCCTCCTTTGCCATTTGAGTTAGTCTATTTTTAAGGTGTTATTTTCCTCAGTCAGGCTGTTGACTCTCATTTCATACTTTTCTTGCATCCTTCTCTTTTCTCTTCCTAATTAATGTGTACATATTTTAATATATTTTTGTATATGCATGTACACTTATGTATGCATGTTTTTAGAAAAAGAAAGCCAGTTTTTAAATTTCTTATTTTTACCATTGTACCTTGTAATTTGCTAGAATTAAAGGCTTTAACAACCCATCACCTTGGAGAATGCAAAATCCAGAAAGGAAGATTACTGCCTTAATCACTGTATAAAGCAATGGAGCTGAGATTTAAATGCGATTCTTCTTGTCTCCAGTCAATCAATAGGTATTTATTAATTGCCAACTATGTGCAACTCCAATATAAGGAGAGGAACAGAATAACTGAGGTAACATCAGCCCAAAGTACATATGTATATATTCGCATATGTATATTTAACTTTATTTCAATGCATTTTATATCTGCTCTTTATTGTTGTTATAAATTAAGGTGCCAGGCTGCAGAACTGAAGTGTCAGAGTTAGGATCTGAACATGGCTTCGAGACTTTTAGGGGGGCTCTCTACCCAGAATGCAACACTGCCTCCCATCCAAACTTATGCTCTGGGAACGATTTTTTTTAGAAACCACCATTTTGAAGATGTAGCCAAGATGGGGAGCCAAGGCAGGCCCTGGCTTGTGCTCTGTCCAACCCTTTGAACACCTTCCAACGATGCCTCAAAACCAGTTCTGGAGCAGCCGACCACACAGGAGGACAGAGTGAAACCACCTTCCAGTCCTTGGCCCCTCAGCAGATGGGAAGGAATGTCCTGTCAGGGGTGAGAGTGGCACAGTCCAGTGCAGGCCGCACCCCCTCAAGTGGGCCTTGGGGGCCCCTTGGCAGAGACAGTGGCTGCTCCAGAGCTCTTGGCCCTGGAAGGGCTCTCCTTGCCAGCCCTGGGGCAGGACCTTGTTGCTTTAACTAGACTAGCACCTGGGTCACAGTGCAGGCTGAGGAGGAGCACTAGCACATCAGAGCTGTGGGTCACAGTGGAGCAGGGACCCTCCTCACAATTCCATGGCAGAAAAGCAAGCCTCTGGTGGCTCACAGAGCATAGTACAGGCCAGGAGAATAGCAAACACCCCCACTTAGAGCATACCACCTTGGAAGAATTGTCCTTTAGTCATGTTCTGACTCTTCAAGTGACTTGCTAAGTGTCACACAGCCACCAAGTTTCTGAGGCTGGATTTGAATTCAGGAAAATCAGTCTTCCTGACCTCATGTCTGGCACTGTGCCACCTACTTACCCCATGAGAGAATACTTAGAACACACAGAGCTGTGGACTAGAAGCAGTTGAAAAAACAATTTTTTTCTCTGTTCTGGGGACCAATATAAGGAGAGGAACAGAATAATTGAGGTAATATCAGCCCAAAGTACATATGTGTATATACACATATGTATAATTAACTTTATTTCAATGCAGTTTATATCTGCTCTTTGTTGTTGTTATAAATTCAGACTTAGATCGTACAACAAAAAGCACAGGAGAGAACATGAAAGCTGAGTGGCTTATATGGATAAAGAAAAAAGTAGGATCAAAAATACAATTCTGTGTAGCACCATCATCAGGTAAAATAAGTGTTGATGTTATTGTCATTGTCAATGAAGGGAGAATCTTTGTAAAAAGTAGTTTTAAGGGGCGGTTAGGTGGCGCAGTGAATAGAGCGCCGGCCCTGGAATCAGAAGGACCTGAGTTCAGAGCCGGCCTCCGACACTTAATCCGCACAAACAAAAACCTAGCCGTGTAACCTTGGGCAAGTTACTTAACCCTAATTGCCCTAAAGGGGCGGCTAGGTGGCGCAGTGAGTAAGAGTGCCGGCCTCGGAGTTTGGATGACCCGAGATCAGATCCGGCCTCAGAAAATGAGCACCCACGCATAAATCAAAATGACTAGCCGTGTAACCTTGAGCAAGTTACTTAACCCCAATTGCTTTATAAAAAAAAAAAAAAGTAGTTTTAAGTTGACAGAACTTGAATGGAATTACCCTTGTTCTTTGAAATTCCTGCATTTGTAAGATATTTGCAGTGATTAAAATAAAAATGATTTTCAAAAATATTACAAGAAACAAAGGCTTATAATGTCACATTTAGGTGGGGCCCTAATGTATAGAATGTCAAGGCTGATAGTGAGCTTAGAATACAGAATGTCTAGTCTGGGAGATGACACAGAGAATAGTGTTAGACCTGGCTGGCCATTTGGAAGAAGGGATATCAGTGATGGGAGAGCCCTTACACCACAGAAAGTCAGAAGAAAGAGAGTCTGGAACACCATGGGGTGTTAAGGATTGAAGGGACCTCAGAATATAAGCTTTAAGGCTGGGCAAGCCCCTGACCACTATTACCCGCTGTTATCATCACCACAACCAGTGAGGTGTGTGCTCTTACCATCCTCATTTGGGAGGAGAGGAAAGGGAGGCAGGGAAAGCTGAAGAGCCTCCCCCAAGGTCAGAGACCTGGAAAGTGTCAAGGGTCATGTTTGAGATCAGCTGTTTCTGACATCAGGCCCAGGGCTCTAAGCCCTCTGGCAGTTTGCTGACTACCCTGAGGCATGAGGCCTTGGACAAACAACACTCTTGGAGCCTCAGTCTCCTTTGTAAAAAAGGAATAATATACCACCCAGGGAGCTTGGGAGATCAAGTGAGATCCTACCTGTGTAGCCCTGGGTTTTGGGTCTCTTCCAATCCACATTCACTCTGGCCCCTCAGGTTCCCAGAGGGCTTCAGGGTTTTAGAGGTAGCCCTGAGACTCTGTGAGGGAGGGGGTGGTCATGGCTAAAGGTCCCCTGACACTGTGCTTGCTCCATGGTTAGCAACTGAAGTAATTAACCCACTTGACTTAGTTACCTTCAAGGATTACATATATATTACTGTGATTGTATAAAAAAGTGGCCTTCCCAAGCAACCAGGACACACACACCTAGCCCAAAGTCTGTGACAAATTCTTGCCCTTGCATAGACTTTGGAAGTCTTCTACTTTTCCTGTGGCCCTGGGGTAGGTAGAGAGCACTGGAAAGGGGCAGTGATTTGCCTTGACTCTTTTTGGGCTCAGTCAACTCTACTGGGACTTATCAAATGGCTACAGTATTCCAGGTAATGAGCTCAAGCTCTACTCTGTGATTTAATTTTTTCTTCATCTGAAATAAACTCAGGCTTGTGTTTGATTTGTTGTTAGCCTGATTATTCTAAGGGATCATAAATATCCTTTACGCTTTTATTGTGTGGACCTAGAAAGAAGCCAAATATTACTGCTCTCCTTTGAGGCCCAGTTATTGACTGAATATAACACACTGGTTGTAGTTGTGTATCAGGCTCTGTGTTCAAATCCTGATTCATATGCTTTGTTCCTATATGACCTAGGGCCAGTCATTATTCCTCCCTAAGTCTCAGTTTGCAGAGCTGTAGAATAAGTAGATTGGAGTAGATGGCTTATGAGGTCATTTGCAATTTTAATGCCACAATCCTCTGACCATTCTAGCTAAGTGCAGCTTGAAGGATTCCCACCAAGAATACAGTAGGGTACATTAACTCCTAAAGCAACAATGAAATGTTGATGGGCTTATATAGTTACAACAGTGACCAGCAATGTATCTTGGAATTATAACACTTTTTAATTTTTCTTCAAGAGGCAGAAAGACCTTCCTTCTTCTTTGTACAGAGATGGGGGACAAGAAGTGCAGAATATATGTGTGTATGCATATATACATATATATATATATATATATATATATATGTATATATAATTGTAACCAATAAATATCAGTTCTTGGCCCTCGATAAGATCCAAAGTCTGATCTAATCAGAGTGCTTTGCTTTGCTGTAAAAAGGACTTTTCCTCTCTATGTAAGCTGAAAGACCAGATAACGTTGACAATGGGCATTCTCCCTGATTGTAAGAGGATGCCTCGAAATTCACAATAATAGAATTTCTCATATCTTGGGGCATACTCCAGATTGGGGCAGGGAGGACAAACAGACATCCTGAGATTTTATATTCCAACTGACAATACTTTGTTTATTGTCTTGTCAAACTGGATTTACAACTAAAAACTTCTTTTCTCATGGTATGGATGCAAACATATGGAGACCATAAATCTGAGGGACACAAACATCCTAGAATTCTCCTGAAACATATGAAAAACATTGTCAATCTTGTATCAGCAGTGTGTGAGATAAAAGAGTTCAGAGTCTAAGTCTGAGATCAGAAAAGGTCTTTATTCTTTTTCATGAGAAAGAACCTGCCCCTGTCACTCAAATGGTGTCTGACAGGGAGAGAGCAACATGTGAATGCAAGCCCAAGGTTATATACCTTCTCAAGCAGAAGTCCCAATGCCCAACTGGCATTCACTTTCATTGGTGGGGAGGCCAGCTCACAATCTAAGTGTGAGAATCTCTCTCAGAAATAAACAAAACTGAAACATGTGGGAGTCCAATGCAAGGCCAAGGAAGCAGTTTTGCCTTTATTTGGCATATCTTTTGCTGAGGTGGCACTGTCTCCATTGTTCTATGTCCCAGATACCTATAAAGTCAAGTGACTTCTGAACTTAGGCCCAGTGGATGCTGAATTTGCTCTAGGTTTGATTTTTCAAAAAGGGGAAACTTCCCTGCAAGTTATCCCTCACAGCAGTTAGAACTTAAGTTCCTACTCCTTGGAACACATAACTGCTGACTTTAAGGGAAGAAATGATGAAAATTTATATCACCAACCTGTTTTTCCCTTTTTCCCAAACTTTCAGGTTAAATACACACACACACACACACACACACACACACAAACACGCAGACAAACACACAGACACACACAGAGACACACAAACACATATGCACACAGAAATATACACACTACATATATTGTTATATTTTAGATATATTATGCATTTTATATATGTGTGTATATATGGATATACATAGTGTGTATTTATGTATGTGTGTGTATATACATACGTAAGTGTGTATATGTACATACATATTCAGATGTGGTCAGAGTATGAATCAGTTTTGGTTATCACTTTTCTCCATTCCAAATGACAGTCTATAGGGAAGCAGAAAATAAGTGGTATGGAATAAAACAAAAGGAAAATAAAACCAGAAACATGATGTCCTGGAGAAAATGGTTTCTGTGAATTTTGAGTCACAAATAACATGGATTCTACTCCCTTCTGTGACATTTAGTAGATGTAGGACCATGATAAGTCCACTAACCTCTCAGAACTTTAGTTTGCTCACGTATATTATAGGAGTGATAGCGTCTCTAAGGAATCTTAGCAACCGTCTGGAGGGACCCCAGATCATCAGCTGCTGTGGTGGTTCCAGAATTATCAACACAGATATGCCTGGGACAAAGTGAGAGGTTATTGCCCAATGGACTTTGGGACCAGTATTTGGGCAATGCGTCAGCTTCCTCCCCTAGGGGCTAGAAGGCACTGAGGAGGCATGCCACTTTGCAGGTTCCAGTGGCAGCTCTAGCTCCTGGCCTGGGAATTGTAGGGAGATCCAGTGATCAGTCTTGGGGGTTAACTGCTCTTGCTTTAACATCCATGGATCTGGATTGTGATCTGGTGGGGAGGTCTGGGGTGGATATCCAGCTTGCCAGAAAGCTGTGAAGACCCCAACGTTCGGGACGAAAGCTCCCCTGTCTGGTGGCATAGCCCTACTGTGGCAACAAGCCCAAAAGTCAAGTAATTAAGTGGCAACTTGCCTAAGCAAAGGAAAAAAAAAGTAAACAGAAATATTCAATATTAGACGCCTATTTGGAGGGCAAAGAGGATCGAAGCATGGAACAGGAGGAAGACTGGGAGGTCAGAACTTCTGCACCAAAAACCCCAAATGAAAATACAAGTGGGTTACAGCCCATAGAGGACGTTAGAAAAGATTTTTAGAACCTAATAGGAGAAGTGGAGGAACAATTGGGAAGAGAAATGAGAAGGATGCAGGAAAAGTATGAAATAAGAGTCAATAGCCTGACCGAGGAAAATAACACCTTAACAATTAGACTAACTCCAAATAGACACAAAAAGGCAATGAGGAGAAGAATGCCTTAAAAAGCTGATTTTGCCAGAGGGAAAAAGTATCTTAAAAGCTCATTGAGGAAATTGATTCCTTCAGAATTAGCCTGGAGCAAATGGAAGCTAGTGACATTATGGGAAATCGAGATGTTCTCAAACAGGTCCAAGCAATTGAAAGAATAGTAGGTAATGTGAAATATATCATGGGAGAAAGAACTGACGTGGAAAATAGATGTAGGAGAGATAATTTAACAATTATTGGACTACCTGAAAGCCATGATCAAAGAAAGAACCTAGCAATCATCCTTCAAGAAATTCTCAAAGAAAATTGCCCTAATGTTTTAGACCCAGAGGGCAAAATAGTGGTTGAAAGAATCCACGGATCAACTTCTGAAAAAGATCCCCAAAAGAAAACTTCTAGGAATATTAGAGCCAGGTTCCAGAATTCCCAGATCAAGGAGAAAATACTACAAGCAGCCAGGAATAAACAATTTCAATATTGTGCAAATGCAATCAGAATAGGTCAGCACCTGGCAGCTTTTACACTGAGGGACTGAAGGGGATGGAATATGATATTCTGGAAGGCAAAGGAACTGGGATTAAAACCAAGAATCACCTACCCAGTAAAACTGAGTATCTTTTTTCAGGGGAAATTATGGTCATTCAGAGGAACAGAGGAGTTTCAAGCATTCTTGAGGAAAAAGCCAGAGTTTTATAGAAAATTTCACATTCAGACACAAGAAGCAAGAGATACTTGAGAAGGTAAAGAGGGAAAAGAAATCAAAAGGAACTTATCACAGTGAACGATTTACATTCCTACATGCAAAAATAATAACTGTGACTGATGAAACCTTTCTCAGTATGAAAATAATGGAAGAAGAATATATGGGCATATGAACACATATGTGACTGTGTGTATATATGTTTACAGGGATACATGGATAGAGGGCACAGGTCGAATTTGGTGGAAAGGGAGGATACCTAAGGGGTGAAGTTGAGGTGAGAGAGGAATGTGTCGAGAGGAGATGGGGAGAGAGAGGATGGGGTAAACTATCTCATGTAGAAGAGGTAAGGGGAAGTAATTGCAAGAGAAAGGAAGAATAGGAAGGCAAAAAGGCAAAAGGATATTCTCACTGAATTTGGCTCAGGGCGAGAATGACATACATACTATATGGGATATCTCACCCTGCAGGAGAGTAGGGGGGACGGGGATGAAAGGTAGGGTGATGGAGGGGAGGGCATGCTTTGGAGAGGGGAAGTAGGAGGCACCCATTTTAAAGAGGGATAGGATCAAAGTAGGGAATGGACCAGGTTGGGGGTGGGATGGGTCTGGGGGGAAATATAGCCAGTCTTTTACAATAAATCTAGTATGGTAATATTTTGCATAGCTATATATGTACAACAGATACTGAATTGCTTATCTTCCCAGAGGGAGTGGGTGACAAGAGATGAAGGGATTAGATCTGGAATTCAATGTTTAAAATTAAAAGTTTCAAATATGTATAAATACTAGCATTAATACTATTTTGCACGTAATTATGAGATGAGATACGCAGGCACTGGGGCACAGAAATTCACCTTGCTGTCATGGAAAAGTCGAAGGGGATATGGGAGAAGATATGGGAGAGAGCATACTGGATGAGGGGTTATCCTGTGGGACTCCTATTCTGGGGTAGTGGGTAGGGGAAACATGGGAAAAAATTGTGAGGCAAAACCTGGCAGAAATGAATGATATAAAACAGAAGTTAATAAAAAAAATAAATTTGACTCGGATCTCTAAATATTTTAGAAATGGGGCCTTCTTCAGAAATACTGACAGTAAAAATCGATTCATGGACAAATTTTCTAGAGGATGGAAAGGTTTCAATAAGGGCCCTAGGCAGGAGCCCCTCCCTTCAGACTCTGAGTCCCTCCAGAGGAAGTATTCAGTGTCTCTGAAGGCAGCATCACCTGATTCTACTCATCAGTTGCCAGGGAGCCTGGTCTGTTTCAAAGGAAACCCCAAATCCTGAGTCTGGCTCTCATGCCAGATAGATTCTGAGAAGGCTCCTATTTTTAGGCCTCAGCTAACATAAGAGGTGAGTGTCTCCATTAATTTCTTCAGAACAGTCAGTTGGGCACACAATTAAATGTGTTGGAGGTGTAAAAGAGCAGAAGGGATGCAACTTTATACATAAACACTAATGCCTTTACAGACAGAGAGATTGGCAGAGCCCTACAGACATTCTTTGAGAAGGCAACAGCAGCCCAGGATGGATAAGAGATCATTTAAGGTCTCTGTGGCAACAAGACCTGAGGCAGTAGAAAGAACAAGCTTTCCCTTCAAAATGCCACTAAAATACAGTGAACATGCCCTAGGTCAATGGGGCAAAGCCTGTCATTTTGCCCACCTATGTGACTGAACTCTTCAGTTATCCAAATTTATCTCTGAATATTGAGGCATCCCATGAGAAACACCAAAGATGCTCTAGGGACTGATTACAAAACACCTTTCCTGTTCCTCATTTAAACATCAAAGACCCCTGGGCAGTAAGGAGGCATTAGGATATCCATGGTCCAGAAAGCAGAATGACGGCCTAAAGAGGGGTAATGACCTGCCTGGAATGGGGGTGGGACTAGGACAGCAATGGAAGACTCAGAGCTATACACACTCTCCTGACTTCCAGAGACCATTGTTGGAGCCTTCATGCACTCAGCTTGGGGATTCCATCTCACATGGCCTCCTTCCCAAGCCTCTGAGCTGAGAGGTTGTCTTAGGAAGTAAGCCCATACTATCATGCCCCATCATATCTCATACCATTTAATAACATGCTAGTATCTTCTGACATGCGATGTCATTTGATAACATATTATAACATGCTAAAACCACTTGACATGCAATAACATATGATCCCATGCTTAATTAATGTTACACATGATCACAGGCAACAACATAACATGCGAATGTCATTGATAACATGCTATGTCATGCTCAATTCATGTGACATACCATAATGTACTATAACATGCTAAGATCATGTGAAATGACATGACATAACATTACACAACATGTGATAACACAGAAAAATCATGATCCACAAGATGACATATAACTTAGGGACAACATATAGTAACATGTGCAACTCCCGGACATCATGTGACAATGCGATATCATGCTAAAATCATGAGTCATGCTATGACACATGGATACTAAGATAACATGTTAAGAACATATGAAATGCCACAATATGCCATACCTCGGTAAAATCGTGTGACAAGCAGTGACATACGGAAACATGCAAACATGTGACATGAGATGACATACTTCGACGGGGGAAAACATGTGATAACACACAAAATGATGTGATATGAGAGAACATACGGAATCACATAACATATGGAAATCATGTTACATGTGCTGACATGTTATACAATTTGATTAGTTGAGATAATACATGAAAACCATGTGACAATCGAATTGATATGCAAGAACTCATGAAAAAATACTATAACCTAAGAATATCTTGTGACATGCAATGATATATGATAACATGAAAATATTAGAACACTCAATAGCATGTAATAACACAATAAAATCAGGTGACATACCATAACATAAAATAACATGCAATGATTTATGACAATTATGTGACATGCGATAACATGGGATAATATGTCAGAACACCTTAGTATCTAGTGACATTCAATGACATGTGATAACGTTTTGTAACACGCTAAAAACCATGTGACATTAAATGACGCATGATCACATGCTTAAATGGTGTGACATAGGATGACATGCAATAATATATGACAATATGGCTAATATTATGTGACATGCAATGACATATCATGTCATGCTACAATCACATGACAAGCCATAACATATGATAAGATGGCAAGAACAGAGAACATGAAATGACATGGTATAACATTCGATAAAATATGATAACACACAACAATCATGTGCTGCACGATAACATGCTAAAATCATTTGATATGTAATTACGTATGAGCCTGTGCTCAAATCATGTGATACAGGAGGACAGGCTTCAACACAGGAGAGGATGCTAATATTATGTGAGATGTGATGACAAACTATATCATGGTAAAATCATATGACATACCATAACATGTAGTAACATAGTAAGAACATAGGACATGATAACATTGATAACAAACGAAAATCATGTGATATGCAATGACTTACGATAACATGCTAAAAACCTGTGACATGTTATGAAATGCGATAACATGCCATACCATTCTGCAATCATGTGAATGCTATAACATGGTTTATCATGCTAAAATCAAGTGCATTGCAATGGCATGTCATAACTTGTGTTATGCTAAAATCATGTGACCCCAGAACACCAGCAGCTCTGGCTTGTCCAGAATAACCAACATATAGGTTACTGGGACAAAGTGAGTGGTTAGTGCCCTGTGCAATTTGGGACCAGTATTTGGGAGCATGTCAGCTTCTTCTCCTGGGGCTAGAAGGCACTGAGAAGCAGTGGCACAGCCTTCATTTTGCAGCTTCAGGTGCAGCTTTACTTCCTGCCCTGCAAACTGTAGGGGGATCTGGCGATCAGAATGTGGGGGTAATTGCGCTTGCTCTAACCTTCTTGGACCTTGATTGCGGTATGGGGTGGAAGTCTTGGTGTGTGTGTCCAGCTTGCCAGAGTGTGTGGGGGCTTCAGGGAAGGCACACAAAAATACCTCTGGAAGTCGAGAAGACCCCAACGTTTGGGAGGAAACTCTGCTGTCTGGTTTCAGAGTCCTACTGGGGCAACAAGCCCAAAAGTCAAGTAATTAAGTGGCAACATGCCTAAGCAAAGGAAAAAAGTAAACAGAAATATTCAAAATTAGACTCCTATTTTGGGGGCAAAGAGGATCGAAGCATGTAACAGGCAGAGGACTGGGAGGTCAGAACTCCTGCACCAAAAACCCCAAATGAAAATACGAGCGGGTTACAGGCCATAGAGGACCTTAAAAAAGATTTTAAGAACCTAATAGGAGAAGTGAAGGAACAATTGGGAAGAGAAATGAGAAGGATGCAGGAAAAGTATGAAATGAGAGTTAACAGCCTGATTGAGGAAAATAACACCTTAACAATTAGACTAACTAAAAAGAGGCTCAAAAACGCAATGAGGAGAAGAATGCCTTAAAATGCTGACTTTGGGGGTGGCTAGGTGGCACAGTGTGTAGAGCACTGGCCCTGGAGTCAGAAGGACCCGAGTCCGGATCCGGCCTCAGACACTTAACACACACAAACAAAAAACCTAGCTGTGTGACATTGGGCAAGTTACTTAACCCCAATTGCCCTAAAGGGGTGGCTAGGTGGCGCAGTGAGTAAGAGCCCTCCAAAAAAAAGCAAAAAAATGCCAACTTTGCCAGATGGAAAAAGAATCTCCAAAGCTCATTGAGGAGACTGATTCCTTCAGAATTAGCCTAGAGCAAATGGAACCTAGTGACTTTATGGGGTATCAAGATGCTGTTAAACAGATTCAATCAATTGAAAGAATAGGAGGCAATGTGAAATATCTTAAGGGAGAAACCACTGACGTGGAAAATAGATCCAGGAGAGATAATTTAAAAATTATTGGACTACCTGAAAGCCATGATAAAGAAAGAACCTAGAAATCATCCTTCAAGAAATTCTCAAAGAAAATTGCCCTGATGTTTTAGACTTAGGGGGCAAAAAAGAGGTTGAAAGAATCCAGAGATGACCTCTTGAGAAAGATCCCCAAAAGAAAACTCCTAGGAATATTATAGCCAGGTTCCAGAATTCCCAGATCAAAGAAAATACTATAAGCTGCCAGGAAAAAATAATTTCAATATTGTGCAAATGTAATCAGAATAGATCAGGAACTGGCAGCTTCTACACTGAGAGATTGAAGGGCATGGACTATTACATTCTGGAAGGCAAAAGACCTGGGATTAAAACCAAGAATCACCTACCTAGTAAAACTGAGTATCTTTTTTTCTGGGGAAAATATGGTCATTCAGAGGAACAGAGGACTTTCAAGCATTCTTGAGGAAAAAACCAGAGTTGAATAGAAAATTTAACATTCAGACACAAGAAGCATGAGATGCTTGAGAAGGTATACAGAGAAAAGAAATCAGAAGGAACTTATCAAAGTTGAACTATTTACATTCCTACATGCAAAAATAATAACTGTGACTGATGAAACCTTTCTCAGTATGAAAATAATTGAAGAAGGATATATGGGCATATGAACACATATGTGAATTGTGTATATAAGTTTACAGGTATACATGGATAGAGGGCACAGGTAGAATTTGGTGGGAAGGGATAATACTTAAGGGGTGAAGTTAAGAGATGAGAGAGGAATGTGGTGGGAGTAGATGGGGAGAGACAGGGTGGGGTAAACTATCTTGTGTAGAAGAGTTAAGGGGAAGTAGTTGCAGCGGGGGAGAAAAGGAAGGCAAAAAGGCAAAACCATATTCTCACTGAATTTGGCTCAGTGTGAGAATGACGAACATACTATATGGGGTATCTCACCCTGTAGGAGAGTAGGGGGGAGGGGGATGAAAGGTGAGATGATAGAAGGGAGGGCATGCTGAGGGGCAGGGAGGTTGGTGGCCCCCATTTTGAAGAGTGGCAGCATCAAAGTATGGAATAGACCAGGTGGGGGAGTGGGATAGGTGGGAGGGAAATATAGTCAGTCTTTTACAACATATCTAGTATGGTAATATTTTGCATAGCTATACATGTACAACATATACTGATTTCCTTATCTTCCCAGAGGGAATGGGTGACAGAGGAGGAAGGGAATGGATCTGAAATTCGAGGTCTTAAAATTAAATGTTTCAAATAGATATAAATACTATTTTGCATGTAATTAGGAGATAAGAAGTGCAGGCATTAGGGCACAGAGATTCACCTTGCTCTAATGGAAAAGTTGAAGGGGGTATGGGAGAAGATATGGGAGGGAGCAGATTGGATGAGGGGATATCTTGTGGGACTGCTATTCTGGGATGGTAGGTAAGGGAAAAATGGGGGGAAATCGTAACTCAAAATCTCGTGGAAATGAATGATGTAAACCAGAAATTAATAAAGCATGTTAAAAAGCAAATCTAATAAAATGAATGCCAAAATTGTCTTGACATGTAGTTGGGGAGAAAACTAAAACATTATTTTTAAAAAGAATGTGCTAAGTACTTATCCTGTACCCAGCATTTTAATAAGCACTAGGGATGCCAGGAAGGCAATTCCTGCTTTCAAGGAGCTCACATTCTAATGAGGGAGACAATATTCAATTGGTTGTGCCCAAACAAGATATCAACAGGTTTAATTCGAAACAATCAACAAAGTGAAGGAATTAGCATGCTGTAGGTACTAGGGAGGTCATCCTATAGAAGGAAAGTTTTTGACTGGGATTTAAATGGAACCCGGGAAGTCAGGAGGTGGAGATGAACAGAGGGAGCATTCCAGGTATGGGGGATAAGCCAGTGAACATACCCGGAGCCTGGAAA
Organism: Gymnobelideus leadbeateri; assembly: GCA_011680675.1. Taxonomy (NCBI): domain Eukaryota; kingdom Metazoa; phylum Chordata; class Mammalia; order Diprotodontia; family Petauridae; genus Gymnobelideus; species Gymnobelideus leadbeateri. Next base: position 15,183 of record WOXC01001834.1, read on the forward strand.
TATAGTGACTTGTGTGAGGAAGAATGAGGTGGCTAGGCAATGTTACTGAAGTATTGTGGGGAGGAGAATAAAAAGTAAAAAAGTGTATAAAGGTGAGAGGTGGCAAGTTATTACTGATAAGATTTTTTTTTATTAGATGAAGTCGGCAATAGGGAACTACTAGAGTTTATTGAATAGGTCAGTGGCCTGGTCAAATTCTCACTGTAGAAAGATTAATTTTTTAGCTCCACCACTGCTGCCACCTCCTCCTCCTCCTCTTCCTGACCCTCCTCATCTTCATCCTACACCTCCTCCCTCTCTTCTTTATCTTCCTCTTCCTTGTCCTCCTAGTCCTCCTTTTAGTCCTCCCAAGATGGCAAATGAAAAGCTGAAGGAAGGAGTCAAGACGGAAAACAACCACCACATGAATGTGAAGCTGTCAGGATAAGATGGCTTGGTGGTGCAATTTAAGATTAAGAGGCACACACCACTTAGAAAAATCATGAAAGCCTCTTGTGAATGAAAGGGTTTGTCAATGAGGCAGATCAGATTCCTATTTGATGGGCAACTGATCCATGAAACAGACACACCTGCACAGTTAGAAATGGAGGATGAAGATACATTTGATGTATTCCAGCAGCAGACAGGAGGTGCTTACTAACACGAGAATCTACAACTCTGCTCCAGAACTGTGCCTCCCAGGAAAACAATACATTCACAATTAGAAAAGCAAGAACTTTAGTTTGCTCATGTATATTATAGGAGTGATAGCGTCTCTAAGGAATCTTAGCAGCCGGCTGGAGGTACTCCAGATCATCAGCTGCTGTGGTGATTCCAGAATTATCAACACAGATATGCCTGAGACAAAATGAGAGGTTATTGCCCGATGGATTTGGGGACCAGTATTTGGGGAATGTGTCAGCTTCCTCCCCTAGGGGCTAGAAGCCACTGAGGAGGCCCACCTTTTTGCAGTTTCCAGTGGCAGCTCCAGCTCCTGGCCTGGGAACGGTAGGGAGATCCAGCAATCAGTCTTGGGGCTAAATTGCTCTTGCTTTAACATCCATGGATCTGGACTGTGATCTGGTGGGGAGGTCTGGGGTTTGTACCCAGCTTGCCAGAAAGCTGTGAAGACCCCAATGTTCGGGACGAAAGCTCCCCTGTCTGGTGGCATAGCCCTACTGTGGCAACAAGGCCAAAAGTCAAGTAATTAAGTGGCAACTTGCCTAAGAAAAAAAAAAGTAAACAGAAATATTCAACATTAGATGCCTATTTGGGGGGCAAAGAGGATCGAAGCATGGAATAAGAGGAAGACTGGGAGGTCAGAACTTCTGCACCAAAAACCCCAAATGAAAATACAAGTGGGTTACAGCCCATAGAGGACCTTAAAAAAGATTTTAAGAACCTAATAGGAGAAGTGGAGAAACAATTGGGAAGAGAAAGGAGAAGGATGCAGGAAAAGTATGAAATGAGAGTCAACAGTCTGACCGAGGAAAATAACACCTTAACAATTAGACTACCTCACATGACATGTGTGGATATATAATTACATGCTATAACCATGTGACATGAGATGACATACTATGACATAAGATCACCTGTGACAACAGAAGAAAATCATGAGATATGAGAGAACAGAATAAATCGTACTATTGCATATGAAAATCATGTGACATGGGGGGCGGAGCCAAGATGGCGGAGTAGAAACAGCTCATCCAAGCCTCTCTGCCCCCAGATTCTCCACAAACTATGTAAAAAAGGACTCTGAAAAACTTCTGGAGCCCCAGCACCCACAGAACGACACAGAGAAGCTAACCTCCCGCTGAGGACAGCCCAGCACCCTGCAGGAAGGACCAGCGCAGTGGTCTGGGAGCCGGCAGCGCGCAGAGCGCAGGAGCCGAGCCGAGCCCAGGTCCACGTGAGCCGAGGTTTTAGCCCCAGGGCGGCAGGGCCAGCAGCCGGCTGGAGGAACCCCAGAACACCAGGAACTGTGGAGATTCCAGAATTATCAGCATAGACTTGCCTAGGACAAAGTAAGAGGTTAGTGTCCTATGGACTTTGGGACCTGTATTTGGGGAATGCGTCAGCTCCCTCCCCTGGGGGCTAGAAGCCGCTGAGGAGACACGCCATTTTGTAGTTTTCAGAGGCATTTCCGGCTCCCAGCCTACAAATCGTGGGGAGATCCAGCGATCAGTCTTGGGGGGTAATCGCTCTTGCTTTAACCTCCCTGGATCTGGATTGTGATCTAGGGCGGAAGTTGTGGGTGGGTTTACAGCTTGCCAGAAACGGAAGTTGCCCCCACACGTTCGGGACGAAAATTCCTCTATCTGGCCTTAAAGCCATAGTGTGGCAACAAGCCCAAAAGTCAAGTAATTAAGTGGCAACATGCCAAGGCAAAGGAAACAGAAAAATGCAACCTAGACTCCTATTTTGGGGGCATAGAGCGGGAAAAGGACTGTGAGGTCAGAAGTCCTGCTCCAAAAGCCCCAGGGGAAAACATGAGTGGGTTGCAGGCCATAGAGGACCTTAAGAAGGACTTTAAAAATCAAATAAGAGAAGTGGAGGAGAAATTAGAAAGAGAAATGAGAAGGATGCAGGAAAAGTATGAAATGAGGGTCAACAGCCTGACTGAGGAAAACAACACCTTAAAAAATAGACTAGCTCAAATGGCAAAGGAGGCCCAAAGGGCAATGAGGAGAAGAATGCCTTAAAAAGTCGAATTTGCCAGATGGAAAAAGAATCTCAAAAGTTCACTGAGGAGATTCATTCCTTCAGAGTTAGACTGGAGCAAATGGAAGCTAATGACTTTATGAGAAATCAAGATACTGTTAAGCAGATCCAAACAAATGAAAGATTAGAAGGCAATGTGAAATATCTCATGGGAAAAACCACTGACCTGGAGAATAAATCCAGGAGAGACAATTTAAAAATTATTGGACTACCTGAAAGCCATGATCAAAGAAAGAACCTAGAAATCACCCTTCAAGAAATTCTCAAGGAAAACTGCCCTGATGTTTTAGATCCAGAGGGCAAAATAGAGGTTGAAAGAATCCACCGATCACCTCCTGAAAAAGATCCCAAAAAGAAAACTCCCAGAAATATTATAGCCAGGTTCCAGAATCCCCAGATCAAGGAGAAAATACAAGCGGCCAGGAAGAAACAATTTCAATATTGTGGAAACACAATCAGAATAGCCCAGGACCTGGCAGCTTCTACACTGAGGGATCGAAGGGCATGGAATATGATATTCCAGAGGGCAAAGAACTGGGAATGAACCCAAGGGTCACCTACCCAGCAAAACTGAGTATTTTGTTTCAGGGGAAAATATGGTCATTCAGTGGAATAGAGGACTTTCAAGCATTCTTGAGGAAAAACCAGAGTTGAATAGAAAATTTGACATCCAGACACAAGAAGGAAGAGATGCCTGAGAAGGTAATCAGGGAAAAGAAATCAAAAGGAACTTATCAAAGTTGAACTATTTACATTCCTATATGGAAAAGCAATATCTGGGACTGATGATATCTTTCTCACTATGAAAATAATGGAAGAAGGGGGTGTGGTCATATGAATACATATGTGAATGTGTGTGTATATGGTTACAGTTATATATGGATAGGGCATAGGTTGATTTTGTTGGGAAGGGAGAGTACTCAAGGGATGAAATTATGAGGTGAGAGAGGAAAGTGGCAAGAGGAGATGGGGAGAGACATGGTAGGGTAAACTATCTCATGTAGGGGAAGTGGGTGCAAAGGAGGAGGAGAATAAGGAAGGCTAAAAGGCAAAACCACATTCACATTGAATTTGGTTCAGGGAGAAAATGATATACATACTAAATGGGATATCTCAACCTGCAGCAGGATAGGGGGAAGGGGGATGAGAGGAGGGATGATGGATGGGAGGGCATCCTTGGGGTGAGGGGAGGTTGGAAGTACCCACTATAGAAGAGGGACAGGATCATGTAGGGAATGGACCAGGTGGGGGGTGGGATGAGTAGGAGGGAATTATAAGCAGCCTTGTACAATATATCTACTATGATAATGTTTTGCATAGCTAGACATGTACAACATATACTGAATTACTTATATTCCAAGAAGGAATGTGTGACAAGGGAGGAAGGAAATGGATCTGAAATTCAAGGTAGTAACATTAAATGTTTCAAATATATATATATATAAATACTATTAAAAAAAAAAAAAGAAAATCATGTGACATGCAAGAAGATAAGTAAAATATGGGGACATATGGAAACCCTGTGAGATGTGAGAACATGTGATAACTTGTGATAACATGTGAAGATCCTGTGATAACTGGTGACAAGGATCTACATAAGAGAATATAGGAAAACAAAGGAAAATGATATGACATGCTAGGACTTTGGATAACGTGATAACATGCTAAAATGATGTGATGTGATGACATGTGTTAACATTCTATCACTTATGATAACACATGACATTTCTGTGATATGTTATGTGACATGAGAGGACATGGTAAAACAGACGATAACATAGGAAAGTCAAGTGACATGCAATAACATGGGACAGCATTTCACAACGTGCTAGTATATTGTGACATGCGATGGCATGTGATAACACAGTGTAACATGCTAAAACCATAAGACATGCAATGACATGAGGCCCCATGTTTAATTTATGTGACACATTATGACAGGCAACAACACATGATAACATGTTAAAATCATGTGACATGATTACTGTTCACAACATGTTAGAATCTCGTGACATGTGACAACATGCAATAACACATTGTAACATGCTAACACGATGTGACATGCACTGAGCTACGGTCCCATGGTTAATTCATTTGACATATGATGCCAGGCAAGAACATGTAATAACTTACAAGTGTCATGTGATAACATACCTTCTCATGCTATGATGATGTGACATCATATGACATGCTAAAATCATATGACATGACATAACATTAGATGATATGTGATAAAACCCTCCAATAGTGAGACATATGATGACATGATATCACAAGAAAATCATGAGATATGTTAACATATGGTAACATGTGACTACCCCCAGAAATCATGTGATATACAATATGTTAAGATCGTGTGACATGATATGACATGCTTTAACATGAAAAACCGAAAATCATGTGATATGTGAAAACAAAAAGAAACATATGAAAACGTACAAAAATCATGAAACATGAGATACCATGTGATGTCACAGGAAAATCGAGTTAAATTGGATGATATTCTATAACATGCTAATATCATGTATCATCTGATAACATAAGGCAACACACCAAACTCACGACAACTGATGACATGCTTCTACATCAGAGAACATATGATTAGACACTAAAATCATGAGACATGTGATAACATTGGATGAAATTTTCCAAACAAGCATATTGCGTTTTCATTTGTGATAACACACAGAAATCATGTGACATGATATGTGAGGACAAGTAAAAACATACGATTACACACGAAGGACTTGTGACATGGGATGACATGTGACAATGTGCCATACACTGAGTTAAGAGCCCATGTTTAATTCGTGTGACAAGCCATGACAAGCCACAAGATATGATAACATGCTAATGTTATGGGATAACTTACTATGTCACACTTAATTCATACGACATTCCATAATGTGTAACATGGTAAGATCATGTGATATTAGAGGACAAGACATAACATTCCATAATATATATGATAACACACGAAAATGAGGAAATATGAAATGACATAAGATATCTTACGACATTCATGAGATACGGTAACATGTGATAATATCTGGAAATCATGTGACATGATATAACATGCTAAAATCATGTGACATACAAACAATATGATGACATGCTTATACAATGTGACATGTGATAATGTGGTATATCATGCTAACATCATGTGACATGACACAACATGGGATAAGCTATTGAAAACATATGGCCAGAAAACACATTCAAAATCATATAATGACATGTGATAACAAGCAAAAATCACGGGAATTGCGATTACATATCATAACATACCACAACATTCTACAATCATGTGAATGTGATCAAATGCTACATCATGTTAAAATCATTTTACTCACTATGACAAGCAATAACACATGACAACATGATAAAATTACAAGACATGAGATGGCATGCTATAAAATTCGATAGCATGTAATAACACAATGAATTCACATGACACATGATAGCATGACTATACAGACTATAACACAGGAAAATATTGGGAAATATATTAACATACAATTACATGCTATAATCATGGGACATGAGATGACATACTATGACATGGGATAACCTGCAACAAGATAAGATAATTATGTGACATGAAAGAACAGAAGGAAATATACAATTACATGTGGATATCATGTGAATTGTGATAATATATGAAAACCATTTGACATACAGGAACATGAGAAAATAGTGACCTACAAAAATCATGTGACATGCGGTAACACACAATAACTTCTGATGACACACAAATAGCATGTAAAATGAGACAGCATTCCATAACATGCTAATATGATGACATGCTTTGACATGGGGTAATGTACAATAATATACAAAAATCTAAATTCATGCGATAACATATGCTAAGACGTTAACACAATGTGTCTTTGGTATCTTGGCAAAATCGTGTGAAATCTGATGATGTTCAGGAACATGCTATAACGTGTTAATATTATGTAACATGTGATGGCATGCGATAACATTCGGTAACATGCTAAACTCATTGACAACTGATGACATCACTTTACATCATATCACATCCAATAACCTATTATGGCATGCTAATATCATGTGACACTTGATGACATGATGTAACATTCTATTACTTGTGACAACACTCAAAAATCATGTGACAAGGGAGATCATGTGAAAACACGCTAACATAGCAACATCACTTGACATGGGATAACATGCTAGTATCTAGTAACATGTGAAGACATGCGATAACACATTGTAATATCCTAAAACCAGGTGAAATGCAATGACCTATGATACCATGCTGCATTCATGTATCATACAATAACTGGCAACAACATGATAATATGCTAATATCATGTGATATCCTCATGGTGGTTGTCTCTGGCTGTGGGGACTCCCTGCTGTTGGCTGATACAGAGAAAGGGGCTTGGGCACCCTGGGAGGGCACTGAAGTTGTCTCTCTGGCCCACAGGCTAAGCCATGCAGTCACCTCACCTCCTTTGGCAGTCTGTGCCCAAGGAAAACTCCTGACATTGAGACTCAGCATCTGCCTCTCAGGAATAAAATTTTACTCTTTAATTTGTGCTGCTCCATTTCACACAAGTTCCCCTTCCTCAGTCAAAAAAGATTATTACCAGATCTTAGGAGGACCCCGAACTGCCACCGAGAAAGAGATCAAGAAAGCCAGCTGGCCAAGAAATACCACCCTGACACAAATAAGGATGATCCTAAGGTTAAAGAAAAGTTCTCACAGTTAGCAGAAACCTATGAGGTGTTAAGTGATGAAGTGAAGGGAAAACAGTATGATACTTATGGGTTAAGCTGGCTTTGACTCTGGAGCAGGAAGCTACTGGCGAGGTGGCCCTACTGTTGACCCAGAGGAACTCTTTAGCAAGATCTTTAGGGAGTTTTCAGGATCTTCATTTAGAGATTTCCAATGTGTATTTGATTAGGCTCAGGAGTTCATCACAGAATGGACTTTCATTCAACCTGCAAAGGGTGTTAAAGAATTTACCATGAACATTAATGCCTCATGGGAACGATGTGATGGCAAAGGAAATGAACCTGGCACCAAAGTTCAGCAGTGCCATTATTGTAGTGGCACAGGAATGGAAACTTAACTACAGGCCCTTTTGTAACACAACCTACATGTAGACAATGTGGAGGCCGGGGATCCATAATAACTACTCCTTGTGTATTACCTGAGGGAACAGGACAAGCTTAACAGAAGAAGAAGGTTGTAGTCCCAGTACCTGCAGGAGTGGAGAATGGCCAGACTGTTAGAATGCCTGTAGGGAAAAAAGAAATTCTTATAACATTCAAGGTTCAGAGAAGTCCTGTGTTTAGGAGGGATGGAACAGATATCCACTCAAACCTCTTTATTTCTGTAGCTCAAGCTGTCCTTGGTGGGACATCCAGTTCAGGGGCTATGTGAGACAATCAATGTCACGACCCCTCCTGGGATGCAGATTGACCAAAAGATTCGAATGTGTGGGAAAGGCATCCCCCGGATTAATAGTTATGGCTATGATGACCACTACATTCATATAAAAGTTAGAATTCCCAGAAGGTTGATGAGCAGGCAACAAAGCCTAATGCTCAGCTATGCAGAGGATCAGACTGATGTTGAAGGGACAGTAAATGGTGTCATAAATACAGCTACTGGCAAATCATCCACTGGAAACTAGACAGAAGAATTCGCAGGAACACTGTCTGTTGGACTGCAAAATGAAAGGAATCCAGATCAATAGGATAGCAGCTGCATGCAGAGGCTCTGTGACAGAATTCACCAACAGTAAAATCGTGTGACAAATTTCTCCTTAGAATAGGGTTACCAGCAGATGGACTTATCAATAAGATATGCCTTAACTCTAATCTAGACCCTGACATCTTATCAGATGATGCAGATTTCCTGTCCATGGAAGGCAACCCAAATCCTTTTGACTCTGCATACAGTAGAATAACTACTTACTACTTATGGAGCCAAAACTTTAATTTGGAAATAGATGTGGTGGGAATTGTAACTACAAATAAAAAATATAAAACCTTGGCCCACAGCTCAAAATGAAGCCTTAAGCTGCATATGGCTGTGAACTAATTAATTTTTCACTTAGTAAGTATCCTGAGGAATTGCCCAAGTGAACCCTTCCCTATAGGCTCTCTTCTCTAGGAGCCTTTATTCAGCATGCCTTGACAGTGTCCTTTTCCTTCTAAAAGGGTATGTTAAGAGCTATGTAATTTCTCTCTTCATCACAACCTCTTCTGTGTATCATTGTTTTCAGAATCCTAGGAGTACAGTTCATCTTGTAAAGTAAGCAATTTGGGGATGTGATGAAGGCATCTAATGATCTAAGAAGATTAATGGGGTTGGGGAGGTGGTTAAATGTATTGACTAGAGGACATAATTATCATTACAGAGTTGTCCTCATAAAGGTTACCTGTCATCCCTCCCACTTTAGTTTTCTCATTTAAAGCCAGCCTTCCAACCCACCATACTGCCCTTGTACCAAATCATACTATATCCCATGTCCCCAGGGGGATAGAGTTCAGCTCTTCCACTCAAATTGTGATTTTGCCAACCATGGTTCTTGGGAAACTGTCCTCACATTGTTGGCATCATCAGAAAAGTATCTTTAAATTATTTGACTTTTAAGAATCGCTGGCTCTTCATGTACAAGTGTTTTTTTTTGGGGGGGGTTAAAATAGTAATCTAACTAGTTTCAGGTTTTCAAGTTAAACTATGAAAAAGTATACTGTTTCCATAGTAGCCACAGCTTTATTTGAATATTATGACTTCTAAGTATTATAAGAAATACTTATGCTAAAAGTCAGGCAGGTTAATGAAGAATGTTTCTGAATGATTCCACTTAATTTCATTTTTATTTTGCTTAAAATAAAGACACTATTAATGTCTCATTTAAAACATGTAAAGTGATTCTGTATCAATATAAATAAGATTATCTGCTGCAAAAAGATACTTGAAAACCTAAAAGAAAAAATGAAGTTAAAAGGTACACACTGGAAGTTTTCTATGGTAAATGAGGCAAAGCAGCCATTTTGTAAACTGAATACTAACTTTTATAAATAACTGGGTAATGCAAGATCAGGCTTTGAAGGTTTACAAGTTCAATCAGACAGAAATGGTCAAAACACAATGCAGAACTAATTACTGGCACATGGTATTTCTGGTGGTTGATATCTCCCTCTGAATAAAGTCATGAAGAAAAGGAAGTGAAAGAGAAAAAGCTAATTAGAATATAATAGTGGAGTACCTCAATAGCACTGCTTCCAACGTTAGAAAAGCCTCACCAGAAAGTCATCAAAAGACAAATCAATAGCAGTGTACTTTTCCTAGCTATGCACAGTACCTTTAAAAAATTGACTAAGGATTAGTTATTAAAACTTCACAAATAAATGTCCACGTGTATTAAATATATTCTTACGTGACTTACATATTACAAAAATTGTAACAATAAAAAGCTGCTGAAGAAAGGATAAAAAATTAACAAGAATTCGGGATAACCTAATTAATAAGGTGAAACACTGGAGGTTTTCTCCAAACCTGAGCTCTCACATTTGGCCAAACTACAATCATGTACAAGAGAATTTGTAACAATAAAAAGTCCAACAAAGTAACACTCAATGAAGTGTAAAGGCTAGTCTCATATCTGTAGGTTTTCATTTAGCATCTACTCAATGAACATGGATGGAAGGCTGAATAGTGTGACTCACATATGTAGAATGAAATGGAAGAACATTGCTTTGAAAAGTACAGCTGGTTGGCAGGAATCTCTGCTGCCAAAGAGGTCAATAAGACAACTGACAAACAGAAGGAAATAAAGCAGGACCTGGGAGGGCAACTGAGTAGCATTCCATTAAGTCTACAACAAGTAGCTTGTGAAAGATAAGAAGGATACTGAAACATAAATATTTGAAATGTAGGAGAAAGTTTTGTGTTCCAGCCACAGAAAAACCTCAACCAAAAGGAGTCAAAATGGTAAACAATAAAAGTAAAGGACTGAAATTACCCAAAGATTCTCAAGGAAAACGCACAGTAAACATCTTAAAGCAACATAAGGTACCAAAGGAAAAAAATCTATAAATTGACTTCAATAAAAAAACAAAATTATGCTACTAACTACAACACGTACCATAGTTTAATTGAAGAACACCACTGACAGAAAATTTTGCAAGCAAGGTGAAACACCTTCAAGTACAAAGTATATGGTCTCTAAAGAACAGAAGAATATTCTATATCTACCATAAAACAAGGAAGTGATGGGAAAAAATGTGCTTCATATAACAAGGGGAACTTAAACCTGCAACCCAAAATTACATACCTGGCTTAGCTGTGGCTAACCAGTAATAAAAAGAAAAAAAGATGACACTTTTTTGGTGGGAGTTGGGGGAAGGCAGTCAGGGTTCTGGGACTTGCTCAGGGTCACAAGGATAGAGAAGTATCTGAGGGCAGGACTGAACTAAAATAATCCTGACTTCAAGTAGCCCCAAAACAGATACTTTAAATCCAAAAAAAGTGTGTGAAGCAAGTCTAGACAGAGACAAATGACTTGCTTCTCAAACAACACAGATAATATAAATACAAAGAGGGGAAACCAAAATAGTAACCAACCATAAAGGGACCATTAGGAGATTTCTTTATAAAAATAAACAAGGATACAAAGATGAAAATTGGAACCAAATAGTAGTAGTGCTTGTAGAAAATCAAGAATTAGACATCATGGACTAAATCTCACAACACTGGAACTATAAATTAATATTTTTTCTAAGACTAAGCTACATAATGAGAATGCATATAGAGAGCAGAAGGGAAGATAGCAGGGCATATTTAATCCTGCCTAATCAAGTCAAAAGTTAACAAATAAAGGAAAAAATAATTCTTGTAGTTTCTCAAGAAAATGAAAGTCTACCAGAAAATAGGTAGACCAAAACAAGGCAGACAGAAGGGAATTCTTATTTCAGAAGTTGCAGCAGATATCACTGATGCATACTTACATGGGGGAATAAAGATTTTCTATAGAAGGAGATATAATCTGAATATTGGTAGAGACTACTCATTTTTCAGCAGAAATAGAATCAGTCTCTGGAGCCGACTGATAATTACAAGTCTGTGAAGGCATACACACCTAAACTTAAATGTTATGGAAGAGCTTAATAAGTAGAGACACAAGAAAATTCCTACCATGAGGCAAAATGTTCTCAGCTATCTGCAGATACTGGTATCTTAAAAGGAAGGCTCAAAAGAATATGGGAGACACGGAACAAGATCTATATAAGGCAATAATAGAAAATATTTAGGAAAACAATCTAAAAATAAGATATCTTAGAAGCATTTATTCTATGGTGCATGGATCAAAGAACAAAAGTCTAAAATAGATAGTAAAGGAGATAAATAGTGAAGGGAAAGAAGAAATCCTATTGTAGAGGTCCAAAAAAGGACATTTTAAATTTAATGAATGTAGCAGCAAGCACCCTAGCATACCCAGGAGGTCTACTAGCACAGGTTGTTTAATCTGCTTTTCTAAAGGAAAGCAACTCAAAAAGGGTTAAGAATCTTACTGTAATGAAACATATCAATTACCTACCTAGTTCAGGGAAAAGGTTCAGCACCCTGAACTTCAGAGAATACAAACAAAAGCTACAAACAGACAAAAAGAAATAGGGAAAATAACAAAAAATAGAGAAAATAACAGTTCAACAGACAAAAATTCTAGCTGTCTTGACCATTACTTCTTAACTACAAATAGTTACCAGAGAGAGAAGCACCAACACCTGCCTTTCCAAATTTCCAAATCTGGCCAAATCACAGAACTAGTCCCAGAAGAAGCAGCAAAGCAAAACCTTGCCTCAGAGATGTAAATACACCCTTCTACAGGTTCAGAGAAGGTCACAACCCCCATGACCTACTTGACTACTTGACTGTCTTAGGCAACAAATCTTCTCTGACAAAATAAAAGACACCACAGTGATAGATTCTTATTTTTTTGGTTCTCACTGAGTTGCCATGTACACACTAAGGCACAGAGCACCAGACATTCAGCAGCATAGATTCTACAAAGATGTATGATCCCCTTTAAGAACTGCCCAAGCAATGCCCTGCTTAACAACATGGAGACATTTTTGAACCATCTAGGGTTTTATGACATAGTTGCAAATACAATTGTTTCTTTAATGCCACATTTGCTCTTTCTTAGTGCATTGTACCCTTCTGGACTTCAGACACAGAGGTTTTATACAATAAGAAATTATTAGTTTGATGTATGCTTATTGAAATATAGGGTGAATAATAAAATATAATAAAAATAATAAAATAAATAACAAAAATAATATAATAATAATAAAATAAATAATTAAAATAAACAGCTAGCATCTAAAAATTAAGATAAGACAAGTATCTTGTAAAAGGACAAACTTATCTTCACATTACTAGTTTAAGGCTTCCAAATTTGACAAAAGCTGCTGGGAAAATTGGAAAGGAGTTTCCCTGAAAGTAAGCTGACATCAGCACTACATTACATATACCACAATGTGTGCCAAACTGATACATGACCACAAACATGGCCCCATTTCCCAACCAATTGCACTCATCTGGACCCATGGTTTGAGTACTTTAAGCCCCAAACCCCTAGTTTTCAGTTTTGTTCTGTTCTCTCCCCCCATCACATTGTAAGGTCGTTGAGGGTGAAGACTCAACTGTTTTTATCCAACTAGCACCATGTCTGGCCCAAAGTTAAGGTAATAAAAATTGGGTTTTGATTATATAAATGATCATATTGTAAACAACTTGGAGAAACACGGAAGGTAGATACCTTTTCACAACTACAAAAGGGGAGACACTTTGACCACAGAAGTGATACAGAGAATTATGGGAAATAAAATGGAGAATTGATTCCACTAAATTGTAAAAAAAATAAAATTTACCAAAAGAAAATACAGGTAATAAAAAGCAGGTTAAAAAAAGAAAAAGAAATAGCAGGTAATTAGGAGGAAATTTGGAGGAAATTTTTCTGATAAAGGTCACATATTCGAGCTTTGTTGAAAACTGTTACACACATACAACAAAAATTTCTTAATATATAATTGGTCCAAGGATGTTAAGCAGTTCATAGACTGAAATCTAGACTAACAAAAACAATGTGGGGAAAAAAAGTTTTAAATAACTAATGAGAGAAATGCCAATCAAAGTCATGGAGGTTCCATCTTACAACAAACTGATTAACAACAACAACAACAAAATTTCTAATGTTGGAGCCAATGTGGAAGCCAAGGTGGAACTCTTCTGCAAATCATTATAAAACATACTCTAATCCAGCATTACCTAAACTAGGCATATTCCAAAGAGTTAAAAGACAGGAGGAAAGAACACTTCTAAACAAAGATATTTATATCATTTTTATGTATTCATGTATATCCAAAAGAGATATTCCTCATTTGGGAAATGACTGAAAAAATTATGGAATCTAAATGTAATGCAACATCATGGCATTATTAGGAATGGTGAAAGACACTCTGCATGGAAGCCTTACATTAAGTAATTACATTAAGTAATAGGTAATTGAGGAGATCCAGAACTATTTATACAGCCCCAGTGAGGAAGCTTACCGGTACATAATGAATCATACATTTTCAGACACAACCAAAAAATACAATTACTTTTCCTTGACTGTATTTACTAAGTCAGACTTTAACAAAACATAAATCAAAGGTTAGCAATGCAATAAAATGAAAATACACCATCAAATTTATTCAAGAAAAAACAGTCCTATCTATTCAAGCTTCAACATACAGTGAAAATAAAATGATTTTAAAACAACACAACCATCTCTGCTGATGGGTTTTAACTCTAAACATTTAGGGTAACACTCCAGCTGATTCCAATTATCCTAAGATTTCTTTTCTGCAAGGACACTTAACTGGCCTTAAGCAAGGCTTTCTAAACTAGACTTCATAACAGGTGACCACTCCTAGTAAAGTATGCCTAAAAAGGTCAACCAAGGAAACAAAACATTCTGAATTACCCTATCCTGATTACCCCCAGGTTTTAGTGAGCTTTATCAATGCAATTGGTAACTCTCTTAATGGCTCTATTCAAGAGCCCCACACAGGGCATTTAAGGACTAAACTCTTTTTTTGGTGGGGAAGAGGGGGCTGGGTGTTTGTGGCAGATTTTTTTTTATTTGGAGTAATGGCTAGCAAGTTTTAAACACTTTGCTGTTTTTAAAATAGAATAGGCTGACCTCAACACGGTAACCTGCCCCCCCCCCAATAAAAAAAAAATCGGAGCCTTTTTTGTGACCACACACTAAGGATTTTTTAAGTACCAAATTGTCTACCTCCGCCTACTTCCGCCCCCCAACCCCCCTAAAAAACACTGAGAAAGCAAGGAACACAACATCCATTATATATGTGAAGTCATGGAAAAGATAGCTCCTTGTTATCCATGGTGAAAAAGGAAACAAGTCAAGGGGGGGGAATGGGCTTCAATCTACTCTCAAAGTTCCTCAATTCTCTCTTGGAAAAGGCTAGCATTTTTGATTAAACATATTGTAATTCTATGTTATTATTTTCATCACAACGGATAATGTTCATAAACAATAAAAAATTGCATAGGAATATAAGCAAAACATATTGGAATTGTTATCAGGAGATTTTTCTACGAATAATTAGCTGAACCGCAGGTTAAAGGGCCCTTGCCCTGAAAGATCTGGTGCCACATACACTCCAAGGCGCCGCTCATGCAAGCAAGCATTCCCGACATGGCTAATCTATACCCCTTACAGGGCCAGTCCCCACAAACCGAATAGCAAAGGGTCCATCCCATCCCGCCCATTATGAGGCTCTCTCTCCTCCTTCCCAAGCCCCTGAGCTGAGTTCTCTTAGTAAGTAAGACTATACTATCATGCCCCATGATATCACATAGCTTCAGATCAACCCCATAAGATAATGTCCAAAAATCATATGATGTCACAAGGAAATCTGGTGATGTGTGATTGCATGCTAGAAGATGGCAATATCGTGTGACCAGCGATCACATGTGAACATCATGTGACATGAGATGACACGCCTGAACATGAGAAAACACGTGGAAACACACAGAGATCACGTGATACTTGAGAACATGTGGCATCTACGATAACATAAAGAAATCCTGTGATATGTGATAACATGCGAGACAGCGTGAAGTCACACGAAACTCTTGTGAAACGCTACCGCATCCCACAACATGCTATCACATGCCAATATGATGTGACATCCAATGCCATGCGATGACACAGGATGTCATGCTAAATCATGTGACAACTGATGACATGCTTCCCCATGAGAGAGCACATGCTAAAATCATGTCACGTGGTTTGTGACATTCGAGAACAGGTTAAAACATATGAGAATATACAAGAATCTTGTGACATATGATCACATTCGATTCCAGTGGCTGGTACCTTTGCCTAGAAAACCCCATACAGGGTCATGAAGGGGTCAGCATCCATAAAAAGAAATGAAAGTAATAATTTTTAGAGATTCTGGAGCTTGGCTGACATTCTGAAGCTCTTAATATATGTTTTTTTTCCAAATCACAGGATACAATTTTGTACTTTCATTTTCGAAATTATGAATTACAGGTTCTCTACCTCCCCTTCCCCCACAAGATGATGACAAGCAATTTGATATCAATTACACAGGAGCAGTCCCCAAAAATTATTTCCATATTAGCTACATTTCAAAAGAAAATGGAGACCAAAAAAAGGTGAAAAGGGAACGTTTTAAAATATGCTTTGATCTGCATTCAGACTACTTCAATTTTTTTTCCCATGGACATGATTGGCTCTTCTCATCATTGTTCTTTTACAATTGCCTAAGATGATTTTATATTCTGGTCAAACTGGTCAATATGATAGGTGTGATGTGTGAACTCAGAGCTGTTTTGAATAGCCTTTCTCCAATAAACAATGATTCAGGGCATTTTTTTCATTTGAGATAGACAGCTCTGATTTCTTCATCTGAAAATTGCTTGTTCATATTCATTGATCATTTGTGATTTGGGCAATGGCTTTTTCAAAAAATAAATTTGTCTCAGTTCTCTAAATCTTTTATCAATGGGGCCTTCTTCAGAAATACTGACAGTAAAAATCAATTCATGGGCAAATTTTCTAGAGGATGGAAAGGTTTCAATAAGGGCCCTAGGCAGGAGCC
>WOXC01001835.1:0-48394 GCA_011680675.1 Gymnobelideus leadbeateri
AGATGGGGAGAAATTTTGGAACTCAAAATCTCTTGGAGGTGAATATTGAAAAGTAAAAAATACATTAATGAACTTTAAAAAAGAATGATGATTCCGTGACCAAGAATAATGGGTTGTTGTGTGCCATCATTCACCATAGTAATTTATTTTTTAAAAACATGTTCTATTTTTGTTGTTTGCTCATTTTCCCACCCTATTTATTTCCCTGGAATTTTATATTATATTATTTTATTTTTTTATTAAACAAATGCGTTATTAACTTCTGTTTCACATCACTCATTTCTGCCAAAATTTGAGTTGCAATTATTTTTTCCCCTGTTTTTCCCCTACCCACCCTCCCAGAATAGCAGTCCCACAAGATATCGCTTCCTCCAATCTGCTCTCTCCCCTATCTTCTCCCACACCCCCTTCAACTTTTCCATTAGAGGAAGGTGAATCTTTATGTCCCAATGCCTGCACATCTTATCTCCCAATTACAAGCAAAAGATTATCAATAACAGTATATATATATATGAAACATTTAGTCTTAAAACCTTGAATTTCAGATCCATTTCATTCCTCTCTTGTCACCCATTCCCTCTGGGAAGATAAGTAATTCAGTATATGTTGTATATGTCTAACTATGCTAAACATTACCATAGTAGATATATTGTACAAGGCAGCTTATAATTCCCTCCCACTCATCCCACCACCCACCTGGTCCATTCCCTACTTTATCCTGTCCCTCTTCTATAGTGGGTACTTCCAAACTCCCCTCCCCACAAGAATGCCCTCCCACCCATCATCCCCCCTCTCACCCCCCTTCCCACTATTCTGCTGCAGGTTGAGATATACAACAAACATTTAGCATGTATGTCATTCTCTCCCAGAACCAAATTCAATGAGAATGTGGTGTTGCCTTTTTGCCTTCCTATTCTTCCCCTCCCTTGCAGCCACTTCCCCTTGCTTCTTCTACATGAGATAGTTTGCCCTACCCTGTCTCTCCCCATCTCCTCTTGCCACTTTCCTCTCTCACCTCATAATTTCACCCCTTAAGTATCATCCCTTCCCAACAAATTCAACCTGTGCCCTCTATCCATGTATAACTGTAAACATATGTACACATATTCACATATCCATTCATATGACCATACACCCTTCTTCCATTATTTTCATACTGAGAAAGATTTCATCAGTCATAGTTATTGTTTTTCCATATAGGAATGTAAATAATTCAACTTTGATAAGTTCCTTTTGATTTCTTGTCCCTGATTACCTTCTCAGGCATCTCTTGCTTCTTGTGTCTGGATGTCAAATTTTCTATTCAACTCTGTTTTCTTCCTCAAGAATGCTTGAAAGTGGGGCGGAGCCAAGACGGCGGAGTAGAAACAGCTCGTCCAAGCCTCTCTGCCCCCAGATTCCCCACAAACTATGTAAAAAAGGACTCTGAACAACTTATGGAGCCCCAGCACCCACAGAACGACACAGAGAAGCTAACCTCCCTCTGAGGACAGCCCAGCAGCCCTGCAGGAAGGACCACCGCAGCGGTCTGGGAGCCGGCAACGCGCAGAGCGCAGGAGCCCAGCCAAGCCGAGCCCAGGTCCACGGGAGCTGAGGTTTGAGCCCCAGGGCGGCAGGGCCAGCAGGCAGCTGGAGGAACCCCAGAACACCAGGAGCTGTGGCAACTCCAGAATTATCAACATAGACATGCCTAGGACAAAGTAAGAGGTTAGTGTCCTTTGGACTTTGGGACCTGTATTTGGGGAATGCGTCAGCTCCCTCCCCTGGGGGCTAGAAGCCGCTGAGGAGACACGCCATTTTGTAGTTTTCAGAGGCATTTCCGGCTCCCAGCCTACAAATCGTGGGGAGATCCAGCGATCAGTCTTGGGGGGTAATCGCTCTTGCTTTAACCTCCCTGGATCTGGATTGTGATCTAGGGTGGAAGCTGTGGGTGTTTTACAGCTTACCAGAAACGGAAGTGGTCCCCCAAAAGGTTCGGGTCGAAAATTCCTCTAGCTGGCCTTAAAGCCATAGTGTGGCAACAAGCCCAAAAGTCAAGCAATTAAGTGGCAACATGCCAAGGCAAAGGAAACAGAAAAATGCAACCCTAGACTCCTATTTTGGGGGCATAGAGCAGGAAAAGGACTGTGAGGTCAGAAGTCCTGCTCCAAAAGCCCCAGGTGAAAACATGAGCGGGTTGCAGGCCATAGAGGACCTTAAGAAGGACTTTAAAAATCAAATAAGAGAAGTGGAGGAAAAATTGAAAGAGAAATGAGAAGGATGCAGGAAAAGTATGAAATGAGGGTCAACAGCCTGACTGAGGAAAACAACACCTTAAAAAATAGACTAACTCAAATGGCAAAGGAGGCCCAAAAGGGCAATGAGGAGAAGAATGCCTTAAAAAGTCGAATTTGCCAGATGGAAAAAGAATCTCAAAAGTTCACTGAGGAGATTCATTCCTTCAGAGTTAAACTGGAGCAAATGGAAGCTAATGACTTTATGAGAAATCAAGATGCTGTTAAGCAGATCCAAACAAATAAAAGATTAGAAGGCAATGTGAAATATCTCATGGGAAAAACCACTGACCTGGAAAATAGATCCAGGAGAGACAATTTAAAAATTATTGGACTACCTGAAAGCCATGATCAAAGAAAGAACCTAGAAATCACCCCTTCAAGAAATTCTCAAGGAAAACTGCCCTGATGTTTTAGATCCAGAGGGCAAAATAGAGGTTGAAAGAATCCACAAATCACCTCCTGAAAAAGATCCCAAAAAGAAAACTCCCAGAAATATTATAGCCAGGTTCCAGAATCCCCAGATCAAGGAGAAAATACTACAAGCAGCCAGGAAGAAACAATTTCAATATTGTGGAAACACAATCAGAATAGCCCAGGACCTGGCAGCTTCTACACTGAGGGATAGAAGGGCATGGAATATGATATTCCAGAGGGCAAAAGAGCTGGGAATGAACCCAAGGGTCACCTACCCAGCAAAACTGAGTATTTTGTTTCAGGGGAAAATATGGTCATTCAGTGGAATAGAGGACTTTCAAGCATTCTTGAGGAAAAAACCAGAATTGAATAGAAAATTTGACATCCAGACACAAGAAGAAAGAGATGCCTGAGAAGGTAATCAGGGAAAAGAAATCAAAAGGAACTTATCAAAGTTGAACTATTTACATTCCTATATGGAAAAGCAATAACTGTGACTGATGATATCTTTCTCACTATGAAAATAATGGAAGAAGGGGGTGTGGTCATATGAATACATATGTGAATGTGTGTGTATATGGTTACAGTTATATATGGATAGAGGGCATAGGTTGAATTTGTTGGGAAGGGAGAATACTCAAGGGATGAAATTATGAGGTGAGAGAGGAAAGTGGCAAGAGGAGATGGGGAGAGACATGGTAGGGTAAACTATCCCATGTAAAAACAAGGGGAAGTGGTTGCAAAGGAGGGGGAGAATAAGGAAGGCTAAAAAGGCAAAACCACATTCACATTGAATTTGGTTCAGGGAGAAAATGACATACATACTAAATGGGATATCTCAACCTGCAGCAGGATAGGGGGAAGGTGGATGAGAGGAGGGATGATGGAAGGGAGGGCATCCTTGGGGGGAGGGGAGGTTGGAAGTACCCACTATAGAAGAGGAACAGGGTCATGTAGGGAATGGACCAGGTGGGGGGTGGTATGAGTGGGAGGGAATTATAAGCAGCCTTGTACAATATATCTACCATGATAATGTTTTGCATAGCTAGACATGTACAACATATACTGAATTACTTATATCCCAAGAAGGAATGGGTGACAAGGGAGGAAGGAAATGGATCTGAAATTCGAGGTCGTAACATTAAATGTTTCAAATATATATATAAATACTATTATTAATACTCTTTTGCCTATAATTGGGAGATAAGATGTGCAGGCATTGGGACACAAAGATTCATCTTCCTCTAATGGAAAAGTCGATGGGGGTATGGGAGAAGGTATGGGAGAGAGCAGATTGGAGGAAGCGATATCTTGTGGGACTGCTATTCAGGGAGGTTGGGTAGGGGAATAATGGGGGGAAAATGATTGTAACTCAAAATCTGGCGGAAATGAATGATGTAAAACAGAAGTTAATAAAGCATTTGTTTAAAAAAAAAAAGAATGCTTGAAAGTCCTCTATTCCACTGAATGACCATATTTTCCCCTGAAACAAAATACTCAGTTTTGCTGGGTAGGTGACCCTTGGGTTCAATTCCAGCTCTTTTGCCCTCTGGAATATCGTACTCCATGCCCTTCGATCCCTCAATGTAGAAGCTGACAGGTCCTGTTCTATTCTGATTGTGTTTCCACAATATTGAAATTGTTTCTCCCTGGTTGCTTGTAGTATTTTCTCCTTGATCTGGGGATTCTGGAACCTGGCTGCAATATCCCTGGGGGTTTTCTTTTTGGGATCTTTTTCAGGAGGTGAGTGGTGGATTCTTTCAACCTCCATTTTGCCCTCTGGATCTAAAACATCAGGGCAATTTTCCTTGAGAATTTCTTGAAGGGTGGTTTCTAGGTCCTTTCTTTGATCATGGCTTTCTGGTAGTCCAATAATTTTTAAATTGTCTCTCCTGGATCTATTTTCCAGGTCAGTGGTTTTTCCCATGAGATATTTCACATTGCCTTCTAATCTTTCTTTTGTTTGGATCTGCTTAAATGTATCTTGATTTCTCATAAAGTAATTAGCTTCCATTTGTTCCAGTCTAACTCTGAAGGAATGAATCTCCTCAGTGAACTTTTGAGATTCTTTTTCCATCTGGCAAATTCGACTTTTTAAGGCATTCTTCTCCTCATTGCCCTTTTGGCCCTCCTTTGCCATCTGAGTTAGTCTATTTTTTAAGGTGTTGTTTTCCTCATTAAGCCTGTTGACCCTCATTTCATACTTTTCCTGCAACCTTCTCATTTCTCTTCCCAACTTTTCCTCCACTTCTCTTATTTGATATTTGAAGTACTTCTTAAGGTCCTCTATGGCTTGCAACCTGCTCATGTTTTTCCCTGGGGCTTTTGGAGCAGGATTTCTGACCTAACAATCCTCCTCCTAGTCTATGCTTCAATCCTCTTTGCCCCCAAAGTAGGAGTCTAAGGTTGCATTTTTCTGTTTAATTTGTTTCCTTTGGCTTGGCATGTTGCCACTTAATTACTTGACTTTTGGGCTTGTTGCCACAGTATGGCCTGGCGCCAGACAGGAACTTTCACCCCAAACTTGGGGGGGGAGGCAACTTCCATTTCTGCCAAGCTGGAAACCCACCCACGACCTCCACCCCAGATCACAATCCAGATCCAAGGAGGTTAAAGCAAGAGTGATTACCCCCCAAGACCGATCCCTGGATCTCCCTAAAGTTTGCAGGCCAGGAGCTGGAGCTGCCCCTGAAAACTGCAAAATGGCGTGTCTCCTCAGTGGCTTCTAGCCCCCGGGGGAGGAAGCCGACACGTTCTCCAAATACTGGTCCCAAAGTCCATAGGGCACTAACCTCTCACTTTGTCTTAGACATGTCTATGTTGATAATTCTGGAGTCACCACAGCTGTTGGTGTTCTGGGGTCCCGCCAGCCGGCTGCTGGCCCTGCCACCCTGGGGCTAAAATGGCGACTCAGGCACTCCCCCTTGCTCTGCGCCCTGTGCTGCTGGCTCCCAGACCGCTGGGCTAGTCCTTCCTGCAGTGCTGCTGGGCTGTCCTCAGTGGGAGGTTAGATTCTCTGTGTAGTACTGAGGGTGCTGGAGCTCCAGAAGTTGTTCAGAGTCCCCTTTTACATAGTTTGGAGATGATCTGGGGGAAGAGTGGCTTGGATGCACTGTTTCTACTCAGCCATCTTGGCTCAGCTTTATCTGGAAGTTTATGTTAATGTTGGACTCTGTTCCCAGCCTGGGGTAAAAAGGGCGAGGACTCTTTCTAAGATTTCAGTGTTTATTTTTTGTTCTTTTTGCAAATTGCCTCTATCTCCACCAACCCTAACTCCCCTCAGAGCTATCTAGTTCATGGAGTTTTAGAGTCTGTGGTGCTTTTATGGTGCTCTGAAATGGTGAGAGGTATTGTAACGGCTCACTTGGTCTGTGTTCTGGTCAATCTCCAGGAAGTGGCTCTTCATCCCTTGTGACTGCATTATTACTACTTCTCAGGGTCCCTTCTCCCTTTGGACTGGGAGTGATATTGACCTTCAGGATCTTTGCTTCCTTGAGGGTAGAAGTGATACTACCACTTAGGTCTTCCACTTCCTCTTTTTTTTTCTTTCTTTCCCTTTTCCCTTTTCCCTGTTTTTTCTTTTTACTTAATAATGTATTTTTTCCTAAATACATGTAAAAGTAGTTCTCAACATTCAACAATCTGTAAGATTTTAAGTTCCATTATTTTCTCCCTCCCTGTCTCCACAAGATAGCAAGCAATCTGATATAGGTTATACATATACAATCATGTTAAACCTATTTCCACATTAATCATGTTATGAAAAAAAATCAGAACAAAAGGAAAACCCATGAGAAATAAATTTGAAAATACAGTGGTGTGCATAGTATGCCTATATTTACATTCAGATTCCATCATTCTTTCTCTGGATAGCATTTTCCATGACAAGTCTTTTGGAATTTTCTTGTATCATTGTATTACTGAAAAAAGCTAAGTCTATCATATTATTGCAACATGTTGCTTTTGCTGTATACAATGTTCTGGTTCTGCTCATTTAACTGAGTATCCTTTCATGTAAGTATTTTCAGGGCCTTCTGAAATCTTCCAGCTCATCGTTTCTTATAGCACAATAATATTTGATCATATTCATATAACACATCTTGTTCAGCAATTCTCCAAAAATGGGCATCCTCCCAATTTCCAAATTCTTTGCTGCCACAAAAAGAGCTGCTACAAATATTTTTGTATACATGGGACCTTTTCACTTTTTTATGATATCTTTCTGATACAACCCTACAAGTTTTTATGCTGGATCAAAGGATAAGCACATTTTCATAGCCCTTTGGGCACATTTCCAAATTTCTCTTGAAAATGGTCGTATCAGATCACAACTCCACCAAAAATGTATGAGTGTTTCAATTTTCCCATATTTTCTCCAATATTTATCATTTTGCTTTTCTTCTATTTTAGTCAATCTGATAGGTGTGATGTGGTATCTTACAATTGTTTTTATTGGTATTTCTCTAATCAATAGTGATTTATAACACTTTTTCATATGCCTATAAATAGTTTTAATTTCTCCATCTAAAAACAGCCTGTTCATATCCTCTGACAATTAATCAATTGGGCAATGGCTTGTATTCTTATAAATTTAACTTAGTTCGTGGTGGAGTCAAGTTGGAGTAGTAGAAACAGCACTTCCTCAGAGCTCTCACCCACACCACTTCAAAATTATGTAAAGAAGGGACTTTGAACAACCTCTGGAGCTCCAGAACCCACAAAATGACACAGAGAAGATAACTCCTGCTGAGGACAGCCTGGCAGCCTGGCAGGGAGTGGCCAGCACAGCATCTGGGAGTCCAGCCCAGGCCTGAGTGAGTCAGAGGTTTTGGCCCCAGGGTGGCCAGACCGGCAGCTGTGGTGTTTCCAGAATTACCAACACATATATACCTAGGACAAAGTGAAAGGTCAGTGCCCTGTGGACTTTGGGACTGGTTGAGAGAACATGTGGTCTGTTTCCCCTGGGGGCAAGAAGTCACTGAGGCGGCAGCTCAGCTTGTACCACATTGCCAAGTTGCAGCTTTAGCTCCTGGCCTGTGAACTGTAGGGGGATCTGGTGATCAGTCTGGGGGGTAATCGCTTTTGCTTTACCCTCCTTGGATCTGGATTGTGGTCTGGGGTGGAGGTCTTGGGGTGTATGACCAGCTTGCCACACTGTGTGGAGGTTCACATAGGCCACCCAACTAATACTTCTGGAAGTTGAGAAAACCCCTGCATTTGGGACATAAGCTCCCCTGGCTGGTGGCAGAGTCCTACTGTGGCAACAAGCCCAAAAGTCAAGTAATTGAGTGGTAACATGCCTAGGCAAAGGAAACAAAATAAACAGAAAAATTCAAAGGTGCACTCCTATTTTGGGGGCAAAGAGGATCAAAGTATGGAAAAGGAGGAGGACTGTGAGGTCAGAACTCCTATACCAAAAGCCCCAAATGAAAATATGAGTGGGTTACAGACCATAGAGGACTTTAAGAAGGATTTTAAAAACCAAATAAGAGAAGTGGAGGAAAAATTGGGAAGAGAAATGAGAAAGATGCAAGAAAAGTATGAAATGAGAATCAACAGCCTGACTGAGGAAAATAATACCTTGAAAAATAGACTAACTCAAATGGCAAAAGAGGCTCAAAAAGGCAATGAGGAGAAGAATGCCTTAAAAAGCCAAATTTGCCAGATGGAAAAAGAATTGCAAAAGCTCACTGAGGAGAATCATTCCTTCAGAATTAGACTGGAGCAAATGGAAGCTAGTGACTTTATGAGAAATCAAGATGCTGTTAAGCAGATCGAAACAAATGAAAGAATACAAGGCAATGTGAAATATCTCATGGAAAAAAAAAAACACTGACCTGGAAAATAGATGCAGGAAACACAATCTAAAAATCATTGGACTACCTGAAAACCATGATCAAAGAAAGAATCTAGAAATCATCCTTCAAGAAAAGATCCCCAAAAGAAAACTCCTAGGAATGTTGTAGCCAGTTTCCAGAATTCTGAGATCAAGGAGAGAATATTACAAGCAGCCAGGAAGAAACAATTTCAATATTGTGGAAACACAATCAGGATAAAACAGGATATGGCAGCTTCAACACTGAAGGATCAAAGGACATTGAATATGATATTCTGGAGGGCAAACAGCTGGGATTATCACTTTGTAATATAGTCCTAGAATTGTTTATGCTGGGTATAAGTATATAAACATTTTATAGCCCTTTAGGCATATTTCCAGATTTTTTCTTTAAAGTGGTTGTGTGAGAACAACTCATAGATACCAGTATATTTCTTAGGTACTACCAAATAGTTTTGATAATTGCTGCTTTATAATATAGTTTTAGATTGGTATGGCTAGCCATTTTCTTCTGTATTTTTTTTCCTTCAATTCCCTTGATATTCTTGGCCTTTAGTTCATCTAGATGAATTTTATATAATTTTTTCTAGTTCTATAAAATATTTTTGGTAGTTTGGTATGACACTGTATAAGTAAATTATTTTGGATAAAATTGTCATTTTTATTATATTAGCTTAACCTATGTATGAGCAATTGACAGTTTTCCAATTGTTTAGATAGGACTTTATTTACATGAAAATGTTTTGTAATTATGTTCATAATAGTTTCTGGGTTTGTGTTGCCAGGTAGACTTCCAAATATTTTATATTTTCTCATTTCTCTTTCTATCTCTTGCTTCTGCACTTTCCTGTCAATATATAAAAATGGTGATGGTTTATGTTCCACTCCCTCTAAATGGAAAGTGCTCTTCTCTGTCCTTGAACTCTGACCCTGAAGTGAATATTGGCAATGGAGCTGCCAAACAGCATCTGGTCCTTTATCAAATGCTAGAATAGTGATACTTTGCAATCTCTTTCTGACCTATTGCTACATCCCCTTACCATCACTGGCTGTAAAGATTCCCAAGCTGCTAACTCTTCTGTCACCTCCATTTAGTCCTACTATTGGGGTTTCATTCACATGTGCACCAGACTATGTCACACTCTCTGCAATGTTGCAGAACTTAGTTTATTACCAACTTTTATTTTTTGCCTAGAACTATGACTCACCAAAATACCTTTTTGATTATGTCACCCCAGAATTTAATTTAAGGGACTATTTTAAAGTTCTTTGTAGGGGTTTAAAAGTAAAGCTTAACTGAGTACTTCTCTACTACATCATATTAATTTTGCCCCTATATCAACTGTTCACCTTTCATTTTATTATATGCCTTTTAAACAAAATTTTAATATCCAGAGCAAAATCTCACCCACTATTATTGTCCTGTTAAGTCTCAATAACTATTAGGTCAACCTTTTTCTTCCTATAGCATTTGTAGTTCACCTTGTTTATTGCTCTTACTTGGCATGCATGTGTATTTTGTTATTCAGTCATTCAGTTATGTCTAACTCTTAACAACCCTGTGGACCATACTGCTCAAGGAATTTTCTTAGCAAAGATAATGGAGAAGTTTGCCATTTAGTTTTCCAGTGGATTGTTAACAGAAATTAAGGGACTTACCATGGGTTGCATAGTTAATATATATATATATATATATATATATATATATATATATATATATATATATATATA
Source organism: Gymnobelideus leadbeateri (assembly GCA_011680675.1). Lineage (NCBI taxonomy): Eukaryota > Metazoa > Chordata > Mammalia > Diprotodontia > Petauridae > Gymnobelideus > Gymnobelideus leadbeateri. The sequence continues at coordinate 10,258 of WOXC01001835.1, forward strand.
TATACACACACACACACACATATATATATACACACACACATATATATATACACACACACACACACATATATATATATGGTGAGTGTGTGTGTGTGTGTGTGTGTGTGTGTGTGTGTGTGTGTGTATTCAAAAAGTACTAACACCTCTGGTATGAGGACTTGCCAAGTCCTTTTCAGGGCTGCTCATGTACCTTTTATTTTAACCTGGCAACCAACTCTTGCCTGTATCTCCAAGAAGCTGTAGCATGTGCAGTGGCCATACCTTAGTAAACTGTCTTGGAAAATGGGTTAAATCAAATTGAGGGTAATCAATGGGCCACAAATCTATTAGTAAGTTGGACGGTTGTCTATCACAAGAATGGAAGACTTTCCCCAGTAGAATGAATTAGGGAGAACAAGTTGTTCCAATGTTCATGAAGGCAAACTGAAGAAAGCAATATGGAGTTCTTACAGTTTGGTCAGAAATCAAAGAGGCCAAGGTTATCCATTGCTTCCAAGGTCATTGCTTGTCATCTTGACTTTTGTCTTGTCATTGGACTTTAATGACTCTGAAAGAGAGAGTGAGACTGACTTTGTCCACTGACTTTTGTGCAAACTCTGCCTTACTTAAATCCAATTAACTCACAAGTCAAGAGATCACCCTGTGATGTCATTAGTCCTCTTCAATATCAAAAGACAAGCAGCAAATTGTGTGTATACCCATATAAGTGTGTGTATATACACATATACATGTGTGCATATATGTATATATATACATACATATGTATACACCCACGTGTGTGTACATATATATATTTATATTTCTGTATGAATATTTGATACTTCTGCAGAGATATACTCTTCTCCCTGTGCTGTTTCTGCTACTCTCTGGAATCTGCTTAGGCAGATATAGATGTTCATGGTAGAATTCTACTGATCAGAGATCTGTAAGCCTCCAGATATAAGCATTAGATTGTAGAGGTTTATATACTGTGTGGATACATGTCTAAGTTGCATCCTATCCTTGCAGAGGATATGAAAGTGTGCGTTCTGATAGATAATGTTTTCCAGGAGATGTTGCAACTTGTGACCACTGAATGTGAAGTAACTAAAGTTTAAGTTTAAAGGGTTGTTAAGGCATGGCAGATTTTTTTTTAAAGAAGTGAAGGCATTATTAACCTTGTGACTAGGTCCTAGTCCTTGGGTCTATGGTATAACTTTTTTGTTGTAAAAAAAAAATATTTCCTTTCATTCTTCTATTTCTCCAACCTTTGAGCTTTGAAGTCACTGGTATATTCCATATACAGTTCAAAGATGAGAAGAAAATGGGACCCCTAGGAAAAAAAAATAGATCTCTGGGAAAACAATGGTATCTTAGAGAAAGTTCATATCTTTGAGAAATAAGTAATCCCACTTGAATTTGAAAAGCCAGAAATGTTAAGACAGCAGGAAATCTTCACAGGGATGGAGAGCATAAAGAACATGCAGTAGTAACAAGTTCTCAGGGTAGTCTATAACTAAAGTTTTAATGTGATATGAAAAGACAGAACTGCAGGTGTGTGTGTGTGTGTGTGTGTGTGTGTGTGTGTGTATTCCCTTCTAAATGTCACTTGGAGAAAAATCACACAAAATTTAGCTGACTAAAACCAGGCTATCGTGAATATTATTTTTTTAAATAAAGTATAACTCTAAAAACAAAAGAAATTAAAATATTTTAAGCTATATTCATTAAGTAAAATTTATTTTTCAAAACATTTCTCATAACTTTGTTTTAAATTAAATTAAATTTCATTAGAATAGCTATAAAATGGTGCTTTTCTTCTCTTTATGCTGGGCTCTCTGATTGAGGAGCACCAACATTTGAAGTCTTGGTTGACACCCATTCAAAAAGAAAAAAAAAACTTGAGTAACCAAGACTCACAAGCAGAAACATGTTTGAAGCTTCACTAAAAATGTTCTGTGTGTTGGCCCATGAAAATCTAAAGCTACTATGAAGTTAGGGAGAAAAAAAGCATGGACACATCATCACTGACATTAAATTCTCCAAGGAAAGTCAAACTTAAGGGCAAGAGAAAAATTCATTGCAAATCAGAAGATTTAGAACCAGGCTTGAAAGTTAAAGGAAAAATACTGAATAAATGAAATAATATATTTTTTAGTACTGAGGCAAAAGTTAGTCTTAGCAGCTAGGGGTAAATTTTAAATTGAAGTATTAGAAAAATTTAGCAATTTTTAAAGAAAAAATCATAATAGGTAGAAAACTGGACCCAGAGCCAAGGAAACATTGGTCCAAATCCATCTTAAGCACTTATTAGAGAGTTAATAATAATACCTAATATCAGTATGGCTCCTACTATGTAAGGCACTATGCTAAGTGCTTTACACATATTCTCATTTGATCCCCACAATGATCCTGGAGGGTAGGTGTTATTATTTTCATCAGTCTACAGATGAAGGAAATTGAGGCATAAATTATTTAATTGACTTGGCCAAAGTCACACAGGTGGTAAATGTCTGAGTTTGGATTTGAAATTAGTTGTTCTTTGCTTCAGGCCAATCATTCTGTCATGCCATTTAACTGTCCTTTGGATCTCAATGTCCTCATCTTTTAAATAGAAACCACGGCATAGGTATTGGCTTAATGACCTTTAAATCTCCTAATTCTAAATCTGTGATCTTTTGGGTCCTCTGACCAATCTATGTCAAAACAGACTGGTGTAGTAAAAAGACGTCTTCACTTGGGGTTCAGAAATCTGGTTTTGAATTTCAGCTTACTTATGGCTTTGAGCAAGTCATTTCATCAGATTCTCCTTTTTAAAGTAGTAGAGAGTACTAGGTATGCGATACAGTCAAAGAAAAGGAATATAGCTGAGAAATGGAGCATCTTATTTGATGAGCAGCAAGGTGACCAATGCCTCTGAATTGTAGAGTGAATGGAGGAGAGAAAGTATAAGAGGTTTGGAAACGTAGGAAGGGCCAGATTGTGAAGGGCCTGTACTAAGTTTAAATTTAACCTTAGACAATTACTAGCTATGTCAACTTGACCAAACACTTTAGTAGTCAAACAGAGGATATTTCACTTGATCTTGGAGGTAATAGGGAGCCAACTAGAACTAATTGAGTCAGGGACAGACATGATCTTTATGATATTCATACTGGCAGGTGAGCAGTACATGGATTGGAGTGGGCTGGAGCTGAGGATATAGCCAAGAAGACTGAGGAAGAGTGGCCAGATAGGTAGAAGGAGAACTGTAACAGCAAGAAAGAGAGTACTTAACATCTAAAGAGAAAAGGAATATAAGGATGAGTGTTGGAAAGAAGAGGATGGTGGGAAAGTATTCAGCAGGATCTTAAAATGTTTCATAAACAGCACTGAAGCTTAATTCATGGCAATGTAAGGTGACAGCTTACCCATTGGAGCTTATCAATCCGGGGGGGGGGGGGAACTATGGTTTAGGTGAGGGAAATATAAGGATAACGACTAAAATGTACTTGGCATGGAGAGACCTGGAAATGGCTATTCATTGCAATGTGTTTGATAGCTACTTCAATGACAGAAAATTATGAGTTACAACATGAAAAAGAGAAGCAGTGTAGGATAGTGGATAGAGAACTAACTCTGGAGGCAGAAAGATCTTGACTCCAATCCTGACCTTGGCACCTACTATCCCCGCAATTTGGAACAAATGGGAATTCTATGATGATAAAATTGAAAGAAGGCTTTTATTTGCATTAGTAGAGGGAATTCTTTGAAAATTTACCATACTGATAAAATAAGTCCTACCCAAATAAAAAGAACAAATGGTAATTTATTTTTCATTTTTTGGTTTACTTTTTAGATATATTATCTGTGTGAATTACTGGAAATGGGTAAGAGTGGAAGTTATTTTACAGAAGAAATTCTAGAATTCAACTCATTCATAATGGTAATAAAGAAAAGTAATACCATACCTAATTAAATTAACTAAATGTTGCTGCTTGGATTTATCTAGATGTTGTAATTTAATCACTGCTAAGTGGGATCATCATTTAATTAAAATTGAAACTAATTAATTGTTTCAATTGTTGTTTCTGTGAATAATGCTGTTTTCTTGACAATGCCACTTTGAAGAAATGAAGAAACCCCTTGCAATATTGCCTTGGGAACATTTTCTTCAATTCAAAGCAAAATATAATTATCTCCTTATGTTTAATTAATACAAACAACTGAATGATTGCTGCTTAATTTTTAGCCTTTGACATTATATCAAAAATATCCTTCAAAATAAAGGAATTTAATTTTTGAGAAAATGAAAAGTGACATGAAAAGAGGAACAACGTTTAAAAAATGTTTAATAACAATAGCTTACATTATTTTTTCTTTTGTCATAAAGGTCTTCACTTACATGGGCTTATTTGACCTTAACAAAAACCTCTTGAAGTCAGTAGTAGAGGTGTCATTTGGTCATCCCCTGAATAATTCATGGAAAGAATTTTCCATGGCCCATTCTAGTGGACCACATATAATCTGTATTCCTTAATAAAGGACAGGTATGAACAGATGCTCCTGGTTGGTACCTTTATTGCTATAAGGAAAAAGGAAGGGAAGGGATCAGGAGTGTCAAAGAGGCTTAAATGATCATAGATGAGACACATTAAAAAATCACAAGACTAGTAAATGGAAAATCTAGTTTGAATTTCTGACTTTAAGTGAACTAAAATAATGAGTAGTTTCTATCATCTATATATCTACCTATCTATCTATGTATTCATGTATCAATTATATGAATTATTCTGGCAAGAATTTGAGGCATTACAAATATCATACTGATAAATTAATCAGAAATTTTAGAAAATAATATATTTTATTTAAACCCTCTTTTAATTTATTTTTATTTTCCATCACAGAGTTAATGAAGAAAGTACATTACAAAAGTGTAAAATTTTCTGCAATAAATGTGAGTTATTATCATTGTCTGCATCAGTCTCTCTCATTTACATGCTGATAATACAAATTTCATGCTTATTTCCAGGGGAAGAATTAGAAGCAACGGAAGTTGGAAAGAGACAAATTTATGTCTGTGGTAAAGAATAATCCATTAATAATTAAAGTAGTTCATAAATAGAAGATGTTGGATTAGAATGACAGTCTGCCTCCCTCTTGGTCTTGAAAAACAGCTAGATTTGTACTTGCTGTATACGACTTTTTTAGGAAAGTGAACAGTTTGACTTGATCACGGTCCTTATGTTTACTGCTTCATGTTTACGTTTCTAGATTACTTGAGTCTTATATTTGAATATCAAATTTTCTTGTCAGCTCTGGTCTTTTTATCAGAAGTGATTGAAAACTCTATATTTCATTAATTATACATTTTTATACTGAAGTATTATCATAGATTTTTCTAGGTAAGTCCTTCTTGGTTGTAATTCTATCCCCTTTGCATTCCAGTATATCATATTCCAAGCCTTCTTCTCCTTTAAATTGGAAGTTGTTAAATCTTGTGTGGGCCTGATTATGGCTCCACAATATTTGTACTTTTTTATTTCTGAATGCTTGAAATATTTTCTTGTTGGCATGGGGGCTCTGGAAATTGGCTACAATATTCCTGGGATTATTCATTTTGGGATCTCTGCCAGGAGAGAACCATTGGATTTTTCCAATTTTGATTTTTCCTTTCAATTCTAAGCTATCAGGGTGATTTTCCTTGATAATTTTTTGAAATATGAAATCTAAGGTCCTTTTTTGATAATTGATTTCAGGTAGTCCAACAATTCTTAAATCATTTCTCTTCAATCTCTTTTTCATGTTAGATATTTTTCCTGATGAGCTTTTTCATATTTTCTTCTCTTTTTCCTATATTTTTATTTTCTTTGATTGAGTCTTGGTTTCTTGTGGGGTCATTCATTTCCACTTGTCCAATTCTCATTTTTAAGGAATAATTTTCTTCGATGAGTTTTTTTTCCTCCTTTTCATTTGGCCTATACTGCTTTTTGAGGAAACATTTCTTTCAGTAATTTTTTGTATACCTGTATTATTAAACTGTTAATTCTCTTTTCAAAATGTTCTTGCATCACTCATTTTTGACTCTTTTTCCTCTACCATCCTCATCTCTTTCTTTACGTTCAAGAATTCTTATTGGTCTTGGGAAAAAATTAACATTTTTGAGGCTTTGGTTGTAGTTGTTTTCACATTGCTGTCTTCTTTTGTTTATTATTAAACAAATGCTTTATTGACTTCCATTTTACATCATTCATTTCCACCAGATTTTGAGTTAAAATTTTTCCCCCATTTTTCCCCTTACCCACCCTCCCAGAATAGGAGTCCCACAAGATATTGCTTCCTTCAATCTGTTTTCTCCCATACCTTCTCCCATAAACCCTTAACTTTTCCATTAAATCAAGGTGAATCTCTGTGCCCCAGTGCCTGCACATCTTATCTCCCAATTACAAGCAAAATAGTATTAATGATAGTATATATATATATATATATATATATATATATATATATATATATATATATATATATATATATATATATATATATATATATATATATATATATATATATATATATATATATATATATATATATATATTTGAAACATTTAATCTTAAGACCTCGAATTTCAGATCCATTTCCTTCCTCCCTTGTCACCCATTCCCTCTGGGAAGATAAGTAATTCAGTATATGTTGTACATGTCTAGCTATGAAAAACATTATCATAGTAGATATATTGTACAAGGCTGCTTATAATTCCCTCCCACTCATCCCACCCCCCACCTGGTCCATTCCCTACATGATCCTGTCCCTCTTCTATAGTGGGTACTTCCAACCTCCCCTCCCCCCAAGGATGCCCTCCCATCCATCATCCCTCCTCTCATCCCCCTTCCCCCTATTCTGCTGCAGGTTGAGATATCCCATTTAGTATGTATGTCATTCTCTCCCTGAACCAAATTCAATGAGAATGTGGTTTTGCCTTTTTACCTTCTTATTCTTCCCCTCCCTTGCAGCCACTTCCCCTGCTTAATCTACATGAGATAGTTTACCCTACCTTGTCTCTCCCCATCTCCTCTTGCCACTTTCCTCTCTCACCTCATAATTTCACCCCTTGAGTATCCTCTGTTCCCAACAAATTCAACCTATGCCCTCTATCCATGTATAACTGTAAACATATATACACACATTCACATATCTATTCATATGACCATACACACTTCTTCCATTATTTTCATACTGAGAAATGTTTTATGAGTCAGAGTTATTGTTTTTCCAAGTAGGAATGTAAATAAGTAAACTTTGATAAGTTCCTTTTGATTTCTTTTCCCTGATTACCTTCTCAGGCATCTCTTACTTCTTGTGTATGAATGTCACATTTTCTAATCCACTCTTGTTTTTTCCTCAAGAATGCTTAAAAGTCCTCTATTTTACTGATTGATCATACTTTCCCCTGAAACAAAATACTCAGTTTTGCTGGGTAGGTGACCCTTGGGTTCAGTCCCAGCTCTTTTGCCCTCTGGAATATCATATTCCATGCCCCTTGATCCCTCAGTGTAGAAGCTGCCAGGTCCTGTGCTATTCTGATTGTGTTTCCACAATGTTGAAATTGTTTCTTCCTGGCTGCTTGTAGTATTTTCTCCTTGATCTGGGGATTCTGGAACCTGGCTATATTATTCCTGGGAGTTTTATTTTTGGGATTTTTTTTAAGAGGCGATTGGTGGATTCTTTCAATCTCTATTTTGTCCTCTGGATCTAAAATATCAGGACAATTTTCCTTGAGAATTTCTTGAAGGGTGATTTCTAGGTTCTTTCCTTGATCATGGCTTTCAGGTAGTCCAATAATTTTTAAATTGTCTCTCCTGGATCTATTTTCCAGGTCAGTGGTTTTTCCCATGAGATATTTCACATTGCCTTCTAATCTTTCATTTGTTTGGATCTGCTTAACAGCATCTTGATTTCTCATAAAGTCATTAGCTTCCATATGCTCCAGTCTAACTCTGAAGGAATGATACTCTTCAGTGAACTTTTGAGATTCTTTTTCCATCTGGCAAATTCAGCTTTTTAAGGCATTCTTCTCCTCATTGCCCTTTTGGGCCTCCTTTGCCAATTGAGTTAGTCAATTTTTTAAGGTGTTGTTTTCCTCAGTCAGGCTGTTGACCCTCATTTCATACTTTTCCTGCATCCTTCTCATTTCTCTTTCCAATTTTTCCTCCACTTCTCTTATTTGGTTTTTAAAGTCCTTCTTAACATTCTATATGGCCTGTAACCCTCTCATATTTTCCTTTGGGGCTTTTGGAGTAGGATTTCTGACCTCACAGTCCTTTTCCTGCTCTATGCCCCCAAAATAGGAGTCTAGGGTTGCATTTTTTTGTTTAATTTGTTTCCTTTGCCTTGGCATGTTGCCACTTAATTTTTTGACTTTTGGGTTTGTTACCACAGTATGGCTCAGCCACCAGACAGGGGAGCTTCCATCTGGAACATGTGGGGGGGCAACTTCTGTTTCTGGCAAGCTGAATATGCACCCCATGACCTCCACCCCAGAGCACAATCCAGATCCAGGGAGGTTAAAGCAAACACGATTACCACCCAAGACTGATCGGTGGATCTCCCTACAGTTTGCAGGCCAGGAGCTGGAGCTGCCACTGAAAACTACAAAATGGTGTGTCTCCTCAGCGGCTTCTAGCCCCCAAGGGAGGAAGCCTATGCATTTCCCAAATACTGGTCCCATAGTCCATAGGGCACTAACCTCTCACTTTCTCCTAGGCATGTCTGTGTTGATAATTCTGGAATTGCCACAGCTGGTGGTGTTCTGGGGTCCCTCCCGCCAGCTGCTGGTCCGGCTGCCTTGGGGCTAAAACCTCAGCTCAGGCTGACCTGGACTCAGCTCTCTGCCCACTGTGCACTGCGCTTTTGGCTCCCAGAGAGCTGTGCTGGTCCTTCCTGCATGTCTGCTGGGCTCTCCTCAGAGAGAGGTTAGCTTCTCTGTGTCTTTCATTGGGTGCTGGGGCTCCACAAGTTGTTCAGAGTTCCCTTTTGCATAGTTTTGAGGTCATCTGGTGGGAGAGTGCCTTGGAAGTGCTGTTTCTACTCTGCCATCTTGGCTCCGCCCCTCCTCACTTTGCTGTTTTCTTGTGAGTTTGTGTCTTGGTTTTCTCTTCTTCTGTGGTAGCTTCTTATGGTTAAGTTACTTTATTGTTGTTGTTTGCTCATTTTTCCCCATCCTATTTCTTGATTTTATTTTTTATGTTAAAATTCAACTATGCAAACTTAGGAGCAGAAAAGCTCTGTGCCAAGCTCCAGGGATATTTATGATGCTGTTTTCAAAACTGGTTCTGGTGGTCTGCAAGTTTTCAGTGCTTTCAGGATGGTGTCATCCGGGGAGCAGTGTGGTAAATGTGCTCCTAATCTTTACTCTGGACTTTACCCAGGGAGGGAACTTATCTTTTTTTCTGCATTTGCAAGCACTGGCACACTTTTTGGTCCTGGAACTGACCCCAGGTTGCATGTTCCCTTGTCATTGATCACAAACTCTATTCTCTAACCTCGAACTACAACACCAAACTTTATATGGGCAGTAGAGTTGCTAGTTGGAATCAGCTGAACTTACTGCTGGCATAGTCTCCTATAATCTCTTTTTAACTAGTTATTTGACTCTTTTACTGTCAGATATAAGAGAAGGTGAGGATATAGGTGATGGAGAAGTTGAAACCAAGCAGGGCTTCTGTTATGTATATGCTTTTGTGACTTTTTTTAAAATATTATTCATGTGGCGGTTGAATTAGATGGTCCTCTGAGCTCTTGCATATTTCTAGCTCAAGACCCATGATTCTTAAAAAAATCAATTGGGTCAATCATATTTCAAGAACTTATCAAGGAAAATTGCCCTGATATCTTAGATCCAGAATGTAAAATTAAAATTTAAAGAATTCAATGATCACCTCCTGAAAGAGTTCCCAAAATGAAAACTCTTAGGAATATTATAGCTAAATTCCAGAAATGTGACCTTGAAGGAGTTACAATCTTTTTCATTCACACCTACTTCCTTGGTTTTATCATTAGGATCAAATAAGGTCATATAAAAATAACACTGAAAATTCTAAAGATCTATAAAGTTGTAGTTATCATGTAGTTCAATTAACATGTAGTTCAGTTCATTTAGGAATCCTGGGTCCATGTTCCAAGACACCTCAAGAAACTAAAGGTCAGGGTTTGTCCTCAATCTTAAGATCAGAGCTGCATAAGTGCTCTATCAGGAGTGGAGGAATATTTTCTAGAGAATTTAGTGACTACCTTCAATGATTCATTTTTCATGACATTCTACATGGAACCAATGCAATATTTTCTTATGGCATTTGTTGCTATCCTATATAAGCACCAGACAAAATAGGTAGGTAACATAGAGTATAGAACACTCCCCTTGGGGTCAACAAGACTTAAGTTTGGGTATTGCTTCAGACTCTTACTAACTCCATAATCTTGGGAAAGTTACAACCTTTTCTCAGCCTTATCTTTCTTATCTGTGATGTGAAGAAAATAATAACACCTAACTCCCAGGTTTTATCATTTGATTAAATAAGATAACATATGGAGAGAATGTTGTAAACTTTAGAGTTATATGATTGCTCACAATCCTCCTCCTCCTCTTCCTCCTTCTCCTCCTCCTGCTCATCATCATCTTTATCATCATCAAAATATCCAGATGATGCAGATTTCAGAAAATCCTGGAATCACATATATGATATGATGCAGTGAAATGAATAGAAGCAGGAAAACATTATACACAATATCAGTAACATCATGTGATGATAGACTATAAATGACTCAGTCCTTCTCAATAACACAATGAACCAAGATAAGCACAAAAGACTCATGAAGGAAAATGTTTACCATAGCCACATAAAGAGCCAATGGACTCTTGAATATAGATCAAAGCATTTTTAGCTTATTTTTTCCTTTTTTTGTCTGTTTCTTCTTTCCCAAGTAAGACTAATATGGAAACATGTTTTTACATGATAGCACACGGACAAACTATATCAAACCGCCTACCAATTTCAGAAGATGGGAGGGCAGGGAGGGAGGGAGAAAAATTTTAACTCAATATCTTGTAAAAATGACCGCAAAATTTTTTCTTGATGTCTAACTGGGGGAAAAATAAAATACTATTGAAACATTTTTAAAGCCTGCTGAGGATTTTTCCTTGAGGGATACCATGTAGCAGATCCATCAGTGAAAAACTGTATAAATGATTCTTAATATCAACTTGATATATAAAGGTGTCAACCCAATAAATGGGAATGCAATCAAACACTGCTCTTACCAATATTGCCACTAGATAACAATAGTAAGTGATCAGTTCACCTGAAAATACGACATAAAATAAGTCAGTAGAAAAATAAATATTATGAGGATAATGTTTTCAGTGATATTGCATTTTAATGTTTACATAATCCTTTATATAAATATCATAGACAGCAGGTAGAATGGTCTATAGTAGGCACTTAATAAATGCAGATTGACATTAATTTCTGGGTGTAAGGTTTATTAGCCACGCAGTGCAACAAGATCATGAAAAATATTTCACATAACCTTACTGTCCTTTGGCTCATGTCATATTCAATTTAATATTATCAATAATAATAATAATACAATCCAGACATTTTTTCCAATTCATTCACAAACCTGTCTCAGAGTAATACACAATAGTTTTCATTTGGGAAGGGAGGATACATTCCTTTAACCAATTTAAATTCTCTCAAAGTTGACATCAAATTTACATTACAGCTTCCCTCAAAGCTTGAAGAACTATATTAATTTAATAATCTTCTTTTATCTAATAAAAGGAGGCCACTTTTGGTCATATAAATCCATTGGTTACCTCTCAGCTTCTTCCATTTTTTGCCTTTCTCCTTGGCACAATAATAATCTTTTACCTTTCTCTACTGGCACAATAATATATATCAAACTATTTTCTGTACCTCAAGTCCCAAATTCTAATCTTTCTTGGTAGGAACAAATGGAGATTCAAGGAAATCAATGATGAAAACTTTAAGAGAGTTTAAATTAACAGATTTTGCTGCTTCATCTATCTAAAATCATAAAAGATCCCAGTAGCTTCAGTCTCTACAGGCAGCCATTGTATGTATTCCTATGTTCACAACCTGCTCCCAACCAAACTCCCTAAAGATGTTTCATTAAAAGGGAATCACCAGAGCAAATCAGATAGGGGATCAAAATACTCTAAGGTTTAGGAAGGCAGTTGACATTACAATTCTCCATAGAAGAGAACCTCCAGAAGGGGAAAGAAACGGGGCACTGATGAGGGGGCATCATCATTCATCTTTAAGGCCTTTGACTCCTTCTTATATCAGACACTTCCAAATCCCCTCAGTTATTGGTGGATAATTTATATTTATGCTTTTTTTATGTTTTGTATTTTCTTAGCTGTGTACATGTTGTCTTTCTAGAATAAGAATAAAAGCTCTTTAAAGGCAGAGACTGTTTAACTTTTGTCTTTCTATCTCCTAGTAGAGTGTCTGATACACAATGGGAGTTAAAAATCCTTGCTCATTAATCGACTGATTTATACAGAAAGACTAGAGTTTTAAAAAATAGATACTCCTCTCCTCTGCCCAATGAAAAGTACACCAAGTAATAACCTAAAATCCATTTTACATTACGTTCCACAATATGGCACAGTATCAAATTTGGATGTAAAAAAGAATGGAGGGGGTGGAGCCAAGATGGTGGAAAGGAAGCAGTAACCTCGCTGAGCTCCTCAGTCACTATGTCTCAAAGGGTGAATCTGAGCGGATTCTGGAGTGACAGAGCACACTGGAAGACAGAGTGTGGTAGAATCCAGCCCAGGAGGTTGCCCAGTGTGTCCGCACAGGTCGAGCGCAGAGCGTGTGGGGTCTGCACAGCTCAGACCTAAGAGTAGACAAGCAGACTACACCAGAGAGTTTTAGAAAAAGCCCCAGCCTGCAGACTTACCAAGGACGAATCAAGTCATCTCGCAGAGGGAAAGGATCATTGGAGCCAGGCAAGGAGATGGATGTTTAATGAAGTAAGGGACTTCCAGACTTTCCTGATGAAAAAGCCAGAGCCCAATGGAAAATTTGATCTCCAATTACAAGACTACAGAAGGACATAAAAAGGTAAACAAGGGTAACATAGACTCACACATGCAGAAGTGCACACACCCACACCCACAAACACATGCTCATTACTTGGAATGCAACAAGAGCAAAATGTTCACATCCCTATATGTGGAGCTGATAACTGTCAATACTCTAAATCTTTATGATTATCATGACCTTCAAAAGTGTTATAATTAGAGGGTGTGGGTATGAATGCACTAACATGAAGTCTAAAAAAAGACTATTAAGGAGATCAAAGGCACTGTAATGGGAAAAAGGAAAGGATGAGCTGGGAAAAGGTAAAATATGCCATCTGAAGAGGCATCAAAACACACTATAGAAGAGGGGAAAGAAAGAGGGAGAAGAACATCATTTAAACACTATTCTCCTGGTTCTGGTTCAAAGAAGGATCAAATTAATCAGTGAAGTTTTAGATTCTAATGTGAATAGACACATAAATTCATTAAATAGAGGAAAAGGAGGGAGGGAGAGGGGCGCTATTTGAAATTACTCTCATTGGTTTGGAATCAAACGGGGAGTAATTTACTCTGATAAGTATAAAAATTTATTGTGTCCTATAGATAGTGGGAGGGTAAGGGGGGTGTGAAAAGGAGGAGACTAAAGGGAGGGATTAGAAGGGAGGGAAATAGTAGTAAGGGGAGAGGTTAGGTTAAGAAGGGGGGTCACTGGGTGGGAACACTGAGGGAGGGGGTGGTCAAAAGGGAAAACTCCAAGGAGGGGAAGGGAGAAGGAAGAAACAAAAACATAAACAGGGGAGGGAATAGGATGGAGGGGAAGAGACAGATAGTCATCATTACTGTGAATGTGAATGGGATGAACTCTCCCATAAAACAGAGGTGGATAGCAGAATGGATTAAAAACCATAATCCTACAATATGCTGTCTTCAAGAAACACATTTGAAACAAAGGGATACCCACAGGGCAAAGGTAAAAGGTTGGAGTAAAATTTATTATGCCTCAGCTAAAGTAAAAAAAGCAGGGGTAGCAATACTTATCTCAGATAAAGCAAAAGCAAAAATAGATCTAATTAAAAGAGATAAGGAAGGAAACTATATCCTACTAAAAGGCAGCATCGAGAATGAAGCAATATCACTACTTAATATATATGCACCAGGTGGTATAGCATCCAGATTCCTAGAGGAGAAGTTAAAGGAATTAGAGGAAGAAATAGATAGCAAAACTATACAAGTAGGGGACCTTAATCCCCCATCTCTGAACTCGATAAATCTAACCTCAAAATAAACAAGAAAGAAGTTAAGGAGGTGAATAGAATCTTAGAGAGACTAGATATGATGGATCTCTGGAGAAAACTGAATGGGGATGAAAAGGAATTTACTTTCTTTTCAGCAGTGCATGGTACATACTCAAAAATAGGCCATGTACTAGGGCATAAAAACCTCACAATCCAGTGCAGAAAGGCAGAAATATTAAATGCATCATTCTCAGATCATGATGCAATAAAATTATATTCAATAAAGGGCCAGGGAAAGATAGACTAAAAACTAAATGGAAATTAAACAATTTAATCCTAAAAAACTGGTGGGTCAAACAAGAAATTATAGAAACAATCAATAATTTCATTCAAGAGAATGATAATAATGAGACAACATACCAAAATTTGTGGGATGCACTAAAGGCAGTTCTCAGGGGAAGTTTTATATCCCTGAGTGCATGCTTAATTAAAGCAGAGAGAAGGGAGGTCAATGAATTGGACATGCAATTGAAAAAGCTAGAAGAAGAACAAATTGAAAATACCCAATTTAGTACTAAATTAGAAATATTGAAAACCAAGGGAGAGATTAATAAACTTGAAATTAAGAAAACTATTGAATTAATAAATGAAAGTAAGAGCTGGTTTTATGAAAAAATCAACAAAGTTGATAGACCCTTAGTCAATATGATAAAAAAAAGAAAGAAGAAAACCAAATTCTGAGTATCAAAAATAAAAAGGGTGAATCTACCTCTAATGAAGAGGAAATCAAAAAAATAATGAGGAATTATTTTTCCCAATTGTATGCACATAAATATGACAATCTTAGTGAAATGGATGAATATTTGCAAAATCACAAGTTGCCCAGATTAACTGAAGAGGAAGTGAATTACCTAAATAACCCCATCTCAGAAAAAGAAATCAAACAAGCCATCAATGAACTCCCTAGGAAAAAATCTCCAGGGCCAGATGGATTCACTAGTGAATTCTATCAAACATTTAAAGAACAATTGATTCCAATACTTTACAAACTATTTGGGAAAATTAGTGAAGAAGGAGTCCTACCAAACTCTTTCTATGACACAAATATGGTACTGATTCCTAAATCGGGAAGAGATAAAACAGAGAAAGAAAATTATAGACCAATTTCCCTCATGAATTTAGATGCAAAAATTCTAAATAAAATATTAGCCAAAAGACTCCAACAACTTATCACAAAAATAATACACTCTGATCAGGTATGATTGATTCCAGGAATGCAAGGATGGTTTAATATTAGGAAAACCATCAGTATAATTTAGCATATCAACAATAAAACTAGCAGAAACCACATGATCATCTCAATGGATGCAGAAAAGGCTTTTGACAAAGTACAACATCCATTCCTATTAAAAACACTAGAAAGTATAGGAATAAATGGAGCCTTCCTTAAAATAGTTGATAGCATCTATTTAAAACCATCAGCAAGTATTATATGCAATGGGGATAAACTAGAAGCCTTTCCAATAAGATCAGGAGTGAAACAAGGGTGTCCACTATCACCCCTCTTATTCAATCTGGTACTAGAAACGCTAGCAGTAGCAATTAGAGAAGAAAAAGAAATCAAAGGAATCAAATTAGGCAAAGAAGTGACCAAGCTGTCACTCTTTGCAGATGATATGATGATATACTTAGAGAATCCTAGAGAATCAAGTAAAAAATTACTTGAGACAATAAATAAATTTGGCAAAGCTGCAGGATATAAAATAAACCCACATAAATCCTCAGCATTCCTGTACATCTCTAATAAAACTCAACAGCAAGAGATAGAAAGAGAAATCCCATTTAAAGTCACTGTAGACATTATAAAATATTTGGGAATCGACTTGCCAAAATAAACCCAGAATCTATATGATCACAACTACAAAACACTTCTCACACAAATAAAAACAGATCTAAATAGTTGGGAAAATATCAATTGCTTGTGGCTGGGTCGAGCTAATATAATAAAAATGACAATTTTACCCAAACTAAACTAAATATTTAGTGCCATACCAATCAATTTACCAAAAAACTACTTTGTAGAGTTAGATAAAATAATAATAAAATTTATTTGGAAAAACAAACGGTCTAGAATACCAAGGGAATTAATGAAAAGAAATGCTAGGGAAGGTGGACTAGCTATGCCAGATCTTCATCTGTATTATACAGCAGCAGTCATCACAACTGCTTGGTATTGGCAGAGATGTAGGGTAGTGGATCAATGGAATAGATTAGGTGCAGGGGACCCAGCAGTTAATGAATATAGTAATCTATTGTTCGATAAACCCAAAGACCCCAATTTTTAGGATAAGAATGCACTATTTGACAAAAACTGCTGGGAAAAACTGGAATACAGTATGGCAGAAAGTGGGCATAGATCACTATCTAACACCATATACCAAAATCAAGTCTAAATGGGTGCATGATCTAGGTGTAAAGGATGGTACTGTAAGCAATTTGGGAAAGCAAGGAATAGTTTACCTGATGGATCTGTGGAGAGGGGAAGATTTTAGGACCAAACAAGAATTAGAGAGCATTATAAAATGCAAAATGGATAATTTTGATTACATTAAATTGAAAAGCTTCTGCACAAACAAAGCCAATGAAACCAAGATCAAGACGGAGGTGGGAAATTGGGAAAGAATTTTTACAACTTGTGTCTCTGATAAAGGACTCATTTCTAAAATTTATAGAGAATTGAGCCAAATCTATATGAATACAAGTCATTCCCCAATTGACAAATGGTCAAAGGATATGAATAGGAAGTTTTCAGAAAAATAAATTAAAGATATCTATAAGCATATGAAAAAGTGCTCTAAATCACTATTAATTAGAGAAATGCAAATCAAAACAACTCTGAGATACCACATCTCTCCAGTCAGATTGTCTAAGATGACAAAACAAGACAGTGACAAATGCTGGAGAGGATGTGGACAAATTGGAACACTAATACATTGCTGGTGGAGTTGTGAACTTATCCAACCATTCTGGAGAGCAATCTGGAATTATGCCAAAGGATTATAAATAATTTCATACCCTTTGACCCAACAATACCACTTCTAGGGTTATATCCCAAAGAGATCATAGAAGTGGGAGGAAGACCCATATGTACAAAAATATTTTAGCAGCCCTTTTTGTGGTTGCAAAGAATTGGAAACTAAAGGGGTGCCCATCAATTGGGTAATGGCTAAACAAGTTGTGGTATATGAATGTAATGGAATTTTATTGTGCTATAAGAAATGAGGAGATGACGGATTTCATAATTACCTGGAGAGACTCATACAAACTGACGCTGAGCGAGAAGAGTAGAATCAGAAGAAATTGGTATACAATCACAGACATACCATATCTCTGATGACCAACTATGACAGACTGGACTCTTTTCAGCAATGCAGTGATAGAAGTTAATCCTGAATGACTCAAGAAAGTGAGAAATGTGCCATCCAGAGATATAACTAGAAAGAACTGAGCCTGAATCCTGATGGAAGCAAACTAAATGATCTTGTTCTTTTCATTGTTTGGTTTTATTTCTTCCTTAACATCTTTCATCCCACCTAGTACAATACACCTTTGTAATTGGAATAATGTCTAATATGAATGCATTTGCAGACCCTATACTGTACTATATGCTGTCATGAGGGGAGTGGGGAGGGAAGTAAAGGAAATTTGAAAATCAAGGAACTATGGAATTGAATCTTGTTTACTGAAACTAAACTAATAAATTAATTTAAAAAAGCATGGAGGAGGGTGTAAAATAGTTCATTTCAATAATTTTCTTGGCAAATTTTTGGTTTTCCTATATTCTTCCTAACGTGCAAAAAGAAGTGTCTATTCATTTTTAAAAATTGTCTTTATTAATTTGTTTGTTTAGTTTTAGTTTACATGATTCAATTCCATAATTCCTTGAGTTTCAAATTTTCTTTACCTCCCTTCCTTCCCCTCCATGACAGCATACAATCTAGTAGAGGATCTGAAAATACATTCACATTAGACTTTAGTCAGGTAACAAAGGTGCATTTTACTGGATGGAATGAAGAATGGTAAGGAGGAAACAAAATCAAATAATAAAAAGGAAAAGATCATGTAGTTTGCTTCAATCAGGATTCTAATCAGTTCTTTCTAGTTATTTCTCTGGATGCAGATACCTCTCTTCATCATGAGTCTTTTGGGACTGACTTATATCATTTTATTGCTGAGAAAAGTCCAGTCTATCATAGTTGGTCATCACACATGTGTTGTGTCTGTAATTGTGTACAAATTTCTCCTGGTTCTACTTTTCTCACTTAGCATTGGTTCACATAAGCCTCTCCAGGAAAACATGAAGTCCATTCATTTTTTCTTTTCCTTTTTGGTTTGTTTTTTGTTGTTTATATAATGGTTGAGAAAAGATATAACAGAAAAAAATCAAAGGAAAACAACATATTTATATAACTAAAAGACAGTGTTTCTTTGTAGTCCAGTGTTTGTCATGGACACTTGGAGTTATAGCAAAGTCTATAGAATAATTTTTAGAATCACATTGTTGTTTTTTAACACATATATTAAAATATGAAGGATTAATTTCAGGAGTCAAGGTGGCAGAGTAGAAACAGGATTTATGCAGGTCTCTGGCTTCCACCTCCTCCAATTCATGTAAAAGGGGAATCTGAAGAAACTTTGGAGCTACAGACTCCACAAAATGAGAGAGAGAGAGAGAGAGAGAGAGAGAGAGAGAGAGAGAGAGAGAGAGAGAGAGAGAGAGAGAGAAGCTAACCTACTTCTGTGGACAGACTAGCAGGCTGGAAGGAAGCAGTCAGCACAGCCTGCTGGGAGCCAACCCCAGCCCCATGCCAACTCAATGTTTTACCATCAGGGCAGGCCTGAACAGCCACCAATTAGAGCGACTTCAGGTCACCAGCAGCCGTGGCAGTTTCCAGAATTATCAACACATAGATGCTAAGGACAAAGTGAGAGGTCAATGCATTGTGGACTTTGGAATCGAGCATTTCAGGAGTGTGGTTGGCCTTTGCACCCAGTGAGAGAAGGGGTTGAGGCACAGCAGCCCTGCAGGTGAAGCCACGTGACTGCTTCTGTTCCTGGACTACAGATTGTAGGGGGACCAAGTGACCAGTATGTTTTAAAATTTAAAGTTTTAAAATTAAATGTTTTATAAGATGTCCAAGCATTCGGGCTCAGAGATTCACCTTGCCCTAATGGCAAAGTCGAAGCGGGTATGGGAGAAGATATGGAAGAGATCAGATTGTATGAGGGGATATCTAGTGGGACTGCTATTCTGGGGTGGTGGGTAGGGAAAAATCGGGGAAAAAATTGTAACTCAAAATTTGGTGGAAATGAGGGGCGGCTAGGTGGCGCAGTGAATAGAGCGCCGGCCCTGGAATCAGAAGGACCTGAGTTCGGAGCCGGCCTCCGACACTTAATCCGCACAAACAAAAACCTAGCCGTGTAACCTTGGGCAAGTTACTTAACCCCAATTGCCCTAAAGGGGCGGCTAGGTGGCGCAGTGAGTAAGAGCGTCGGCCTCGGAGTTGGGATGACCCGAGATCAGATCCGGCCTCAGAAAATGAGCACCCATGCATAAATAATGACTAGCCATGTAACCTTGAGCAAGTTACTTAACCCCAATTGCTTTAAAAAAAAAAAATTTGGTGGAAATGAAGTACGTAAACCAGAAGTTAATAAAGCATTTTTTAATTAAAAAAAGAATGAAGAAATTTAATATTAACAAACTTTATTACATTTTTTGAAAAATATTTACTTTAGTTTTTACCATTCACTTCCATAAGATTTTGAATTCCAAATTTTCTCCTCATCTCTACATTCCCCCCACCTCACAGTGATATGCAATCTGATACAAAATCTACATATACATTCACATTAAACATATTTTCACATTAATAATGTTATAAAGAATTAGAACCAATGGGGAAAACCACAAGAAAGAAAAAATAAACAAAAAGAAAAACAGAAAAAAAGAGTGAGCAAATAATATGCTTCTATCTAAGTTTATACTCCATAGTTCTTTTTTCTGCATGTGAATAGTATTTTCCATCATGAGTCATTTAGAGTTGTCTAGGATCCTTGCTTCACTAAGCAGATATACGTCTAGGAAGTCAATCATTGCACAATTTTGCTGATACTGTATTAAATCTTCTTCTGGTTCTGCTTACTCCACTCAGCATCAGTTCATCTATGCCTTTCTAGGTTTTTCTGAAGTCTATCTACTTATCATTTCTTATGGAACAATAGTGTTTCATCTCATTCATATACCATAACCTATTTTGTCACTGTCCAATTGACATTATATCTGCTGAATTTCCAATTCTTGGCCACCACAAAAAGAGCTGGCATAAATATTTTGTATATGTGGATCCTTTTCTAATTTTCTAATTTTTATCAGATTTTATATCTAAATCATGTACCCATTTTGTTTTTATTTTGGTATATGATGTAAGATGTTGCTCTATGCCTAGTTTCTACTAACCATTTTCCAGTTTTCCCAGGGTTTTTGTCAAATAGTGAGTTCTTATCCCAGAAGGTGGAGTCTTTGGGTTTATCCAACAGATTACTATCTTCATTGACTACTGTGTCTTGTGTAGCTAACTGATTCTACTGATCCACCACTCTATTTCTAAGCCAGTATCGAGGAATTTTGAGGATTACTGCTTTATAATACAATTTAAGATCTGGTATGTTTAGGCCACCTTCCCTTGTATTTATTTTAATTAATTCCCTTGATATTCTAGACCTTTCATTCTTCAAGATTAATTTTGTTATTATTTTTCTAGATCCACAAAATATTTTTGATATTTTAATTGATATGGCCCTGAATAAGTCAATTGCTTTAGGTAAAATTGTCATTTTTATTATATTAACTCATGAGCAAATGATATCATTCCAATTATTTACATCTGACTTTATTTCTGTGAAAAGCGTTTTGTAATTGTTTTCATATAATCCCTGGGTTTGTCATGGCAGGAATACTTCAAAGTATTTTATGTCTAAGTCATTTTAAATTAAAATTTAAAATTTCTCTAACTCTTGCTGTTGGACTTTTTTAGTAACATATAGAAATACCAAGATTTATGTGGGTTTATTTTATGTACTGTAACTTTGCTAAAATTATTTATTATTTCAAGTTTTTATTTTTTGCTCAGTTCTCTAGCATTCTCTAAGTATATCATCATATTATCTGCAAAGAGTGATAACTTTGCTTCTTCTTTGGCTATTCTAATTCCTTAAATTTTGTTTACTTCTCATTGCAAAAGTTAACATTTCTAGTACCATAATGAATAACAGAGGTGATAGTGGACATCCTTCTTTCACTGATATTCTTATTGGAAATGGTTCTAGCTTATCCCCTTTACTCATAATGCTTGCTGATGATTTAATGTAGATGTTACTTAGCATTTTGAGGAAGACTCCATTTATTCCTGTGATCTTTAATGTTTTTAATATGAATGGGTGTTAATTTTTTTCAAAATCTTTGTCTTTGAGATGATAATTTCTTGAAATAAGATATTTATACTTTATTGTTGTTGTTGATCTTAGCTTTCAGGAAGCCCCCCAAATTTTAAATTATCTCTCCTCAAATTATTTTCTAGGTCACTTATTTTATTCTATGAGATATTAATCCTTTCCTTACTTTTCCCCTTTTTATTGACTTTGTTTTCCTGTTTCTTGATGTGCCACAGAGTTCTTTGCTTCCAGTTGCCCTATTCTTATACTAATTTTTTTTTCAGTGAACATTTATACATATTTTTCTATTTGTCCAATTTGTCATCTTAAAAGAGTTCTTATCTTCAATTTTTTGTGCCTCTTTTACTAAGTTATTAATTCTCTTTTCATAATTTTCTTGTATAAATCACTTTTATTTTCTTTATTTTTCCCATCCCATTTTTAGTTCTTTCTTTTGTGATTCAGGGAATTGTTATGTTTCAGTACACTTAGCATTTTTTTAAGGTTTTAGATGTAGTTGTTTTCACAGTGTTGTCTTCTTCTGAGTTTGTGTCTTAGTCTTCTCTGCTTCTGAAGTAGCTTTTTATCATCAAGTTTTATTTATTTTTGCTGTCATTTGCTCATTTCCCCAGCCTATTATTTGACTTTGAATTTTAAGTTAAATGTGTGTGCTGCTCATCTAGGGATGGGGAGCACTTTTCCCAAACTTCAAACTTTTTTTACTGTTATTTTAAGAGCTAGCAATCTACAAGTTTTTGGGTGCTTCCAAAGTGGTAGATCCAGGGAGAGACATGGCCAATGTTCTCCTGCTCTGTGATCTGGACTTTATCTGGGATGGACCCTTGCTCTTCTGCAATCACAAGTGCTAGTGTATCTCTCAGCTCTGGAACTTTGAGCAGGAATCCTGCTTTCCCACAGCCTTAAGTGTTAGCACTCCTCTCTGCCTTGGAATTGTGAACGGGCACCTGCTACCCTGTGACATAACAGGAGCACTCCTCTTTACCCTGGAACTGTAATCTAGAACTTCTTATGTGTAATAGAGTTACTAACCTTCAACAACTGCATCCAGTTACAAGAAGGGATCCCCTCTAATCCCTTTCTGACCAGTTGCTTGACCACCTAACCATTTCTAGGTCAAGAACTCTTTTTTAATTATTAAAATTTATGTTTATTTTTAGTTTACAACCTTTATTTCCACAAGATTTTGAGTTGCAAATTTTGTCCCCATCTTTCCCCTACCCACCACCCCAGAACAATGATCCCACTAAATATGCCCTCCCCCAATCTGCTCTCACCTATATCCTCTCCTATTGCCCATCCAACTTTGCAGTAGGGCAAGATGGATCTCTATACCACAGTGCCTGTATATCTTATTTCTCAGTGCCTGAAAATAATAATAATTTTAACCATTTGATTTAAAAATTTTGAATTCCTGATTCTTTCCCTTCTTCCCTAGTCTTCCACCATTAGTGGGAAGATAAGCAATTCAATATATATTGTATATATGTAGTTACACAAAACATTTCCATAGTGGATATATTGTGAAAGACTGACTATATTTCCCTGCATCCAGTCCCACCCTCCACTTGTTCTATTTTCTACTTTGACCCTATCCCTTCTCAAAAGTGTGTGTTTCTAACTACCTTCCCCCTCAATCTTCCCTCCCTTTTATCATCCTCCCTCTTATACCCTTTCCCCCTACTTTCCTGGAGGGTAATATAGTTATTTTAGTTTGTATGTTATTTCCTCCTAAAGACAAATTCAATGAGAGTAAGGTTGACCCATTCCCTTCTGCCTTCCTGTTCTTCTGCTACATTGTAACAGTTTTCCCTTGCCTCTTGTATAAGAGATAATTTACCCAATTATGTCTCACCCTATCTCCTCTCATTATATTCCTGTCTCATTTCTTGATTTTATTTTTTAAATATCAGTGCTCCCTATTCAAAAGATCCTGTGCCCTGTATCTATGTATACCTATACACATATATACACAAACTCATATATGTATTCATATGCACATATACCCTCCTATATAGACATGTATATGTATGCATACATACATATATATGCACACACACACACATACATGCACACACATTTATATTCCCTTCAACTATCCTCATACTGAGAACAGTTTCATAAGTAACAATTATCATTTTTCTATGCAGGAATGTAAATAATTCAACTTTGATAATTTCCTTATGATTTCCCTGTTTACCTTCTCATGTTTCTCTTGCTTCTTGTATTTGAATGTCAAATTTTCTATTCAACTCTAGTTTTTTCATCAATAATACTTGAAAGACCTCTATTCCATTGAATAGCCATATTTTCCCCTGAAACATTATACTCAGTTATGCGGCGTAGTTGATTCTTGATTTTAATCCTCACTCCTTTGACGTCCAGAATATCATATTCCAAGCTCTTTGATCCCTTAAAGTAGAAGCTGCTAGATCTTGTGTTATCACGATTGTGTTTCCACAATTGTTTATTTCCACATTGTTAATTCCTGGCTGCTTGTAATATTTTCTCCTTGATCTGGGAACTCCAGTACCTGGTTATAATATGCTTAGTAGTTTTCTTTTGGGGATCTTTTTCAAGTGGTGATCAGTGAGTTCTTTGAATTTATATTTTACCTTCTGGTTCTAAAATATCAGGGCAATTTTCCTTGAGAATTTCTTGAAGGTTGTTTCCTAGGTTTTATTTTTATTTTTTTATTTTTATTTTTTATCATGGATTTCAGGTAGTCCAATAATTTTTTAGATCATCTCTCCTAGATCTATTTTCCAGGGCAGTGGTTTTTCCAATGTGATATTTTGCGTTATATTTTTTTTTTCATTTTTTGGGGTCTGTTTAATAGCATCTCAATATCTCATAAAGTCATTAGCTTCCATTTGCTCCAGTCAAATTCTGAAGGAATTATTCTCTTCAGTGAGCTTTTGAAATTCTTTTCCCATCTGAAAAATTTGGCTTTTTTTTTTTTTTGAGGGGCAATTGGGGTTAAGTGATTTGCCCAAGGTCACATGGCTAGTTGTTGTGTTAGGTGTCTGACCCCAGATTTGAACTCAGGACCTCCTGACTCCAGAGCTGGTGGTCTATTCACTGCACCATCTAGCCACCCCTGAA
Organism: Gymnobelideus leadbeateri; assembly: GCA_011680675.1. NCBI lineage: Eukaryota > Metazoa > Chordata > Mammalia > Diprotodontia > Petauridae > Gymnobelideus > Gymnobelideus leadbeateri. The sequence continues at coordinate 35,179 of WOXC01001835.1, forward strand.
AATTTAGCTTTTTAAGGCATCCTTCTCCTCATTGGCTTTTTGGATCACTTTTGCCATTTGAGTTAATCTATTTTTAAGGGGTTATTTTGTTCAGTCAGGTTTTTGACCCTCTTTTCATGATTTTCTTGCATCATTGTCATTTTTCTTCCAATTCTTTCCCCCACTTTTCTTACTTGGTTTTCAAAATCCTTCTTAAGCTCCTCTATGGCCTATAACCAATTCATATTTTTCTTGGAAGCTTTCAATATGGGAGTTCTTACTTCGTTATCTTCCTCCCATTCCATGCTTTGATCTTTTTTGTCCCCAAAAAAGGAATATAAGGTTTGAATGCTATGCTTGCTTCATTTCCATTACTTGCACATATTGTCACTTAATTACTTGAATTTTGAGCTTTTTGCCAAAATAGAAGTCTGCATCCGGAGAGGAGATCTTTGTCCCAAATCACTGGGGTTTTCACAGCTGCTGGAGCTATTAGTTGAATGCCCTCTCAGAGGCCTCCACAGGCTCTGGCACCTGGTCACATACCCCAGGACCTCCACCCAAGACACTGATCCAGATGTAAGCAGGTTAAAGCAAGAGTTATTACCCCTCAGAATAGTTGCTTGGCTCCCCATTATCTGTAGGCCAGGAGCTCTGAAGCAGCCATGTGGTAGTGGCCCAAGGGCACCACACCTCTGCCACTTTTTGCTCCAGGTGTAGAGGCTTGACCGTGCTGTTTCTCCCACCCCTTCCACCCCCTGTTTCAATAGAGTTTTATACTGACATCTCACTTTTTCTTTGGCATTTTTGGGTTGATAATTCTGGAAACCACCACTGCTGCTGGTAATGCACTCTCCTGAAATCCCTCCAGCTGCAGCTTGTTGGGGCTGCTCTGAGGCTAGTAATGTGGGCCTGTGGGAGTCTTGGCTCAGCTCCCAAGGAGTTGAAATGGACGCTTCCTTTTGGTCTGCTTGGCTGCCTTCAGCAGGAGATTTGTTTCTCTCTGTCACTTTGTGTGTTCTGTAGCTCTAAAATTTGTTTAGAGTCATATTTTATAGGTATTTTATATGTTTATAGGGGGAGATCATGGAGTTTTCCTTCTTCCATACCAACAGTGTGGCTCCACACCCGCTAGGTCTGGAATCTTGAAGCTACTGTTGTTGCTCTCATTGTCACTGTCACCTCTAAAGCCCATGACTGTTTCTCCTGCCTTGATTCTGATTGACTCCCACCCATGTGTTCAGAGACCTCTTCTGCTAACCACCTAAATTGACTTAGGCTAGAAAAAATGTGTCACCTTTTGTTAGCACTTCTGCTTTCAAATTTGATTTGGGGTGTTATTTATTTTACTTTTCCCCAGTAACATGTTAAGGAAACTTTTAGCATTCATTTTTACAATATTTTTTGGTTCCATATTTTTTTATTTCTTTCCCCTCTCATCTTCTTTTCTGAAACTGGTAAGTGGTTTCATATAGTTTATACATGTGCTATGATACAAAAATATTTTCATATGAGTCACATTTGTAAAAGAAGAAACAAATCAAAATGGAAAAAATGAGGAAGAATAAAATGAAAAAAAATGATTCAATCTGCATTCTGTTTGCATAGTTCTTGCTGTAATATTTTTTTGGATATGGATTGCATTTTCCTTTTATTAGTCTATCACACTTGTCTTGGATCACTGTGTTGCTGAGCAGAACTGAATAATACACAGTTGATCATCACATAATGTTGCTTATACAGTGCATAATGTTTTCTGGTTCTACTCATTTCACTTCACATCAATTCATGCAATTCTTTCCAGGTTTTTCTGATATAAGCCTGTTCATAATTTTTTATTGTATAATAGTACTCCATTATATTCGTATGTCACAGCTTTTTTAGCCATTCCCCAAATGACAGGTTTCCCCTCAGTTTCCAATATTTTGCTACCACAAAAAGGACTACACATATAGGCCCCTAAACCCCTGCCCTCCCCCCACACACACACCTCCTTTATGATCATTTTGGGATACAGATTTAGTAGTGGTATTGTTGATCACAGCATTTACACAGTTGCATAGGCCTTGGGGCATAATTTCAAATTGCTCTCCAGAATGGTTAGATCAGTTCACAACTCCACCAAAAGTGTATTAATGTGCAGCTTTCCCACATCTTCTACAACATTTGTCATTTTCTCTTCTTTTCTCTTACAGTAGTCAATATAGTAGATGTGAGGTGTTACATCAGAGGTTATTTTTTTTATTTGCATTTCTCTAACAAAAACTAATTTAGGAGTGGAGCCACTATGGAGTAGAAAAGGGGACTCTGAACAACTTCTGGAGCCCCAGAACCCACAGAATGACAGAGAGAAGGTGACTGCCCTCTGAGGACAGCACTCTGGGAACTGACAGCCCAGCATGGTTAGCTGACCCCAGCTCTGTGTGAGCTGTGGTTTTAGCCCCAAGGTTGCCTGGGCCGGCAGCCAGCAGGAGGGACCCCAGAACACCAGCAGCTGTGGCGATTCCAGAATTATCAACTCAGACATGTCTAGGACAAAGTAAGAGGTTAGTGCCCTATGGACTTTGGGACCAGTATTTGGGGAAAGCATAGGCTTCCTCCCCTGGGGGCTAGAAGCCACTGAGGAGACTAGGCACACTCACTATTTTGCAGCTTCAGTGGCAGCATCAGCTCCTGGCCTTCAAACTGTAGGGAGATCCAGTGATTAGTCCTGGAGGTTAATTGCTCTTGCTTTAACCTTCTTGGATCTGGATTGTGATCTGGGGGAGATGTGTGGTGGGTATCCAACTTGCCAGAACCGGAAGTTGTGAAAAGACCCCAACATTCAGGACAGAAGCTCCAGTGTCTGGTGGCAGACTCCTACTGTGGCAACCAGCCCAAAAGTCAAGCAATTAAGTTGCAACATGCCTAGGGAAAGGAAACAAAATAAACAGAAAAATGCTACATTAGACTCCTATTTTGGGGGCAATGAAGATCGAAGCAGGGAACAGGAGGAGGACTGTGAGGTCAGAAATCCTGCTACAAAAGCCCCAAAGGAAAATATGAGCGCGTTACAGGCCATAGAGGATCTTAAGAAGCAGATGAGAGAAGTGGAGGAAAAATTGGGAAGAGAAATGAGAAGGATGCAGGAAAAGTATGAAATGAGAGTCAGTAGCCTGACTGAGGAAAATAACACCTTAAAAAATAGACTAATTCAAATGGCAAAGGAGGCCCAAAAGGGCAATGAGAAGAATGCCTTAAAAAGTCAAATTTGCCAGATGGAAAAATAATCTCAAAAGCTCACCGAGGAGATTCATTCCTTCAGAGTTAGACTGGAGCAAATGGATGCTTATGACATTATGAGAAACCAAGATGATATTAAACAGATCCAAGCAAATGAAAGAATAGAAGGCAATGTTAAATGTCTCATGGGAAAAACCACTGACCTGGAAAATAGATCCAGGAGAGATAATTTAAAAATTTTTGGACTACCTGAAAGCCATGATCAAAGAAAGAACCAAGAAATCACCCTTCAAGAAATTCTCAAAGAAAAGGGCCCTGATCTTTTAGACCAAGAGGGCAAAATAGAGGTTGAAAGAATCCACAGATCACTTGCTGGAAAAGATGCCAAAAAGAAAACTCCTAGGAATAATATAGCCAGGTTCCAGAATCCCCAGATCAAGGAGAAAATATTACAAGCAGCCAGGAAGAAACAATTTCAATATTGTGGAAACACAATCAGAATAGCACAGGACCTGGCAGCTTCTACACTGAGGGATTGAAGGGCATGGAATATGATATTTCAGAGGGCAAAAGAGCTGGGACTGAACCCAAGGGTCACCTACTCAGCAAAACTGAGCATTTTGTTTCAGGGGAAAATATGGTCATTCAGTGGAATAGAGGACTTTCAATCATTCTTGTGGAAAAAAACAGAGTTGAATAGAAAGTTTGACATCCAGACACAAGAAGCAAGAGATGCCTGAGAAGGTAATCAGGGAAAAGTAATCAAAAGGAAATTGTCAAATTTGAACTATTTACATTCTTACATGGAAAACCAATAACTGTGACTGATGAAACTTTTCTCAGTATGAAAATAATGGAAGAAGGGTATATTGGCATATGGATATATATGTGATTGTGTAGTTATACATGGATAGAAGGCACAGGTTGAATTTGGTGAGAAGGGTTTATACTTAAGGGGTGAAGTTATGAGGTGAGAGAGGACTGTGGCAAGAGGAGATGGGGAGAGACAGGGTAGTGTAAACTATCTCATGTAGAAGAAGCAAGGGGAAGTGGCTGCAGGGGAGGGGAAGAACAGGAAGGCAAAAAATGCAAAACCATATTCTCATTGAATCTAGCTCAGGGAGAGAATGACATACATACTAAATGTGATATCTCACCCTGGAGGAGAGTAGGGTGCAGGAGGATGAAAGGGGGGATGATGGAGGGGAGGGCATTCTGGGGGGTGGGGAGGTTGGAAGTACCCACTATCAAAGAGGGACAGGATGAAAGTAGGGAATGGACCAGGTGGGAGGTGAGATGGGTTGGAGAGAAATATAAGCAGTCTTTTGCAATATATCTACTATGGTAATGTTTTGCATAGCTATACATGTACAACACATACTGAATTGCTTATCTTCCCAGAGGGAATGGGTGACAAGGGAGGATGGGAATCGATCTGAAATTTGAGGTTTTAAAATTAAACTTTTCACATATATATGAATACTCTTATTAATACTATTTTGCATGTAATTGGGAGATAAGATGTTCAGGCATTGGAGTACAGAGATTCATCGTAACCTAATGGTAAAGTTGAAGTACATATGGGAGAAGATATGGGAGAGAGCAGATTGGATGAGGGGATATCTTGTGGGACTGCTATTCCTGGGTGGTGGGTAGGGGAAAAATTGTAACTCAAAATCTGGTGGAAATGAATGATGTAAACCATAAATTAATAAAGCATTAAAAATAATTTAGGGTTCTTCTTCATATATCTATAGTTAACTTTAATTGTCATCTGAAAACTGCCTGTTCATATTCTTTGACTAATTAGCAATTTGAGAATGACTTATATTCTTTTAAGTTGGACTTAATTCTTTATATACTTGATAAATGAGAACTTTTGTTTTCCTTCTCATCTTATTTATTTTGGTTTAGTTTACATTTTTGTAATTTACTGTAATCAAAATGATCTATTTTACATTTTGTAATACACTCTATCTCTTGTTTGGTCATGAATTATCCCTTCCCATTTGATATGACAGATAATTAGCTTATTTTGTCATTCTTTATGTCTAAATAATGCCAAAGATCCATTATATCTGCACCTTCTAATGCTGTCTTTACCTCCTTAGTTTCTTTTCTGTTTAATTTTGGTTGAATTTATAAAGTTTGGAGAGGTCTCCTACTCTTATACTTTTTTCAGTCTATTTCTTCCTATAAATTATTTCATTTCTATGGTAACTTTTGAAAGGATGTGGTTTCAGGGGCAGCTTCTTGGTGCACCAAAGAGAGCAGTGACCCTGGAGTCAGAAGGACATAAGTTCAAATCTGGCCTCAGACACTTAAGACTTACTAGGCATGTTACCTTGGGCAAGTCACTTAACCCAAATTGCCCTGCCTTCCCCCCTCCAAAAAGAAAACAACTACAACAACAGAAAAAAAGTAGGATGTAGTTTCCTTCCTTATCTTTTTCAACTGTATCTTTTTCTTTGAGATCAGGATTTCCATCCCTGTTTTTTTTCAATTCTGTTCAAGCATAATAGATTCTTCTTCAGCCTCTTTCATTCCTTCTCTGCCTCTCTGCTTCAATATGTTTCTTGTGAACAACACATTGTAGGTTTCTGTTTTTTATCCATTGTGCTATACATTTCTGTTTGATGGGAGAATTCATCCCATTCACATTACACTTACGACTGCTACCTGTATTCTCTCCATCCCCTACATCCTCCTATCTGTCCTCTCTCTCCTTTCACCCTTCCCCTCCTCACCAGTTTTGCAGACTTGTATTAAAATTATTTGAAGGGTAATGTTAGAAGAGTTCAGCTAGGCTGCTGCCTGTCTTGTATCCCCCTCAGAATTATTTTTTATAATTTATGTTGTTATAATGCCAATATCACCTAGTAGGAACAATTTATTTAATGTTGGTTGAATCTCATAGAATCCAGAAATTTATTTAATATGTGCATTTTTAATAATGATATCTTGAATTATTTATTTTGATTAAATATCAAAAGTTGCTGGCAGCAGGCGGAGCCAAGATGGTGGAGTAGAAGCAGCTCATCCAAGCCACTATGCCACCAGATTCCCCCCAAACTATGTAAAAGGGGACTCTGAATAACTTCTGGAGCCCCAGCACCCACAGAATGACACAGAGAAGCTAACCTCCCGCTGAAGACAGCCCAGCAGACCTGCAGGAAAGACCAGCGCAGCGCTCTGGGAGCCAGCAGCAGGCAATGCACAGAGCATGGGGAGCTGAGCCGAGTGGAGCCCAGGTCCCCATGAGCCAAGGTTTTAACCTCAGAGTGGCAGGGCCAGCAGCTGGCTGGAGAGACCCCAGAACACCAGCAGCTGTGGAGACTCCAGAATTATCAACATAGACATGCCTAGGACAAAGTAAGAGGTTAGTGCCCTATGGACTTTGGGACAGATATTTAGGGAATGCGTCGGCTCCCTCCCCTGGGGGCTAGAAGCCACTGAGGATACATGCCATTTTGCAGTTTTCAGAGGCAGCTCTAGCTCCTGGCCTGCAATCTGTAGGGAGATCCAGCGATCAATCTTGGGGGGGTAATCACTCTTGCTTTAAACTCCCTGGATCTGGATTGTGATCTGGGGTGGAAGTTGTGGGTGGGTTTACAGCTTGCCAGAAATGGAAGTTGCCCTCCCACACGTTCAGGACGAAAATTCCCCTATCTGTTGCAAAGACATACTGTGGCAACAAGCCCAAAAGTCAAGTAATTAAGTGGCAACATGCCAAGGCAAAGGAAACAGAAAAATGCAGTGCTAGACTACTATTTGGGGGGCATAGAGCGGGAAAAGGACTGTGAGGTCAGAGGTCCTGCTCGAAAAGGCCCAGGGGAAAACATGAGCGCATTGCCGGCCATAGAGGACCTTAAGAAGGACTTTAAAAATCAAATAAGAGAAGTGGAGGAAAAATTGGAAAGAATGAAAAAACATCACCCAGTTGATTTATTTTCTTTTTGGATACTATTAATATAGGTGCTAATTCTATTTCTTACAAGTTAAATGAAAAAGAAAGAAACTGTAAATCACCCTTCAAGAAATTCTCAAGGGAAATTGCCCTGAGGTTTTAGATCCAGAGGGCAAAACAGAGGTTGAAAGAATCGATCACCTCCTGAAAAAGATCCCAAAAAGAAAACTCCCAGGAATATTATAGCCAGATTCCTGAATCCCCAGAGCAAGGAGAATTCTTGAGGAAAAAAACAGAATTGAATAGAAAATTTGACATCCAGACACAAGAAGCAAGAGATGCCTGAAAAGGTAATCAGGGAAAAGAAATCAAAAGGAATTTATCAAAGTTGAACTATTTACATTCCTATATGGAAAAACAATAACTGTGACTGATGATATCTTTCTCAGTATGAAAATAAGGGAAGAAGGGTGTGTGGTCATATGAATACATATGAATGTGTGTGTATATGGATAGAGGTCATAGGTTGAATTTGTTGGGAAGGGAGAATACTCAAGGGATGAAATTATGAGGTGAGATAGGAGAGTGGCAAGAGGAGATGGGGAGAGACAGGGTAGGGTAAACTATCTCATGTAGAAGAAGCAAGGGGAAGTGGTTGCAAGGGAGGGGGAGAATAGGAAGGCAAAAAGGCAAAACCACATTCTCATTGAATTTGGTTCAGGGAGAGAATGACATACATACTAAATGGGATATCTCAACCTACAACAGAATAGGGGGAAGGGGGATGAGAGGAGGGATGATGGATGGGAGGGCATCCTTGAGGGAAGGGGAGGTTGGAAGTACCCACTATAGAAGAGGGACAGGATCATGTAGGGAATGGACCTAGTGGGGGGTGGGATGAGTGGGAGGGAATTATAAGCAGCCTTATACAATATATCTACTATGATATTGTCGTGCATAGCTAGACATGTACAACATATACTGAATTACTTATCTCCCCAGAGTGAATGGGTGACAAGGGAGCATGGAAATGGATCTGAAATTCAAGGTCTTAACATTAAATGTTTCAAATATTTATAAATACTGTTATTAATACCCTTTTGCTTGTAATGGGGAGATAAGATGTGCAGGCATTGGGACATAAAGATTCTAATGGAAAAATTCTAATGGAAAAGTGGGACATAAAGGGACATTGGGATATAAAGATTCTAATGGAAAAATTCTAATGGAAAAGTCAAAGGGGGTATGGGAGAAGGTATGGGAGAAAGCAGATTGGAGGAAGCGATATCTTGTGGGACTGCTATTCTGGGAGGGTGGGTAGGGGAACAACAGCGGGGGGAATGGTTGTAACTCAAAATCTGGCAGAAATGATGATGGATAACAGAAGTTAATAAAGCATTTATTTAAAAAAAGTTGCTGGCAGACTTCTTAAGACATATATGGAGCTTTACTGGGCACATATTTTTGTTCCAACTGCTTTATTAAATTCTGGTTTACATCCATTTCCATCAGATTTTGAGTTAAAGTTTTTTCCCCATTTTTCCTAACCCCACCCCAGAATAGCAGCCCCACAGGAAATACCTGCACTCCATCTGCTATCTCCCATCTCTTCTCCCATAACCCCATAGACTTATTCAGTAGGGCAAGGCGAATCTCTGTGCCGCAATGCCTGTATATCGTATTTCCCAATTATATGTAAAATAGAATTAATAATGGCATTTATATATTTTTAAACATTTGAATTTAAAACATTGAATTCCAGATTCATTCCCTTCCTCCCTTATCATTCACCCTTACTGGGAAGATAAGGAGTTCAATATATGTTGTTCATGTGTAGCTATGCAAACATTACCATAGTAGATTATTGTAAAAGACTGACTATATTTCACTCCCTCCTATCCCACCTCCAACTTGGTCTATTCTCTACTTTGGTCCTGTCCCTTTTCACAAGTAGATGCTTCCAACTTCCTTCACCCCCTTCCTTCCTGCCCTCCCTTCGATCATCCCCCTCTCATCCCCTTCACCCTACTCCCCTGTAGGGTGAGATATCCTATTTAATATGTATGTCATTCTCTCCCTAATCCAAATTCAATGAGAATAAGGTTTTGCCTTCCTGTTCTTCCCCTCCCTTATAACCATTTCCGCTTCCCTCTTCTATGTGAGATAGTTTACTCCATTCTGTCTATCCCCATCTCCTCTTGTTATATTCCTCTCTCACCTCTTAATTTCACCTTTTAAGTATCATCTCTTCCTATCAAATTAGACCTGTGTCCTCTATCTAAGTATTATTATAAACATATATATATGTATATATACATGTTTATATATATATATATATATATATATATTCATATACCCGTATACCCTTCTTCAATTATTTTAATACTGAGAAAAGTTTCATCAGTTACAATTGTCATTTTTCCATGTAAGAATGTAAATAATTCAAATTTGATAAGTTCGTTATGATTACTTTTCCCTGTTTACCTTCTCAAGCATCTCTTGCTTCTTGTGTCTGGATGTCAAATTTTCTATTCAACTCTGTTTTTTTCCTCAAGAATACTTGAAAGTCCCCTATTCCACTGAATGACCATATTTTCCCCTGAAACCAGATACTGAGTTTTGCTGGGTAGGTGATGCTTGGTTTCAATCCCAGCTCTTTTGCCCTCCAGAATATCATATTCCATGCCCTTTTATACCTTAGTGTAGAAGCTGCCAGATACTGTGTTTTCCTGATTGCATTTCCACAGTATTGAAATTGTTTCTCCCCGGCTGCTTGTTATATTTTCTCCTTGATCTGATAATTCTGGAACCTGGCTATAATATTCCTGGGAGTTTTCTTTTTGGGATCTTTTTCAGGAGGTGTGGGTGGATTCTTTCCACCTCTATTTTGCCCTCTGGTTCTAAAACATCAGGGCAATTTTCCTTGACAATTTCTTGAAGAATGATTTCTAGGTTCTTTCTTTGATCATGGTTTTCAGGTACTCCAATAATTTTTAAATTATATCTCTTGGATCTATTTTCCAGGTCAATAGTTTTTTTTTTCCCCATGAGATATTTCACATTGCCTTCTATTCTTTTATTTGTTTAGATCTCCTTAACAGCATCTTGATTTCCCATGCAGTCACTAGCTTCCATTTGCTCCAGTCTAATTCTGAAGGAATGATTCTCCTCTGTGAGCTTTTGAGATTCTTTTTCCATCTCGCAAATTCGGCTTTTTAAGGCATCATTCTCCTCATTGCCATTTTGAGCCTTTTTTGTGATTTGATTTAGTCTATTTTTGAGGTGTTATTTTCCTCATTCAGGCTGTTGACTCTCATTTCTTTCTCATTTCTCTTCCCAATTTTTCCTCCACTTCTCTTGTCTGCTTCTTATGGTCCTCTATGGCCTGTAACCAGCTATTATTTAGATTTGGGACTTTTGGTGAAGGAATTCTGTCCTCTCATTCCATCCTCTTCCATGCTTTGATCCTCTTTGCCCCCCAGATAGTCTAATATTGAATTTTTCAGTTTATTTTGTTTCTTTTGCCTAGGCATGTTGCCACTGATTTACTTGACTTTTGGGCTTGTTGCCACAGTAGGACTCTGCCACTAGTCAGGGAAGCTTCTGTCCTTAATGCTGGGTTTTTTTCAGCTGGTGGAAGTATTAGTTGGGTGTCCACTCTGAAGCTTCCACACACTCTGGCAAGCTGGTCACACACCCCAAGACCTCCACCCCAGATCGCAATCCAGATCCAAGGTGTTTAAAGTAAGAATGATAACCCCCCTCCAGACTGATCAACAGATCCCCCCACAGTCTCCAGGCCAGGGGTTGAGCCTGCAACATGGCTGGCTCTGCCATGGCTAATCAGTGGCTTTTCAACCCCAGGGAAATAGGCCACTCACTCTCCCAACCAGTCACAAAGTGCACAGGGCACTGACCTCTCATTTTGTCCTAGGCATCTATGTGTTGATAATTCTAGAAATGCAACAGCTGCTGCTGTTTTTGAGTCCCTCCACCTGGTTGCTGGTCTGGCCGCCCTGGGGCTAAATCATCAGACTCAGGAGGGCCTGGGCTCAGCTCCCAGAGAGCTGTGCTGGCCCCTCCCTTCCAGGTTGCCAGGCTGCCAGGGTGTCCTGAGTGGGAGGTTAGCTTCTCTTTGTCATCTTGTGGGTTCTGTAGCTCCAGAGTTCATTTGTTCAGAGTCCCCATTTACTCATATTTGGAAGTGGTGAGTGCTGGAGCTTCGAGGAAATACTATCACTATTCCACCAACTTGAATCTGCACCACCCTCCCCCAAACCCCCATGTATATTTTTAAATGGCCTTTTGGTTAGTTTCATCATTAGATGGGACAGTGGTGCAGGTTGCATAAGCACTGGCTTCTATCTCATGTGACACCTGATGTGGTAGTTCAGTAATACAATACATATCCACCTTACATACTTCTTTTTGTAATCCTATTTACATTAGGTCAATTAATTAACCTGTAAGAAAATAAAATATATCATTTGTCCACCTAGCAGCAACACAGTGGTTTTTCTAAGAACTCATCTAGTATTGTGGTTCAAAGATCCTTTATTGTTCACTGCAAAACTCCTAAGAGATGGAGTTTTTTTCTTCCCCACCAGAGGACATACTCAGTTTGCACATTTATATACACTCCTCTTTCTACCATCCCTATTTCATGTGGTTATTCTGGTGAATTGGCATTACTTCTATAGTCAATATTGATTTCAAGATATGAAAATGAAAAGTCATTCTAAAATAGTGCAAATATACAGGAAAATCTATGGCTTTAAACCTCTGCTCCAGTTCTGTGAGATTTGTTGTGCTTCTCATCTAGTCATAAAATATAGGAAAACAGAAATATGGTCTTCAGTTTTTTTAAATGTTTAAAATGCAAGTGGTACATTTCAGTATGCTGTTGCTCCTCTTAAAAACTCTTCTCACTTCTGGGTACACAAAGAGAGGTTCTGAATCACCCACATCTATAGACCATTGAAGTTTGGAAGGATGGGTATCAATGAGTAAGCAGTTAGATCTTGTTTATCACTGGATAGTTGCAATCAGAGACTGGTTTCTACCTGTCACCCAGATGGTTTGAGGCTCTCTTGTAGCCAGCAGGGGAATGAAATCTAATCATTAGCCTAAGCAAAACAAAATTAAGTATGTAAAACTGTTGCCCCCACCATGATGCTAGTATTATGGACAAATATAAAATGTTTTCTGGATTATGGGCTTATCCATTTTACTGATGCCTTTCATTGATACAGATAATTGAGATTTGATCACATAACATCTATAAAGTGGTGAATTTATTGGAGAAAGAGATGCAGAATTAAGACCCAATTTAAAAAAAATAGTTTGTCTCCTACACAATGGATGTGCACTTAAATAAATAGAAGCAGGGTGTCCCAAGCATGATGGAGCTGCATATGTATGTAGCCACAGATATATAAATTTCAATGAGGAAGTTGACCCGTGTTTCAGAATTAGAGTCTGCTACCCCAACTCCAATATTGTAAGCACTTGGAAGGCAAGGGATGTTTCATGTTGGTCTATTTCCCAAAACAATATCCTGCACATAACTGACATTTGGTTATTGCTTGCTGATCTGAATAGAATTTACTTTGTAGGAAAAGAGCCAAATATGCTGAACAAAGGATGAGGATTTGGCTGTAAGTAGAGATCTGAGAATTCTCTAGATTCTTTTTAAATCAGCCTGTCAGGTAGAGGAGATAAAACACAATAGTGAAACCACCCCTCATTTCAAAGAATTCACATTTGTAGGAGAGACTGTATCTCCTTTTCTGAAAAAAATTTACATGTCTAATAGCATTGAAAAAACATTTTTTTTTTTTATTTTATAGGGGGCGAGGAGAGGAAGGGTAATTAGCATTTTAAACAAAGATAATGTTTGGATGGATTAAAGGCCAAACATATGATAGTGGACTGATGTATTTTCTCAATGTAAAAGAGGGAAAATTAATTAAATTTTAGTCACTATGGATATTAAAACGGGGCATTTATTTTTTTAATGCCTCCAGAATGTTTGTTTATTTATTTATTTATTTTTAATTGCAAATATTTTAAAAAGTGTTCTCTGCAAGGCATTTAAAACACCAGTTT
>WOXC01001836.1:0-52500 GCA_011680675.1 Gymnobelideus leadbeateri
ACTTTAAAGAATGGGAGATAAGCATATTTGTAGGTGGCAGGGAAGGAATAGGGAGAGATTTAAGATGGGGGGATGGAGGGGTGCCGCTGGTAGTCAGACAGCCTTCTGGAGAAGTCAGGAAGGGATGGCAATCAAGGATTCCTATTGAAGAAGGGCCTCCCCTTTATCACAGACAGGAAATAAAGGAGGAGCTAGAGAAGGGTGTTGAGGAAAGAAGAAGAAACTTTTTAAAAAATAGTTTTGATTATAAAGCACTGTATTAATGGAAATGGTCTCAACTGAGAAGGTAGGGAGAATGTTGGAAGCTTTCAGAGAGGAGAATGTTTGGAACATTCATTGGAGAGAGTGGCATAAAGAATAATTTGGAAGAAGTAAAAGGATTGCTTTATTAAAGTGAGGGCCCAGTTAAGATTTACTTTCAGAAATTACAAAGTAAAGGAATAAAATTATAACATCTTAAGTTCCATAAGAAAGTATTATTGGAATTCTAAAGCAGATGGGAGAAGGTTGGGCAGAAACAGTATTGATACTGTGAGAATTCCATGTAAAGACTACATGGAAATGTCATTTGAGCACTTAGGGCAAGAACTGCCTTATCTATATTTTGTATCCTACCCAGCTTTTAGAATAATTCTCTGTATGTTGCAGGCTCTGAATAAATGGCTATTGGATTCTTTGTTGTCTTTTTATTCTATAGTTTTTTTAATATAGAGGCGTATACCCCACCTATTCAGAACAGAAACAATATTCAAAGAGCCACTGTTACCATAGCAACTTTATAAATGGAGGATATGTTTATGGACAGCTGCAATTCTAACTGAAATATATTTTACATTTTTATTTAAAATTTTGAGTTCCAAATTCTGTCTTTCTTTCCTCCCCTTCCGCCCCAGGTAAGCAGTCAGATATAGGTTATACATGTGTGATTATGAAAACATTTCCATATTAGTCATTTTGTAGAAGAAGACTCAAATAAAAGGGGAAAAGTGAAAGAAAGTGAAAAATGGCATGTTTTAGTTTGTATTCAATAAGTAACTCTAGTTGAAGTTTATTTTTACTAGGACCTAGGACAATAATAAAGAATTGGTTAAGAAAACCTGGGCTAGGCTTGGTGAGACTTCTTGGCTATGATTCAAAGTGTCAAGGCTTAAAATCCAAGTCATTGGAAAGATTCCTTGAGGTAAATAGCTTAGTGGGCAATACTTATAGAGCAAACTCAAACAGAAATGCAGGTCATAAACCAAAAATTAGCAGTATCTATGTTGTATTTATTTGTTAAACATTTCCCAAAACCACAGGAGTTTTGCAACTGCTGGCCCACAAGTTTGACATCTCTGCCATAGAGGACCTAGAATTTCTGATGATTAGCAGAGGATGGATGTGGAGGGTGTGGGGGTGTGAAGATGGCTAGGGCAGTAGCTGGGCTGAACATACGTTTCTAGTCTTGTTGGGCATTACATCCATCTAAACTAGCTGTTTCTCCCTCACAGCATTCCATCTCCTGGCTCTGTGCTTTTGCACTGGCTGTCCCTCATACTTAGAATGTACTACCTCCTTACATCTGACTCATATACTCCCCTCTGTGAGGGATGATTTCTCAGAAGTGAAGCCTTCTCAAAAGGGTTAATAGTTTTTGTATTATTGAAACATAGTTTCCCTCCTTTTCTTGTCCTCCGTTCTTTGTCACTGGGGAAGATGCACGTGAATAGGACTGTTCCCCCTGAAGCCCAGCCAGTGGGATAAGGGGAAGGGATTTGGGGATTCCGTTAGGGTTTAAAAAGACCTTGCTTTCTGGAATCAATTTGTACTTCCTTGGCCAGTGCCATTAGAGCGACAAGGGGGGTACCCTTTCTCATGAGACAACAATAAACTAATTTCTGCTTTCAGGTATCTAAGTCTTTGTATTGTGGTAGTTGTCTCTGTCCCACAAACGTCTCATCAAGTTGCAGCTCAGGTACCATCTCCTGCATGAAACCTTTCCTGACTCCTGCCCTACCCCTCAACCTGGTGCTTTCCTTCCCAAACTTCCTTGTATTCAACTACTCTGTGTCTGTGTCTGTATATTCCTTGACTTTTCCTAATTCTCTTTTTTTTTCTTTGCTTTTTGGAGGACAGTTGGGATTAAGTAACTTGCCCAAGGTCACACGGCTAGGTTTTTGTTTGTGTGTGTTAAGTGTCTGAGGCCGGATCTGAACTCAGGTCCTTCTGACTCCAGGGCCAGCGCTCTACTCACTGCGCCACTTAGCTGCCCCTGACTTTTCCTAATTCTTAAGTCTATCATTATATCCACTACAGTAATTGACCTTTCCAGAGACTTAATGGGAGATGTAAAGAACCACCCCAAAAGCAATTATTAAGAGGAACTAATTTTTCCCTACCCAGGAATCCTCACAGAATCCCAAGTTTGGAAGTACCTCAGTGGCTATGTAACCCACATCCCAGGAGTAATCCCAAATGATATTCATCTAGCTTCTACTTAGCAGGTTTTTAACAAGCCTGAGTTTGTTTTTTAGCAGCTTTTAACTCTTCTTCCTGGTTTTACCCTTAGGTAATTTTAAAACCTAGTCTACTTGAGAACCTTAAACAGCTATCTTGTCACCCTGAGTCTAGTCTTCTGTAGGTTAAATGGTACCATTTCCTTCTATCAATTCTTACACAATGTGAATTCAGAGACCTTCACCATTCTGGTTGCCCCTTCTGGATACCCTTCAAGCTTATCAGTGTCTTTGCTATACTGTGGCAATTAGAATCTTTCAATAAAAACTGTATTTCAATATAATTGATTTCCATTGTAACTACATATTTTATGCATTTTAAAACAATATTCTGAGGAGTCCATAAGCTTCACTGAACAACCAAAGGAATCCATGACCCCAAAAAAACACTAAGAACTCCTACTCTGACCTGTTAAAAAATTGGGGGTCCCAACCCTATCATCGGTTTTAATTATCCCTCCTAGATTTGTATAATATAGAAATCTGATAAGCATACATTTCCACTTTTATTCACACTAATGAAAAAATTCTGAACAATAGAGGACCATGTCCAGATCTATGAAGTACTCCACTGCAGAGAGCCCTGCCAGTTTGACTTTGGACCAACCACTTGAGTCTGCCTATTCAACAAGCTCAAAAACTATCTAATTTTATTGTTATCTAGCCAACATTTCTCAATCTTTTCTACAAGAATAACATGGAATAGTTTATGAAATGGTTTGCTAATATTCAGACCCAGTGGTTCTTAATTAAGAAAAAAAAAGATTCAGGGACCCAAGCTTAAGAACCCCTGACCTAATGGAGGAGATTCAGGTAGAATTGGCACACTTAGGGTCCTGCGATACCTCTTCCATTTTTGGCCACGCTAGCTAATACAGTGACTCAATGACCACCTCTATATATTCACCACTTTTTTCGGTGCCCCAGGATGCACTTCATCTGGCCTAAGAGTCAAGGACATGTATATGTTTTCTTATTATCCCCTTTTCTTGGATTTCAGCTTGTTAACTGTTTTTGTTCTGTCATTCTCCTTGACAAAGAAAAAAAAAAGTAAGAGTTGAGTCAGAGTTAGAAGGAACCTCAGAGAGCATTCAGTGCAGGTCCCCTGTTTGAGAAATGAGGAAGCTGCAACTCAAAGCTCTGCTTTCTCCCTTTTCTAAGTTATTACTGTACACACCAAGAACTGGTCCTATTTATTTATTTACTTCCCTGATATAAAACAAGCAAAATAAGCAAACCCTTTTCAATTTTTTTTATTCAATTTCTTTTACTTAACTTTTCTTACTCTGGCTTGCCAACTACCTCCTTTTCCTTCAATTCCAGTCCTTTTCAGGTCTTTAACTGCTTAATCCTTTTCTTTCTAATGATTGACATCTGGTTCAAGATACTGCCTGAGATGAGAACTCTCACATGAAGTTAAATACTTGATTCTTAGAATAAGTGTGTGTGTGTGTGTGTGTGTGTGTGTGTGTGTGTGTGGTCTGTAACTGAAAAAAAAGTCAAAATCTGCTTCTAAGCAATGATTTTTTTAATCTTTTGTCATAGACCCCTTTTGGCAGTCTGGTAAAACCTGTAGAACTATTTCTCGACATTGTTCTCTTCTTCAAGAGAATGAAAATATAACACAACTAATGGGTAGTAATATTGAATTTGCAGAAATTGTGATTTAAAAAAATTTTAGACCTTGGATTTTTTTTATTTTTCCTTTTGTTTTCTAAATGGAAACAGTACAATTAACTTTCTCTGTCTCTTTAATTCTTTTTCTCATAATGGGGCTATTAATTTTAAATTCATTTCCCTCATGAGTGAATTTTTTATATCAAGACCCTTTGGAAGAAGAAAAGACCCAGACTGAGCTGAAATAGCTAGTTTTGGGGGGTTTCACAAAGGATCTGAGCACTATAAATCTTTGTCTTTAAGGATGAGGTCATCTCATTTTTATTACTAAAGGACATTAGAGCAACAAATGTGGGGTGATGCCTCTGTCTGTAACTCCTGTGTCTGGCACTTTGTGGCACAATGAGGGTGGGAAATGAGGATGGGGTGAGGTCACCCTTGAATCTCCACCTAGAAACCTGGGAGAATTTTTTTCATTGTGTAGCCCCCCCCAAAACTGCTATGATTTCATTTTTGCCAGCATGCTGGCTGCATATGTTTATTAAAGTTTTATTAAAAGAGAAAATAAAAATAAGCAAACAAAACAGTGTTGATAACCCCAACTCCTAAAGAGCACAGCATGATTATTGATTATTGTACCAGTTCCAGCATCAAGAACCTTTCCATACCAAGGCCCTCCACCTGACATTTCCATGCATGGTGTACCTGTGTCATCTTCTGTGCAAAGTGTCTTTAAACTTCAACTAATGAGCCACAGACAAAGTCTTCTAGTTTGTATATTCATTCAATTATTCAGGGTACTGAGCATTCTTTGGAACAAACCTTAAGGAAAGTCCATTATTTTTCTTCCTAATTTGACTAATTTTGTACAGAGTTCACAACTCTGGTGATGAAATAATAGAGCAAGGATCTTTTTATTAAGAATTTAACTGATATGTCTACCTCTTCTAACCTGTGTGTACTCATGTTATTTCTCTATAATTTTGTTTGTAGTTTTGTCACTGACCCAAACAGCAGTAGAAACTTAATATTACCTTCATATATCAAAATATTTTCACTACCTTGGGATTTAACTTTGATACCAGATTATTTTCCTAATATCTAGTCACCTAGTCCCCCTGTGCTAGAACATATTCCATCATCAATTTCCCTTTATCTCTGTATCTTACTTCATGACTCAATTCAGGTTCTATTTGTGAATATGTTTATAGTCATCTACTAGAAAATAATCTCTTTAAGAACCAGGATTGTTTCATTTTTGCCATATCCCAAGTATCTGAGATATATGCCACTAGCATGTTTTGGTGCCATGGGCAGCCTTTGCTAGCCTTGGAGTCAGGAAGATAACTGGAGTTCAAGTTCTTCCTGTAGTCCATTTTGCCTGTTTGACTACAACAGACTGCTTAATTTGTCAGTGCTCTGACCATTTCACTGGGAATTGGATCCAGCTTTTTTTTTTTTTTTTTTTGCTTTTTGGAGGGCAATTGGGGTTAAGTAACTTGCCCAAGGTCACATGGCTAGGTTTTTGTTTGTGTGTGCTTTAAGTGTCTGAGGCCAGATCCGAACTCAGGTCCTTCTGACTCCAGGGCCAACGCTCTATTCACCGCGCCACCTAGCCGCCCCCCAGCTTTTCTTTATCTGTGAAGTAAGGGAGTTGGTCTAGATGGCCTTTGATCGTTCAGCAGTTAACACACATTTAGCAGCATTTATTTTGCCAGATATATATTTATGACAGTATGAATAAACTTCCCTCAAGGAGCTTATGGTCTAGGGATCAGTTGAGAAAGATAAGTAAATGCAAGATAAATACAAAGTCAGTATACCATGTTTTAGGAAGTAGGGCTTGGAAAGACCACTTAAAGTGTTATCTTAACTAAACCCTGAAGGAGGCTAGAGGTTTCATGAGATAGAGAATAGGAAGGGAGAACATCACAGGCTTGAGGGACAGCCTGTGAAAAGGTACAGAATAGGACAAGGAAGCTTTTATGGCCTCCTTGGGCAAACCCTAGACCGCCTGAGGGAAAGTAATGGGTGTTAAACCTGGAAAGACAGGCTGGGAGCCAGGTTTTGAATGCCAGAGAGACAAGTTTATGTTTTATCTTGAAGTCATTGGACAGTTGATGAATATTCTTAAGCAGAAGAGTGGACTTAGGCAGACTTGTGTTTTAGAAGTACAATTTGGGTGCTATATAGACAGTAGATTGGAGAGGGGAAGACACTGGATGCAGGGAGTCAGCTTAGGAGGCTGTTGCATTATTCTGAGCAGGGAGAGATGACCAAACTATGATGTGAATCAAGAGAAGGACTTGATTTTAGAACATTCAGGAGACTTGGATATGAGGGATGAGGGAAAGGAAAGACTGCCAAGATGTGACTGCCAAGATGTGAAACAGGGTAAGCCCTTAATCATAGTGGGGAAATTGGGAAGGTTGGGTTTAGGGGGAAAGATAGAGTTCTATTTTGGATATGGTGAGTTTGAGATGCCTTTGAGACATCCAGGTAAAGTGCTGGGTTTGTAGTTCGAGAACCAGGCTTCAATTCCCTGCTCTGCCACCTCCTACCTATAGGACCTTAGAATTTTAATCTCTCTGGGCTTCAATTTTCTCCCCTGTAAAATGAGGGAATTGGATCTATGGTCCTGTGTCTTTCGGTTATTTGGACATTGAAGATTTGATTTTAGGAGAGAGGTGAAGGCTGGCTATATAAAAAAGCTGTATGTATAGATTTAGTCAACAGTTAACAAGCATTTCTTAGTTCCTTCTGTGTACCAGGGATAGTTGAATTGACGGGAACTGGTAAGATCACCAAAGGAATATAGAGAAGAGTAGGCCCAGGATAGAGTTCTGGGGTATACTCGTGTATAGAAGATAGGATATGGGTAATGTCCTGCAAAGAGGCCTTTCCACAGGTGTGACGAGAACCCCAAAAGAGTAGTAACACGAAAACCCAGAAGTAGGGGCATAATCACCAGTGTAAGATGTTGTAGAAAGGCCAAAAAGGGTAAGGACTCAGGTCTGTAGCTTCTCTTAATCTTAAAATTAGAGAGTTGCAATATTCTTTTTTTCTTCCTTTTTTTGGAGGGGGGGAAGGCAGGGCAATTGGGGTTAAGTGATGTACCCAAGGTCACACAGCTAGTAAATGTTAAGTGTCTGAGATAGTGAACTCAGATCCTCCTGATTCCAGGACTGGTGCTCTATTGACTGTACCACCTAGCTAGCATCCCAAGAGTTGCAATATTCTTGATGGAAAGAATTTGTACAGTAACAGTCATGAAATTACAGATCCACCAAAAGAAAAAAAAAATCCCAGTACTTTGTGCATTTCCTTGAAAATAATAAGTACTTATTGAATGTTTGACAAAGAAACTTAAAGAGATTAATTCAGTCTCTTAAAACTATTAGGGTTTTTTTTTTCACCCTCTTTTTTCTTACCCTCTTTTCCCCAGAGTTATTAGAAATATCATTTTTTTTTTTGGACCAGACCTGCAATTTCATTGTTGTAGGGAATTTCTAGTGAGGATAGACCCTCCACCAGTCACTAACTGTTCTGCTTTATTGTCTTAGAAAGCTGCCTGTTACACTGATCATAGTGTTCTCAGGGTCATATGTCTAGACTCGTACCCAGGTCTTACTAAGATGGGTTTTCTGTCTATAATACCAACATGCCACACTGCCTCATTTAGAAACAATAGAAATCAATAGCTTGTATTATGCTTTCATATATACTTACACCCTGATGATGCATATATAAGAAAGGGGAATATCCCCAAGTCTCAAAATCCTTGTCTTGAACTTCAAAGGGCTCAACTGAGTTGTCACCTAATTAATTTACCTTTCCCATTTTCCATTTGTCAGTGCTATCCTCAATTTACTTTGTATTTCCCTTATATGTATACATGTTATATACATTATCCCTTGTATAATAGAACTGCTTACTTTTTCTCTTCTTACTTGTAGGCCTTAAATATAATAGGTGGTTAATAATATGTGTTGATGTGAATTAAGGACGAGAACTTAGGTTGTGATAAGGTAAATTAAGAGGCACTTAGACCTGCCATAGTTGAACAGATTAATGGCCAGGTGCTGTTCTAAATTCAGGAATACAAAGAAATCATGTACATAAATAAGTATATACATTGTAGTTAAAGTAGATAACCTTTGAGGGGAAAACTTGAGTGACTTGGATCTAGAAAGGCCTCCTACTGAAGTGACATCTGAGCTCTCTTGAAAGGAATTAAGGATGTCAAGAGATGGAGGTGATGATGGAAAGCATTGCAGCCATGGGGGACAGCCACTGAAAAAAATACACCGACAGAAGATGGAATATCATATTCAAGGAACAGCAAATAGGGCTATATCGTCAAACTGTAGGTCCATGAGGAGGAGTAAAGTGCAAAAAAAAAAAACTTAGAAAAGTATGAAGGGGCTAGCTAGGTTATCTTAAAAGCCAGAGTGCTTTATATTTGATCCTCTGGCCGATAGTTCAGTTAGTGAATAATGAAAAGGTAAGTGACAAGGTCAGACCTACTTAAAGTAGATTTTTATTATCTTCTGTTTTTATATTGTGTACATTTTCCCATATCCCACCTTTCCCATATTTCAAAGGGATCATTTATAAGCAAGACATTTTTAAAGAAGGAGAAATTCAGTAAAAACCAATCTATGTTCAAAATAACTAACATAGAACTTTTCTTTTTTGTCATTAACCTCCTTGGGGTATATGCCTTTCAGTAGAATCTTTGGGTCAAAGATATGGACACATTTAGAAACTTTAAAATTTTGTATTAATTTTGAACTTAAATACAAAGACCAAAAAAAAAAAAAAGAATTTCCATGTATGTAGCACATCATCAAAAGAGAATTCAGTATAAAATGATGGATTTCCTTTTCATATTTTTTACTTTTTTAACTATGTAACAAATACTACACATTGTTTTCAAAGCTATCCTGCTTTTCTGTGGTTCCTTCTGGTTTTAGTTCTCTGCTGTGAGCTTTTTGTTTTTTTTTTCCTCCCAGCTTAGATGAGAATACCCTTAGACACAAATGTGTATATATATATATATATGTAAAACCTTACTATCCATCTCTATCAGTTCTTTCTCTGGATGTGGATAATACCTTTCTTCATAGGTCCTTTGTAGTTAAATTGAGTATAATACTTGAAATAACTTAGTCATTTAAAGTTGTTCTTAGAACAATATTGCTTTTATTGTCTACAAGGTTTTCTTGGTTCTGTTAATTTCACTTCATTATTTCATGCAAATCTTTTCATGTTTTTCTAAAATCTACTACTCATCATTTCTTATAGCAAGTAGTAGTCCAGTACAATCATATACCACAACTTGTTTAGCATTCCCAGTTGACAGGCATACCCTCAATTTCCAGTTCTTTGGCACCACAAGCAACTGCTATAAATGTTCTAGGATATATAAGTTCTTTTTCTTTTTCTCCAATCAGCTTGGAAAACAGATCTAATAGTTTTGCTTTATCAAAGGGTATAACTCTTTAGCCATAATTCCAGATTTCTCTCCAAAATGGTTGGATCAATTCTACAAACAGTGTATTAGTATCCCAATTTTTTCACATTCCCTCCAACATTTGTCACTTTCCCCTTCTATCATTTTTGCTATATACTGATAGGTGTAAGATGGTATCTCAGTTGTTTTAATTAGCATTTTCTTATCGATAATGATCTAGAGCATTTTTTTCATATGGCTATATATAGTTTGAATTTCTTCATCAAAAAACTATTTGGGGGGGCAGCTAGGTGGCGCAGTGAGTAGAGCATCAGCCCTGGAGTCAGAAGGACCTGAGTTCGGATCCGGCCTCAAGACACTTAACGCAACACAAATAAAAACCTAGCCGTGTGACCTTGGGCAAGTTACTTAACCCCAATTGCCCTCCAAAAAGCAAAAAAAAAAAATTGGGGGGCAGCTAGATGGCTCAGTGAATAGAGCACTGGCCCTGTCATCAGGAGGGCCTGAGTTCAAATTCAGCCTTAGACACTTAACACAAAAACTAGCCGTGTGACCTTAGGCAGGTCACTTAACCCCAATTGCCCTCCAAAAAGCAAAAAACAAAAAAACTATTTGTTTATATCCTTTGATCATTTATCAGTTGGAGAATGAATCATGTTTTTCTAAATTTGACAAAGTTCTTTATATAACTGAAATAAAAGACCTTTATCTGAGAAACTCTATAAATTTATTTCCAAGTTTTCTGCTTTCCTTGTAATCTTAGCTACATTGGTTTTATTTGTATAAAAACTTTTACTTAAATGTAATAGAAATTATCTGTTTTATACCTCACGTTGCTCTCTTTTCTCTTGTGTATTAATAAATTGTTCTCCTATGCATAAGTCTGATTGGTAATATGTTCCATGTTCTTCTTATTTTCTTGTGTTATTTCCTTCTGTATCTAGGTTGAGTGTCCCTTTTGACCTTGTCTTGGTAAATAATGTAAGATATTGATATATGCCCAATTTTGATGTTCAGCTTTTCCAACAATTTTTACCAAATAATAAATTCTTATCCCAAAAACTTAAATCTGTATATTTGTCAAACACAGGCTTACTATAATCACTTCCTGTATGTTGTACGTCCACTCTGTTCCACTGACCTATCTTCCTATTTCTTTCTTTTTTGGAGGGCAATTGGGGTTAAGTGACTTGCCCAAAGTCACACGGCTAGTAAGTGTGTCAAGTGTCTGAGGCCAGATTTGAAGTCCGGTCCTCCTGACTCCAGGGCCAGTGCTCTATTCACTGTGCCACCTAGCCACCCCTGTCTTCCTATTTCTTAACCAGTACCAGATAGTTTTGATAAATACTGCCTTATAACAGAGTTTAAGATCTGGTACTGCTGACAGTTTTTTTAATTAAAAAATTTTTAAATTAAAACATTTTCTTGAAATTATTTTTACATCATCTAAATTTCCCTCTTCATCATCCTTCTTCCCAAAAACCCATTCATGTAACAAATGGTATTTTTAAAAGAAAAAGGGAAAAAATCAACAGAACTTAGAAAAATATTGAAAAAAATTACAAATTATATCCAGTGCTCCAAAATGTGTGGACCTCTAACCTCAGCAAAGGTTGAAAGAGGTGTAATTTTATATTTCTTTGTAGCCATGCTTATTGTTTGTAATTTTACAAATTTCAGTTGTTTTGTGGTAGTTCTTCCATTTACATAGTTGTAGTCATTGTGTACATTTTCCTGGACCTGCTTACTTCACTCTCTCACTTCATGTTCTTATAAGTCTTTCCATGCTTCTCTGTTCATCATATTCATAGTTTCTTATAGAACAGTAATATTGCATTACCTTCATGTGTCATAATTTGTTTAGACATTCCTGAGTTAATGGGCATCCACTTTGTTTTCCAATTCTTTACTACACTCAAAAGTTCTACTATAAATATTTTGGAGTATTTATGAGAAATTTCTTTTCATCAGTGACTTCCTTAGGGTATGTGCCTAGTAGTGGGATCTCTACGTTAAAGGATACAGACATTTTATCCATTTCCTTGCCATAATTCCAGATTGTTTTTTTAGAGTAGTTATACTAATTCGCGCTTCCACCAACATGCATTAATGGGCTTATCTTCATACTCCCACCCCCAACGTTAACCATTTCTGTGTTTTTTCATCTTTACCAATTCACTGTGAGATAAAACCTCAAGGTTGTTTTTATTTGCATTTCTCTTATTAGTTATTTGGAGCATTCTTTCATATCGGTTTCAGGAGCATAAAATTCTTTAGCTAAAAAATATTTGTCCAAATCCTTTGACTAGTTATCTATTGGGGAATGGCATTTACCCTTATGTCTTTTGCCTAGTTGTCTCTGTTATTTTGAATACCAAACCCTTATCAAGAGTATTTTATACAAAGATTTCTCTCCCCCCACCCCATTCCTTTGCTTTCCTTATCCAGTATGCATGTGTGTATGTATGTGTGTTGAGCACACATACCCTATGGAAGCTTTTCATTTTCATGTAACTGAAATTACTGTTTCAGGTGGCTTAAGCTGAATACTGTGAAATGATAATGACCAAACCTGGCTCTGAGAAGGCACTCTTCCCCCATTTATTTGCAGAGGAAAGGAACTAAGAATCCTAGTGCAACGCTACATATGACAGACATATTAAGAAAGTGGCCATTTTGTTCTTTCCATTTACATTGTTGTAGTCATGGTGTATTTTATTTTCCTAGTTATTACTGCAGTTTGTATCCATCACTTTCATTATTTCTTATAGCACACTAAGATTTTCTTACATTTAATCCACTTGATGAGTATCTACTTTGTTTCTAGTTCTTTGCTACTACAAAAAAAAATATATATATATAGGGGCGGCTAGGTGGCGCAGTGAATTGCACACCAGCCCTGGAGTCAGGAGTGCCTGAGTTCAAATGTGGCCTCAGATACAACACCAGAAACTAGCCATGTGACCTTGTGCAAGTCATTTAACTCCAATTGCCCTCCAAAAAAAAATGCCAAAAAAAAAATCTATAAATGTTATGGAAGCTCTTGTTTTATTTTTTACCTCTTTGGGGTAAATTCCTGGCAATGGAATTTTACTCATTTTACGTAAGTACAAATTTTACATACTTTCTAATGGTTTGACCAGTTCACAGGTCTACAGTGTATTAGCCCTTCATTGTTTCTACAACTTCTCAAAAGATTTACTATTTCATACTTTTTCATTTTTGTCAATTTGTTGGATATGAGATGAAATTTCAAAGTTGATTTTCATTCCTTGATTATTAGTTATCTGTAACATCATTTTATATTGTTAACAGTTTACAGTTCTTTTGAGGACTGTTTCTTCCCATAATTTGACCATTTATCTATTGGGAATGGCTTTCAGTGAGTGTAGTCATTCTTAACCTTGAGTAGACAATTTGATGGTTGTAAAAAGCAAACTTACCCTTTCCTATTTTCTTAGGTAAGAAATGGCTAATATCTTTAAAATGAAGAGCTTTTAAAAAGAGGTTTAGTTATAAACCAAATTCATTTCAATTCAACAAGCATTTAGTAAGCCTCTGAAGTCCAGTTCTACATCTAAGATCCTAAGCTTTTTCTATACTATGGTCTAAATATCAGGCTAAGAGCTGTAAGTACAAAGACAAAAATTAATCACTCCTTGCCCCCAGGATGCTTACATTTGACAAAAAATAGCCCACTTTACCCAACTTTATCTTCTTTATTCATAATAAAAAGAGGATTTTAAATCAAAGTTTAGAGTTGAAATCTTCATTTAACTTTGTCAAGGCAAGTTGTATGTTAGTAAAAACTATAACAGCCTTTATTTTCAGTGTATAGCTTATTTTGTGATGTTTTGCTTTTGTTGCTTTTATAAATTGTAGAATATAATAAAATTAATTTCACTTTTACACCTAGCTTTGGACATTTATATCTTTTATAAATAAAAAAAAGTACTTTTCTCATTTTAAAACCAAACTGAGGGGGCGGCTAGGTGGCGCAGTGAGTAAGAGTGCTGGCCTCGGAGTTGGGATGACCCGAGATCAAATCCGGCCTCAGAAAATGAGCACCCACACACAAATAATGACTGGCTGTGTAATCTTGAGCAAGTTACTTAATCCCAATTGCTTAAAAAAAAAAAACTGAGAACTTAATGCTGTTACAATTTAATGCAGATTGTAACCTTTCCAACTTCATTGCCACATTGTAGTTTGAAAACCAATCTAAAACTAACAATTAAGGTTTTATGTGTTTTTATCATGACTCCATGAAAACTTACTAATAATATTTAAAGTATCTTATTAAATATTATTGATTGGTATCTCTAGAGAATGAAACTATAATTACAGCCAAAACTGATAGACCAGTGCAAATTTATCTTACTGTTAGTATTTCTTGGGTTAAAAGTGTAATTTAGCTTATACATGTATAAAATTTAAAATCCTAGTGATTTTAATCTTCCATCTTTTCTTCTTTCTGTATTATTCCTTCAGGGAAATAAGTAATGTGTCTTGAACCTAATTTGTCATATTCTCTTGCTCCAGAGGATGTATATTGAATTGTCTGCTCTAGTTAGTAAAAAAATCAAATACATAGTGAATTGATTCTAGGTTTCTATGAGGACATTTGTCAGGTGTCCTTTACTTTCTGTTTGTCCTTTGATTCCTTCTGTTACAACCTTCTTTGTATAAGGTATCCTGGGAAGAGTATGGGACTAGGTATCAGAAGACTTAACCCTTTTTAGTTCTGACTCCACCATTACTGTGTGATCTGAGAAAATCTTCCTCTCAGTAGACATTTATTCAAAGCATCTACTATACTTATGGAAGGATGGGGAGAGGATACAAAGACAAAGAATAACAGTCTTTAAGTGCAGTGAGCTTTCATTCTTTTGAGGAGACAAGAACAGCATGTCTTGTCTAGGACATGGTGACAGAGAAAATATAATCTCATTTTTGCTACCAGTGCACCCCCTTTCTTGGGAGTGTGCAATTTAGGCTTGACCTTGATGAGTCCTTGACCAGTAGTCTGCCAGGCACACTTGTGGGTGACTGCTTTTAGAGATATTTATTACCCTGTAAGAATATATATCTAGAGCCCCAATGTATTAAAAATAAACCATGGAACCTTAAAATAGTAATTGCAGAAGAATTAATAACATTTGGAAGTCTACATCTACCACTACCAATTCCTTCATTTATTCAGTCTCTTAAAAGCATAGTATATTTTCATTGTCTCTAGTATAACTTTTTTATGGATTTGTAACTTTTATACTTAATATTTTTTAAAAGTCAGTTTGGATGTTTAAAAAGCTTGGAAGCCTCCAAGAAATGCCTTGACTCTGTAAAGAATTGTTTACAATTTTTGACTCATTTCTGTATAATAAAAACTTGTTATATAACTGAAGATTTAATTTTAATTATAGACTTAAATTTAAATGATAGATTTAGATTTAGAGGGAATCTCAGAGCGGATCATTTTACAGATGAAGAAATTGAGACTCTAAGAATGTAAGTGATATGTGGAGGGTTACACGACTACAGAGACAGGATTTGAGCCCTGATCTTCCTGACTCCTAGCCCAGCAGACTCTCCTCCCTAACCAGTGCATTTTGTTCTTGCATAATATCTTTCATTTTTGGACTGAAGCTTGTGAACATAAGCAGTTCATTTTAGCTGAATTACTAGTTCAGAGTCAGAAGATGAGTTCACATCCTAGTTCTGCCACTTGATGCCTGTTTGACACTTGACCCCTTGGGGCTTTAGTTTCCTTTATCTAAGGAGGTTTAATTGCATGAGTTCACAGGGCTCTTCCAGCTATACTAAATCTTAAAAATTTTCAGTTTATCTGATAACAAATATTAAATTTTGTTATTGAGATTTTAAAGTAGCATGGCCACTGAATGAACACTAGAATCACCCCCATTTTCTACCTTTTGTAATAATATGTTTGAAATTATTTAAAGGAAGCATAGATTAGGAAATTGAAAGCCAAGAAAGACCTGATTTCTAGTCCTGCCTTGGATTCATCTTGGCTGTGTGACCCTGGGCAAGGCATTTAATCTCTCAGTGCTGTAAGACACCTCTCTAGGTTACAGAGAAGTACGGTTGCCTACACTGGCAGAGAGAGCCCTGCATACGTGAAATCACAGGAACATTCTATATCCTTATGCTTGAGATTATTAGAACAAAGGTGCCATTTAGCTTAAAAGTATTCTAGTTACTAAAAATAAGTTATTTAAACATTTATGATTTGAAACAATTCCACTTAAATTAGCTGAGACATTATTTCATCTGTAACCTTTTTTAACTAGGGAAAGTAAACCATGGTTATTCATACACCAACATTAATGACAATTTACTTTTTTTGATTGAATTAACAATAAAGCTTTAGTCTAATTAAATTACTAAATAAAAGAGAATCATTTAAGAGAACCCATTTCTTTCTACTTTTCAAACTTTTCTTTATGTTCTTTTTCTTTGGAGGGGGAAAGGCAAAGCAATTGGAATTAAGTGACTTGCCCAAGGTCACACAACTAGTATAAGTGTGTCAAGTGTCTGAGACCGGATTTGAGCTCAGGTCCTCCTGACTCTGGGGCCAGTGCTCTATTCACTGTG
This sequence comes from Gymnobelideus leadbeateri, assembly GCA_011680675.1. Classification (NCBI taxonomy): domain Eukaryota; kingdom Metazoa; phylum Chordata; class Mammalia; order Diprotodontia; family Petauridae; genus Gymnobelideus; species Gymnobelideus leadbeateri. Next base: position 16,204 of record WOXC01001836.1, read on the forward strand.
CCACATAGCTGGTTCAGTGTTCAGTTAAGTTAAAGTTCAGTCTACTTCTTAATTAGTCTCAGGAAAAGAGCAGAACTAGGAGCGGCTGTCCAGTAGTGGGATAAGCTGCCTTTGGAGGTAGTGGGTTATGCATCGAGGGTAATCTTCAGACAGAAATTGGGTAGTTTCCATGAGTTGGGATGTTGTGAAAGGCATTCCTGTTCTGGTACATATTGGACTTTTCATTCTCTTCCTACTTTGAGATTTTGTGAATTACTTGTATTTTTAAAAAACTGAGATTCCCCTCCCTCCGATGAATGAAATTTTAAGATTTGCTTTATTTTTAGTATTGCTTATTATTTCTTTTGAATAGACACTCCTTGAATATGCTGAGAAATGGAAAACCTCAGAAGATCCTTTACCTTTGTTGGAGGTTTACACAGTGGCTATTCAAAGCTATGCTAAAGCACGACCTTATCTTACCTCTGAGTGTGAAAATGTAGCATTGGTGCTGGAACGCTTGGCATTGTAAGTATGTTTTTCAGCAAATCAGATTCTAGATTTAGATTTTATTACCTTTTAAGAAATTATTTTTTAAAAAATTTAAGTTAAATAGATAAAAGTTAAGTCTGTCAATATAAGAATCACTCAGTTTTACTTGATTCATCTGTGTATCCTTACTGACTTTGTGCTTTACAGAAGCTGTGTAGAGCTTTTACTGTGTCTGCCCTTTGAATTATCAGATAATCAATGGAAAGAGTTTCAGGCATTGGTGCAGGTAAGTATTTGTAGTAGTTGTGTCCTAAATGATTTTATCTCATATTTTAAAATCCAAAATTTCAATTTGTACTAGGCAGCCAAAAAAAGTGCATACATTTCAATAGGCCCCTTATCTCTTACACTGTTCTTTGATGGTTAGTCAACTTAGGATTTTCAGAGGAAGGCAACTACCCATGTCTGAATTTAGAAATATCCAATTTATTATCTAGCTTTGTTAAACCAGTTAATCTAAACTTTCCTAAAGAAAGTATTATATTTAATTCATTCATTCAGCAGGTATGTATTAAGTGCTTGTTATGTTCAAGAATTGTTCTAAATACTGGGAATTAAAAGACAAAACAAAAAACAGTACCTGCTCAAAAGAACACCTTCTACTAGGAAGAAACTACACATGCACCAGAAAGTATATATAGAATCTATGTAATTGTTTCCTGTTGCTAACGTTTATTTGAAAAATACATACAAAGTATGCAAAGAAAATGCAAAGTAATTTCAAAGATGAAAGAAAGACAATAGTAGCTAAAGGAAGTAAGGATTAGGATCAGCCTATAGAAAGGTGCACTTTAGCTGATGCTTGAAGGAAGGTAGCACTTACAGTCATCATATCATTAAGGCAATACTTAATTTTCTCTAATTATTATATTATTTATTAGCTTTCACTCAGGAACAAGAAATATAAAGCCTTTTAGGGCAGTACCACATCTTATACTCCCTTATATCTTCCTCAGAACCAAACACAGAACTAAGTACATTATAGATAATTTTAAAATAATATTGGTTGTGTGAGTTAGATAATTAAGTTAATAATACGTATTCCTAATAATGGGGCAGAATCCTCCCTACAAACTGTCATAGTATGTGTCTATGAAGAGTTCTAAAAATACCTTTTTAGCTTTATCTGTTTTTATAATGACATAAGCCTTATTAGCGGATGGCAGACTTAAAAATGGTGATAAAGTAAAATATATATATATATATATTAGTTGGCCAGAAAGATCTATTTTTAAAATTTGCTTGTGTTTACCTTTGCCTAAAATAAAATGTTACATTATTTGATACTAAAATTCATATTTATGCATCTATCTTTCCCCTGTTTTAGAGTTTCAACACATCATGGAGTTTAGATTGTAATACATATTATATTTTTCAAATATACTTTACTAATAAAAGACATTTTGTAGATTTTTATAGGCAAATGTAATATTGAGCTACTATGCACATTTTGCTAATTAGTACCAACTAGTTGAACCTTTTGTACAAGGATTAATGATAAAGAAAACTATCCTATTTGTTTTGTTATCTTTCTGAAATTCTTAAGGCATTTTATTTAGTTTTCTTTAATAGAAAATTATGTATATATATATATATTATTAACAAGACTGCCATATATTTTTAAGAAAAGATGTGTATGTGTAGTTCAGAATTTAATTTGTAGTTTGTGGGCAAAATTAAATAAGCAACATTTGAAAACACTTATAAAAATAATTTCAAAATAAAATTTGAAGTAAAAATGCAAAAGATTTTTCGTTTATAAATGAAAGCATGCCTCTTTATTTTTCCCTTGGGGAATTTTTGTGAATATTTTATGCAAAAATTATTCCTGTATGTGCTATCAACATATATTGGCTTAAGATTTTTTTTATCTACATTGAGTTTCAAATCAGTATTGTAGAGTGGTATTTCTCACATCTTCCATGAAATACAAGTTTGATGACATGTATTCAGATTTTTATATTTGTTCTATAATTGTAATTTTCTCTGTAAATAATAGAAATTAAGTTTTATAATTGCTTTATTGCTCTTTTAGATTATTTAAAATCAGAAATGAAGGGGTGACTAGGTGGCATAGTGAATAGAGCACCAGCCATGGAGTCAGGAGGACCTGAGTTCAAATCCAACCTCAGACACTTACTTAACACTAGCCATGTGACCTTGGACAAGTCACTTAACCCCAATTGCCCTGCATTCCCTCCTCCAAAAAGAAAAATAAAATCAGAAATGAAAGCAGTAAATATCTTATAATATAAGAATTTTTTTTTCAGATAAAACTTCATAAGCTATTTTAAAAGTTGTGTTGTTTAGTCATTCAGTCATGCCCAACTCTTCATGACCTTGTTATAGGGTTTTGTCATTTTCTTCTACGGTAAATTAAGGCAAATAGAGATTAAGTGACTTGCCCTGGGTCACACAGCTAGTAAGTGTCTGAGGCCAGATTTAAACCCAGGTCTTCCTGATTCCAGGCCCACTGCTCTATCCACTGAGCCACCTAGCTGTTTTTATTTTAAAATTACAAGTTTCAAAATGCTTTGGTATTGCTTTTGAAAATGTTCTTGCCATAATTCTGGTTTCTGATGTTTATAGGTAGCTCATAAAAAGCTGATGGAGAATGGAAGCTATGAATTACATTTTTTAGCTACTCTTGCTCAAGAGTCTGGGGTGTGGAAAAACCCAGTATTACATGCAATTCTTTCCCAAGAACCATTGGATAAGGAAAAAGGTAAAATTTTTAGAAAGAGAGAAAATATATCTGTTGAAATACAAAACTAAGTATATAATTTTTTGTGAGATCTTGTTTTAAAATATTACTTTTAAAAGATCTTTTTAAGTAAAATTTCCTTTGAAGTGCTCAAATCCTTTGTGTTGGATCTCATTCATCTTCAAGGCTCTTTCTTACCTGTCAAGAAGGTCAGGAGAGAGTGCATTCAGAGAACCTTACATTTGGAAGTGACCTTTAAGGCCTTCTACTTCTACAGGAGTACTTTAAGTTGTCAATTTTTGCTTGAATATTTTGAGGGATGGACAGCTTATTTTACAGATTGGAAAACTTAAACAGAATGGGAAATGATTTCTCCAGACTCTCACAGTAAGTCATTGATAGAGCTAATAATAAAAACCTAGGTTTCAATTCACATTTCATTACTCTTAATACTAGAGCCCAATGCGCCATTCTAGATTTTCTTCCTAATTTATAATCATAGTATTTTGTAGATATGGTATTAGAAAGGAACCTTAGAAGTTTTATAGTTTAACCCTCTTATTTTATAAATGAGAAAACTGAGACTCAGAGGGGAAGTGACTTACCCAGGATTGTACCTAGGATAGTAAGTGGCAAACCTGGGAATTGTACACAGGTCCACTAACTCCAAACCTACTACACCACTGCCTCCATCTTCAATGTTACTTGCTTTAAAGATGTCCCAGGGGCAGCTAGGTGGTGCAGTGAATACAGCACTGGCCCTGGAGTCAGGTGGACCTGAGTTCAAATCCAGCCTCAGATACTTAAAACAAAAACTAGCCGTGTGACTTTGGGCAAGTGACTTAACCCCAATTGCCCTACCTTCTGTCTCCAAAAAGCAAAAAAAAAAAAAAAGATGTCCCAACTGGGTTTAAGTAATAATGAACTTATTTTCAAGAAAACTAGTTGGCATCTGAAAGTAGATTGCAAAGTTGCTCTGTTAATAGGAATGACTTAGCCATTCCACAAATTGCAAAGAAGCTACTGATCTGTTTTGCTAAAAGGAAGTTCCCCTGAGAGTTCCCTATATACATAAAATTAATATCTGGTTAGAATAATATGAATGACACTATATCAAATTATCGTGAACATAGCATTCATGTTTATATGCAGACTATATAAAGCATGTAGTTGTGTCCTTTGCATTTTACTAAGTTTAGTGCAGCTTTTCTCAAAGGTTAGGGGAGAGTAGTGCCCAGATTACACTCTGGGTAGTGAAACTATGCTGAATATGGGCTTTTCTGTTTTTATTTTCTGAGGGGTGGGATTTTTTTGCCTTCTTTTGCCTATCTTTAGGATTCAGCATAATAAATGTTGATTTCAGTGTAATATTCAAACATTTGAATGGCAAGCCCTTTCCTGTTAACAAAAATTAAGAAATGAGTCTCTTTTGACTATCAAGGGTAAATAAAGAACTAGCTATGAAATTGATGTAAACTTCTTAACCAAAATCTATTCTTTACACACATGGAAAATCTTCAGAATTCTGATGCCTTTAATTAAAAAAAATATTTATGAAGTTTGAGAGTAAAACTAGAAACACATTTTTCCTACTTGAGGAAAGGCCAGTGATTAGAGCAAGGTTCAAAGGAAAAATTATAATTGACTTGTGATACTACTAAATATTTCCTAAAATCCAGTCACTTGGTCTAACAACAACAACAACATAGATACCTTCTTTTTGCAAAGTCTCATTACAAAGTACACTTTATTTTCCCAAATCCAGAAATGTTTGAGATTTGGGACATAGATTTACCCAAGTTTAAGGGCACAAGGATGATGTAGTAGAATGAGCCCTGGATCATAGTTAGAGGTCCTGGGCTGAAATCCTGACTCTGTCTCTTAATACATGTGAACCTTGGGCAAGTGACGTAAACCCCAGAGAGTTTTAAACCCCTTTAGTTTTTTCATTTGAAAAATGAGTGAGTTGGAATCGATGATTTCTGAAGTCCTTGCCAGCTCCAAATCTGGACCAGAGCAATTTAGTTTACACACTCACCTCAACATGTTATCTTTCAGTTTCTCTCCTTGTCTTTTGCTTTTTTATCTTTGCATGTATGTTTGCCTCTCTTGAATGTTAAGTGAGGATATTGCCATTTTGGGACCTTTGTACTCATTCAGCCTAGTTGGGGAAATCTGTTTCCTGGAGCAGTCACCCCAAAGAGCACTTGATGTATTATCCCCTCCTAGTTCTTATAACCTCCAAAATGAATGCATAAATGCCATATAATTCTAAATAGAGAAGCATATTTTGGAACCCTTTGGTTATATTTTAACCATATGCTAGCATTAAGAGAATCACTAGTTATTGTCATTCAAATGTTGGTTTCCTTTTTTTCCTTGTTTCTCGCCCTGTTTATCTCCCCTGTAGATCATAATATAGAATTGAGTATTTTTTGTTGTATTTCTTAAATTTCATAGTTCCTCTTCTTTATAATAACTGTCACTTATATAGCATTTAAAGTTTTACCAAATACTTTTACATAGTCTTTTGAGCCTCACAAAAGCTTTCTGAAGTAGGTATTATAGATATTATTATCCTCATTTTACAGATGAGAAAGCTGAAGATGAAGTGGCTTATCCGTGGTAACATAATTCTTTAGGTCTTTTGTAATTCCTAGTCGAGAATTCTTTATTAGTATACTACACTGCTTTGTTTTCTTTTTAAAAAGTGATGACCTGAACAACTCATTAAATTAAATTTCTTTCTATGTGTATGTCTTGAATTAATATTTTTTGTGTGTGAATCATTGACTTTGGATAGAAAAAAAAGATTTCCTATCATGATGATAGAGCCATTTAGTTAAACTAAATAAATGCATATCATTATTTGGATAGTACTTAGATATTTTAATATTATATGAATACTATTTTGGAAATTTAATTCCATTAAAAAAAGTCTGAAATATCCCTTAAAAAGTTCCCTGCATTCTCTAAGTGTGTATTTAATGATATATATTCCAGTAAGGACAAACTTTTGTTAAAATTGGATTTAAATATTTTATTTAAATTCCTCTACATCAAACTTTATTATAAGGTAATCATTTTAATAGAGCATGTACTGTCAGTCCATGACAGCACATTTAATAGTTATTCTATTAAATATCTTCTTTTAGATAAATTGGTTTCTATCTCTGTACTTCATTCATTAGACTAGCTGAAACAGCATGCACCATAGTTCAAAGAAAAATGGGACTTATGGGTAGGAATAAGACTTCATTGAGTCTCCCTTTACTTAAACAAAAAAATAATCCCTGGAGTATTTTAGGAATTGATGTTTAGAAAGTTGTTTTATAAATTGGAATTTAAGGACACCAGATAATCAACAAGTAGTTTTTAGAATGCCCACTATGGGTCAGCTACCTTGTTATGTTCCTAGGGATACAAAGAATGAAAATTAAACAGCTTCTGGTCTCAAGGAGTTTACATTTTATCAAAGTGTATATTAAGAAAATATTACAACATAAATTAAAATTTTACATATCATATATTCATGTATAAGTTTTGTGAAATGCATTAAATTCTGATAGTGTGACTTCCCACTTCTTATGATTTCCTTCTATACAAGATTAGCCATTAAACCTCTACTTTTGGTAGAAACAAAAAAATGTAATAATGAAGCATTCTTACAGATTAGTGGGGTTTTTTTTTTAATTTCAGGTTTTTGTGGTATTGAATAAAATACTGTTTAGAAGCTGATTTTAAATTAAAGAACCAAATCATGCAAATACTTCTATCAGCCTTAATCATTTAGAGAAAGCAAAATCTTAAAAGAAATGTGAATCACATTAATTTGACTTAAGATTTTAGTTAGTTGTATTTCCAGTTTTAAAAAAATACGTATCTATAGGAGTACTTTGGAACTTCTGTCTAAGCTTCTCTTATTCTTAAACAGCCTCACACCACTATTTAAAATACTGAATTTTTAAAAGTAGCTTAAACAGTGAAATTAATGATGGTGCCAAAAGAAACTCACAAAAAATGGCCATACTAAATGTAAGCAAGCCTTAGTCCCATTTTATTATTGTTGCTTCTTCCTTTTATTTAGGCATAGCAGACACAAATATTATATTGATCAACTAACTATAAGCCACTTTTCCCCATATCTATATAAGGACTGTAACTTGGTTTTATTTTTTAATCCTCATAGCTATCTTCTTGACAAGTTGCAGTGAGAAAGGTGACAATTTTTAAAAATCTTTATTTGAATTAAACTATTTTTACTCTCTGAAATAAATATTTTAAAATAATACAATAATTTAATGTAATTCTTTTCAATATAAGTCTACATATGGTTATTTTTCTTTCAGAAAGATCTCATTTTAGGGACGAATCCCCTATATTCAGAACAATACAGTTAATTCATTCTTCTCAGCTAGTTTTCCAATGAACAAAGATAAAACAAAATTAAGAGTTTTTTAATTGGCCTGATTATAATAGTTAAGCCATCTCAGGATTCTAAAAATAAACTATTAAAAACCTAGGTACTTTCCTTCACACTTACAGTACAAAACCTTTGGAATTACATGAAGAAATAAAATTTGATTTTATATGAACTTCTAAAGTTCAGCAACAGATCTCCCTAAAAACCATTACTTAAAACACTTAAAAGATCAACTAAAGGTCATTTGAAACAAACTTCTGGAGAACTAATCAGATTTGGAAAGGACAGTGATTTCCTTAAATTTCAGTTCCACATAAGTATAGGTTTGAAATAGCTTAGGTGAAAGGAACCTGTACCTTCATTATAAACTCTTTATAGAAAATTTGAAACTTAGGTTTTTTTTCTACAGAAAAAGTAAATTATTATCAGGATTTTTTTGGAGGGGGATACTGGAATACTTACAGGAATACTGTTGATCTGAGTAATCTTGGAGAAATGGAGTGAAATTGGTTCCATGTATCATTAACATGAATTCAGTATAAATTACAAATGATTTCCATTGCCTGTTGGTTACAAAGTAATTGAATATTAATTGTTGAAAGTCAGATAACTTCCCTCCTCCCCTACCCTTAATATGATCAGTAAATATTGTAATAACAGCCCACGTTTTTATAGCACTTAAAGGTTTGTTAGTAAAGCATTTTTTCTCACAGCAAGCCCATATAGCTTATTAGCAGCCCTTTATAAAAGTATATAATATAAGCATTGTTACTCCCATTATACAAATGAGGAAACTGAGCTTATGAGAAGTATGATGACTTACCCAAAGTCACACACACAGAGCTACTAATTAATTCAACCAACAGTTCAGCATTGGGGATACAAAGACTCAAAAATGAAATACTGTCTGCTCATTTTCTTACAGAGCCATCTCAAAACCAGAATTAGAACCTAGGCCTCTTGATTCCAAGTTCATTGTTCTATCAATGGACATATATTAGAGTCTGATATATAAAGTGGCAGATGCTAGTTATTATCACTTGGAGCCAACTAAATCTTGTTCCCCAAACTCTGGATTCTTTCTTCATATTTAATTAAATAAAATCATAGCTCCCTGTACTGCAAAAGCTGTAATAAAAACTATTTTCTTTAAATATATGAAAAAAACACCTTTATTTATCAAAGGATTAAAATTATCCCAAGTAAGAATGAATGAATAAATGAATGAAATTTAACCCTTAAAATTTCAGCTTTAGTTGATACTAAACTAACTTTTTTCGATAGTGACAAAATTAATATTCCACATTTCTCTATATCATTAAAGATTTATGGATTATTAAGGTGAATAAAATAAGAATATTTCTGTCCATTCAAATGGTAGTGTTAAAGCTAATAGGGTACACTTTATAATAATCTATCAAGTTTTTTTTAAGTGCCTAAAATAGGTCAGAAAAGTTTTTTCCCTTAGTAAAGTAGATAGGATGTTGAACTTAGAATCAGACTTTTAAGTTCAAATATCACATTTGATACTTTGCAACTATGTGTCTAAAACATATCACTTAACCTTTCTCAGCCTCAGTTTCCTCATCTGAAAAATGAAGCTAATGCTAACAGCATTTCTACATGGTTTATGTGAAACTCGAAATTAGTTAATTCTTATAAAACACTTTGCTAACAAATGATCTTAATATTCTGTTGTCATTTGCTTCAGAGAAAAAGACTGAGGGGTCTCACATATGTAAAAGTCAACTTAATTTTTTAGGGAACTTATTTTTGTGATCTGTGACATGTTCAACTTTTTTACATTAATTTTAGGATTTTTTTAATCATGAAATATGGTATATCCATAATGTTTAGAAATATTTTTATGGGGCAGATAGGTGGTGCAGTGAATAGAGCACCATCCCTGGAGTCAGGAGGACCTCAGTTCAAATCCAGCCCCAGACACATAACACTTGCTAGCTGTGTGACCTTGGGCAAGTCACAACCCCAGTTGCCCTACCCTACCCCCTCCAAAAAGCAAAATATACATATATATATATATATATATGTATATATATATATATTTTTTTTTTACTTGACAAACATCATCAAAGAAAGGACTTTACATGAATCCACAAGTTCAGCTCACTTTTAAAATAGCAAGGAGCACAAAACCTTGTTGAAAATGTTTAGAAAAAACTATAAAATGCTTAAGTCCCATTTTATACCAGTTAAGGAAAGGGAATAAGAATTGGGGAAACAGAGTAAGGAGATAACTTTAAGACAGAGGAGTAAAGAAGGAAGGGGACAGAAAATAAAGGGGCCAAGGTTAGTGCTTGTAATTTTATCACACACACCCTTATAGTTTACTTGGACCATAGATTTCTGATTTGGTTATCACCTTTTTTCTCTCTCCTTTGAAAGCTAATTACTTGCTTAATAGGAGTTTAGTAACTCCTTAACTGCTTCATCTTTAAAAAGATAACTATCTGTATGGTATTTTTTGCCTGCTTATAGCCAGGATGAACTTTACCACTTTCCTGAGGGTTAGATTTGTCCTGTAACCCAAAGGTACTTTTTTCCCTTTTCTTCAAAACCTTTAATTAATAACTTTAATTTTGCCTTCATATTTAAGTCTACTTTTTGTGACAATTTTTCATTGTAACAATTCTTCTTTGCTCATTTTCCTCATCTAATTTCCTTTTTTTTTTTTCAATTTGGGATTTTAGGAAATCCAGCCATCTGTTTGGTTGACATGTTTGCCATCTTTCAAAATTAATTCTTTACAGTGATCTCATCTTGAGCCTTTGAAGGATTATTTTGAAATAATTCCTATCTTTTGTGCATCTCTAGCTTGCCTTTCCAAAGAAGATAGATTTAGAAACTAGAAGCTAGTGTAATATCTTTGACTTGTTTAAAGTCAAAAGAGCCATCATTTTTATTTCATATTTTCTTTAAACTTTAAATTTAAAATCACATATTCTATTCCTCATGTGACACTAAACACAACATAGAAATTAATTACAGTTTTTCTCGTACAAACATTTGAAAAAATCTTGCCCTCTATACCTATTTTTTTTTATCAAACTAGATGTTGTTAGCATTTATTTTATATGTTTAATCTTGTCGTTTCTTGAGTTAGTTTGATATGGAAAAGAGTAGGGAAATGGGGTCAAAAATCTTAGAAGAGAAATAGAATAAAAGACACCAGAAAGATAACAAATCATGTGATATCTGCATATTTTGATTTTTATATATTGACATTGTTTACTAAAACTATTTGGACCTAAGACATTATCAATTAGTGACTAATGGATCTGACTTTAACTTGTGCTACTTAATATTTTTTTCAATGTTATGGATGAAGTCATAGCTGGGATTGTTATCAAATTTAAAGTTGACACAAAACTAGAATAGGTTATATATTATGCTACATAATTAGGTTACAGAAAGATCTGCTTGGACCAGAGCAATGGGCCATATTTATAGTAAGATTAAATTGAACAGAGAAAAATGTAAAATGAGATTTAGTTTAGAGGACATTCTTTTTAAGGCACAACTTGGACCTGATAGCCAACGCAGTACTTTCTTGGTCCAAGATGCTTTTGTTCTTTGTGATTACCAACAAATTCATACAGAAGTAAAAATAGAAAAACCAGTGCATGAAAAATGCCTGTTGTCCAGACCAAAACAGAGAGTTGAGTGGTCAGTCCCCTAAGTTATTACATTACTGCATACACCTGGGAAGAACACTGCAGATAAGCAGTGAGTGAGACTCAGAACTGAATAAAAGGAAGATAACAGTGGTTGGCATTTGGTAAATTGCACAATGCTTTCAACAATCCCAAGGTGTGCCCGAGTACAAAACCACATCTTTTTTTTAAACACAAATGTTCTCCAGGTGATATGCTGTAGGTGACAAATCTTGGAACACCACAATCTTTAAAGAATCAAAGTTGCAGGTTGCCCAAAGGACATTGGAGTGCTGCCTAGTGTTGCCGCCGGGTATGTTGTAGAGGGGATTCTCATTCTGGTACTTTTATATACAGATTAAGCTAGAGAGCCTCAGTGGAACCTTCCAAATCTGAGATTTCTGTGATTCATTTAGTTTTGAAGCTGAAAAATTATGTTAAATAATCAAGACATTTAGAAATTAGTCATTATACTACAGTGTTATAAGTAGTTCACAAAATACTAAGAAAAGAGTAAAGAATAAATATCCAAAGTGGGGGGGTGGCGGGGACACAGAAGTAGTACTAGGTAAGTATTATACTCCATTTGTAAATAGAAAAAACGGTATTATATATGGGATACTGTCAGTAGTAAAAAAAAAAAAACTTTCATGTTACCACCATATAAAATTTTATATATTAAACAAAAAGTTTCTCTTGTAGATGATTAAACACTATGAAACCAGAAGGTTTAGGAAAGGGCTTCAAATAGTTTGTCACCTGAGAAATAAAATATACAGAGATTGACAGTTTATAAGCTCTTTCCCTTAGGAAGTATGACTTGTCTAGACACAGCTGCACAGATGAAATAGGACTTGAGTTCTTAGGAAGAAAAACATTTCATATATGTAAATTAAAAACACAATTTAAAACCTCCTGAAATAACCATATCCACATTTATGTGACCATTAGGAATCTCCAAGGATTCCATCCCATAATGCTGTTACTTAGAGGTAACTATAATGCAGATAAAAGAACTTAGTATGTTTTTGAACAATTTTAATGTAGGATTATTTCTACCCCTGTTAAATTAAGTATTTCAGAATTTATTACAGTATCTTTTCTAATATGTAGTGGACAGAAATTACTAATGACTATAAATATAGCCTCGGGAGGCTAGGTGGTACAATGAATAGAGCATCTATAGAGCCCTAGAGTCAGGAGGACCTGAGTTCAAAAACAGCCTCAGACACTTAATACATACATACACACACACACACACAAACTAGCTGTGTGACCTCGGGCATGTCATTTAACCCCAGTTGCCCCTCCAAAAAGCCAAAAACTAAAATTAAATAAATAAATAAAGATATAGCCTCTTCTTAAGGTTAGGAACTTTATGGGAGGAGAAAAACTAGCCTAACAATACAGTGGCAATTACGTAACGTTTTTTAGTTTTAAAAACCCTTTTGGTTTTTAAATTCCATGGGAATATTTATATTTCAAATATAGTATTTTCCGTTAATAATGTGTTATGTTTTGTCTTTCAAAGTGAATGAATTTTTAGCCTTTGAGGGTCCCATCTTGTTGGATATGAGAATTAAACATCTAATCAAAGCAAATCAGTTAAGCCAAGCTACTGCCTTAGCAAAGCTGTGTTCTGACCATCCAGAGCTTGGTACAAAGGGCAGTTTTAAGCAAACCTACCTTGTCTGTCTCAGCACAGCATCACCAAATGACAAGTTAATTGAAGAGGTAAGTATATTTTCTTTACTAAGATAGCTTCTAAAACTTAGACGCATGATTTTTAAGCTATTGTTAATTCAAGGGTCGGGGGAAGGAAGTCATAAGGTTTTTCTCATTCTTCAAGTTAGTCATGGGTTAATTAACTGTTTATCAACTTTTTTTTGTTTGTTTATTGATTTTTAGATAGAGGGAATTCTCTTAGTCCATTCTGCTGTATATAAATTTCTTTGAGCTGCTATTTTAGCTGATAGTGTTCTCTTAAAGAATGCAGTTAAATTATAGAAAAGATGTGATAGTTATCTTCAGTTTCACAATACTTGTTGTGATTTTAACATTCAAAAACATTTATTAAATGTCTGCTATGTGTAGTGCAATAAGCTAGTACTGAGGAGGATGGAGGGTGAATAAAACACAATTCCTGACCTCCTGGGACCTTACACTTTAGTTTTTACATATCTCTCTATTTTTTAATACTTTCAAAGTCGTACAGAATTTAAATGACCATTTCCCTCATGAAGGGTATTTTTCTTTTTAAATAAAAAGATAATAATTCGTACCTAATCTGAATCTTCTGTGAGTTTTTATCATTCTGATATAAATTATTATTAATTTCCCATTGGAACAAAAATTACTTTAAGCAAGTCATTTTAATTCTCTATAACTCCTTCATCTGTAAAATTAAAGGTTTGTACTAGATAATATCTGTTCCCTTCAAACTCTAAATCCTGTAATCCTATGATGTAATGATAATTCAAAGCTTAAAACAGAAAAAAAGTTATTTTGCAAAATAATTAGGACCTCTGAAGTAGGAATTTTTTTGTATCATCACATAATATATCCAATTCTTAGGTTAAGTTGGAGGAAGTAAAAGTTTAGGGAGTTCAGCACTTGAAAAATTACTATTTAAACAATAGGGAAAATATCAAAGTGATTACTAAAGGATAATGAGAAGTGTTATGGCAGAGTGGATAGAGAGACTGTCTCAGAACCCAGAAGACTTGGTTTAAATTCTGACTTTTCAATCTCTTTTCCTGGCTTATCCTTATCACACCCTTTCCATAACTGTGGGTGCTCCCCAAGATTTTGTCCTTTTCTCCCTCCTATTGGTAACCTCATTGGGTCTTATAGCCCTGAGCCATTTTGAGACCCACATCACCAATTGCTACCTAATTGGATATTCCAACCTTTAGACATCTCAGACCCAATATGTCCAAAATTGAATTCTATTACTTTTCCCCTAAATCTCTTCCCCTCTTATGATTTCTCTCTTCCCATTGAAGGCTCAATCATCTTTTCAGTGTCTTAGGTTTGTAATTTTGGCATTATCCTTGATTCCCCACTCTCCCTTGCCTCATATATCCAATTAGTTTCCAAATCTTTCAGTTTCTACCACTATATATGACCCCTTCTTTCCACTCCCACAAGTACCAGGCCCTCATTACCATTGCCTTGTTAATTGCAGCAACCTCCTTATTGGTCTCCTTGTGTCACATCCATCTTTCACATTGCTGCCCAAATAATTTTCTTTAAGCACAAATCTGACCATGTGACTTCTCTACTCAGTAAACTCCAGTCACTTCTTATTGCTTCTAGGATGAAATGCAAATTCTTCCATTTAACTTTTGCCTTATAACCTTATCCCTAACCCTTCTGGTTTCCCTGGACATTACTCCTCTTCCTATATTCTGCTATTCAGCCAAACCAGCCTTTTTTCTATTCTGCACACATGACATTTCATCTCCCATGCCACATCCTTTCCCACATGCCTTGAAATGTGCTCCCTCCTTTAACTCTGCCTTAGAAAGTCCCATTTTCCTTTGAAGATGAAGCTCTAGTACCATCTTCTGCATAAAGCCTTTCCTGATTTCTCTAAATTGCTGGTGTGCTTCACCTTGTATATAACCACTTTGTATGTATTTTTATTTATGTTGTATCTATTAATATATGTTCTTGTGCCTCTCATTAGATAAGCTTTTGGGGAGTAAGGATTGTTTCATTTTTTGTCCTTATATCCCTGGTACCTAGCTTATAAGAGGCACTTAAATAAATGATTGCTGATTGATTCTGTGATCCTAAGCATATCACTTAACTTCTCAATGTCACAGACAATTCTGTAAGACTAAGTTGCAGAAAAGGTGCCCACCTGCATTGGTGGAAAGAATTTCCTGCTGCTGAGATTCTCTGCACCACTGAATTCACAGCTCCAATTTATACCTTCTAAAGGTCCAAGGATAATTTCAATAGCGCCACTTTGACCAGATTTTACACTTTCATTTACTTATATCAGTTTCTTAAACATCCCCAGGTTCCTAAATAGCCAATCTTTCTCACTCATTCATGGAAATGAATTCTTGTCTAATAAATCTTCCTTTATGAAAAATAATTGCAAACCTTTTGGAGCAGACAACTCTTAAAAATCCTTTTCCCAGCAACCATTGGTAATGCTGTTTATCTTCAGCAGAAAACATAATTGTAATTTAGATATAAGAAGCAAGAGAAGCATGAGAAGGTAAACAGGGAAAAGAAATCAGAAGTAACTTAGCAAAGTCAAACTATTTACATTCCTATATGGAAAAATGGTAATTGTAACTTATAAAACTTTTCTCATTATGAGAATAGTTGAAGGGAATATAAATGTATATACATACATACATACATATGTCTACATAGGAGGGTATATGCATATATGAATACATATGTGAGTGTGTGGATATATGTGTACAGGTATACATAGACAGAGGGCACAGGACCAATTGAATAGGAAGGATGATACTTAAAAGGTGAAATTGAGAGGTGAGAGAGGAATATAATGAGAGGAGATGGGGAGAGACAGAATGGGATAAATTATCCCATATAGAAGAGGCAAGGGAAAACTGTTACAATGGAGGGGAAGAACAGGAAGGCAAAAGGGAATGGGTCAACCTTACTCTCATAGAATTTGGCTTAGGGAGGGAATGACATATACACTAAATAGGGTATCTTGCCCTACAGGAGAGTAGGAGGAAAGGGAATGAGAGGGGGATGATGGAAGGGAGGGCAGGCTCGGGGGAAGGGAAGTTGGGAAACACACACTTTTGAAAAGTGACAGGGTCAAAGTAGAGAATAGAACGGAGAGGAGGTAGGATAGGATGGAAGGAAACATAGTCTTTCACAATATATCCACCGTGGAAATGTTTTGCGTAGCTACACATGTACAACCTAAATTGAATTGCTTGTCTTCCCAGTAGGGGTGGGTGATGAGGGAAGAAGGGAAATAATCTGGAATTCAAAGTTTTAAAATAAAATGTTTAAAAATATATTTATTATTATTACTATTTTCACATGCAACCAGGAAATAAGATGTACAGGCACTGGGGGATGGAGATCTATCTTGCCCTACTGGAAAGTTGGAGGAGGGATGGGGGGAGGATATCAGAGAGAGCAGATTAGGGGAGGGGGTATACAGTGGGATTGCTGTTTTGGGGTGGTGGGTGTGGGAGAGACGGGGAGAAAATTTGTAACTCAAAATCTTGTGGAAATGAATGATGTAAACTAAAAATAAACATATAATTTATTTTTTAAAAAAAGACTGTAGTCTGAAAACAGAAAGGTAACTCCATCCTTGAATACCTTGTCCTCTTGACCTTCCACCATTAGCTCCTGATTTTCCTCTTATGCATTATCCAAACATTATTTCTCTCTTATCTCACAAATACTTCATGAGACCACTGCACCACCTTATCATTCTTTTTACCTTCCAGTAGAAATCTCATGGACTAGTAGGTACACTTAAAATGTGTGCAATTTAACTTCAACTAGGTCCTTATCACTATACAAAAATTCTTTTATTAACTCTGTATCATTTCACCTAAAGCAGCTTTACTAGGGGTTCTCTTCTCTCATGCTCCTAATTGTGCTTATTCTCCCCTCACTTTGAATAGATCATTTCACTTCCTACTTTACTAAGAAAATGAAGACCACCTGATGTGTGCTTCTTCCGTTCCTTCCCTCTAAATTTCTGTCTTCAGATCCTTTCCTGCTGTCTCTTAGAAAGGGGTGGCTATCCTCATATTCATTGATCTTGTGCCCACCTATTTCTTCTTTTACTTTGCTCCATTGTTAGTCTGATCTTCATTCTTTTCTTTATTAACTCCTTCCCCCTACCAATCTGCCACCTGCTGTTTTTGTGTTCCTTATCTCCCACTAAATCTTCCCTAGATACCTACCTTTCCCTTGGTTCCATCTTGCCATTTTCTTCTGCTGCAAAACTTATATGAGGATTAGTTTACTTATTACCATTACACCTGCCCCATCTACATACTCCTCACTCTTTTAAAGTCTGGTTTCTATATTCCCCCCACTAAAATGAAACAACTCTTTTTAAGGTCATGACTCCTGATCTCTAAATCTCATGACTTTTTTAACCCTCATTTTCCTTGACCTCTGGAGTTTTACTCTGTTTTCTTTCTGACTACTCCTTCTCTGTTTCTTATGTTGGTTATGTTCCTCATATGTCCTAAATTGGGATGTTCCCCAAGAATCTGTCTTTGACCCTCTTCTCTTTCTCTACATTATCTCCCTTGGTGATCTTTTCTATTCCCATGATTTCAGTTATCACTTTTATCCCTATGACTCAAAAATTTGGGTCTTCAACCCCAACCTCACCCTTAAAACAACAGTCTGGTATCTCCAATTGCCTGGTAGAGAGATAGATAGGTAGGGGGAGAGAGAGAGAGAGAGAGAGAGAGAGAGAGAGAGAGAGAGAGAGAGAGAGAGAGAGAGAGAGAGAGAGAGAGAGAGAGAGAGAGAGAGAGAGAAACTACCTAGATAGGCATTTCAAACTCAGCATTTTGAAACAGAGCTCAGTGTCTCTTTAAAAATTCTCCCCTCTCTCAAACTTCCCTACTTCTTCCAAAGGCACTAGCATCTTCCTAGTCATCTGCTGTTTTTCACCCTCATCCACACATCATCTTACACCTGGACTATCACAGTAGCCTGCTGCTTGGCTTCCCTGCCTCAAGTCTCTCACCACTTCATTTATATCCAATCACCTATCAAAGTGATCTTCCTAAATTCCAGTCATGTCATACACATGCACACACAGGTATGCATGTATACACACATACATACACATACACACACCATTCAGTAAAATCCATTGGATCCCAGTTGCCTCCAGTATCAAATATAAAATGATTTGTTTGGCTTTTAAAATCCTCCATAATCTGGCACCTCTTATCTTTGCAGTCTTACACCTTTACTTCCATGTGGTCTGTTCCTCAGACAAAACACTGTATTTGGACTATGCATTTTCAGTGGCTATCCATCATGCTTGGAATTCTCCCTTTTCCTCTATTTCCTGGCTTCTCTTGGCTTCTATCACACCAATACTATACCCATAGCAGTTGCTATGAATATGCATATGTATTTCCAGGGTAGATTCACAAAATATAATAAACTCTTCTTCAAAGGCACAAGCAAAATATTTATTTGGAGCATCACTATTAGGATACCAGGAGGTAAGATTTAGCAAGGTACTCCTCACCAATCCAGGGAGCACTGACATCTCAAGCATTCTTTCTGTCAGGCCCACCACGAGTGCCCCTAGGCAAGTTCCTCCCTCAGCTCTCTGCTCTACCTCTCCTACTCTGTTTCAGTTATTCTGTTGGGCAAACTCCTCCCTCACTGGGCTGCGTGCGACTTGGGCTCCATGTGACTTAGGCTGTATCACAGCTGTGAGCTGGGCCAGAGCTCAGAGCAGATCACTGAGGCCTATTAATGGGCAGGAAAGATCTTCCTATTCCATTATCATTACAGTTTCCTCCATGTCCCAGCTAAAGTCCACCTTCTGTAAGAAACCTTTCCCATTCCTGCTTAACATTAGTGTTTTCCCTCTGAGGTTATCTTCCGTTTTCCCTATACATATTTTGTTTATTCAAGATTGTTTGTATGTTGTATCCTTATTAAATTGTGAGCTCCTTGAGGATGGGGACTGTTTTGTCTTTCTTGTTACCCCCATCACTTAGCATAGTACATTAGAACGTAATGAACTCTTAATAAATGTTTGTTGGCTGATTAATATATTCACTCAGTTGCTACATCTCTTTGCCTTTACCTCAGTGGCATCTCACACTTCCATGACCTTCTTTCTACCTGTAAAACAGCTACGATTCAGGCCTTCATCACCTCTTGCCCAGAGTATTGCAGTACGCTCCTAACACTTCCCTAATTCAAACTTCCCCCCACCCCCAATCTGTCCTTCACACAACTTCCAAAATTATTATCCTAAAATGCAAATCTGACCATCTCTCTCCTTTGCTTGATAAGCACTAGTTATAGTTATTCCCTATTACCTGTAGGATCAGATATAAATTCTACCACTTTACCACTTGGCACCAATTTCCCTTTCCAGCCTTTTATACAATGTTCTCCCCTTCATTCACCCTAGTAAACTGACCTTCTCACTGTTACCTTGATATATATATATATATATATATATATATATATATATATATATATATATATATTACACTCTATCATCTCTATCCCTTTGTACTTGCTGCCCCTCATGTATGAAATGCCGTCTTTCCTCACCTTCACCTCTTAGAACCCCAATGTCCTTCAAGATTTAGCTCAAACACCATATTCTACATGGAACCTTTACTGAGAACATCAGCTGCTAGTGCTCTCCCTTGAGAAAATCACTTTGTATCTATTTTGCATAAAACCTGTTGTGTTTTCTGATAGAATTTAAGCTCCTTCAGGATAGGGATTATTTCATATCCCCAGTGTCTTACATAGTACCTGCTAACATAGTAAAGATTTGTTGAGTGATTGATTGTCATGTTTTTTTTTCCCTTTACCTGCGTATCCTCTCCCTCTTTGTCTTTTGAATCCCTACCCCTTAAAGCCTAATTCAAATATACTTTTTTCAAAACTTCCTTGAACATACAGGTTTTCCTACCACATAAAACCTTTATGAAATTTGTGACACACCTCCCTGACATACTTATTAACATACCCTAGTTAATGTTATGTGTGCTTTGAATGTCACAAGGATATGCTTTTTTTTTTCTTTAGGCCTACTCTGAACCCAATAAACAGCCATAGAATCACAGCATCCTATAGTCCAGAGCTGAAAGAGAATTTTGAAATTATTGTCCCTAATTTTTATAGGTCATGAAAATGATTGGCTTTATTACAAGTCATCCATCAGTTTCATTATAATCCCCAACCTTTTTCATTTCATGATGGATACCTCTATCTACCATACTTAGCCACCTCCTTCCTGTCCCAACTAACCATCTGCCTTATCCACAACCACATCACATGTGAACGTTTGTACTTACTTGGTCCTTCTTCTTCTGTAAAGGATGGGCAAAAAGAAGAAAGGAAGTCACAGGTGTAAAGCACAGCAGGGACATTTCAGTGACCATTCAGGGGCATCAAAGTAGCAGTTGAATTCTAATAGCAGACTTTCTGTAGGACTTCCAGAATCTCTCCTCTCCTTTTGCTTTTTGAGAATGATGCAAGAGTGTTCTTTTCAATCCTTTACTTTGATAAGATCACTGATATACCTTGCATAAGGCTCTAAGACCTCTTATCATATATGGATGGAATTCTTGCCTATCAAATCGATTAATTTATACCTTGCCTAATTTCATTTTTGTTCATCTACTTTCAGCCTTTCCCTTCTACTCTTTTAGTCATCCCTATTTATTACTACTGTTGGCTTTCATATTTTTTTAGCTTTGTCTCAGTGTACCCCCTTTCTTCATCTGTTCACCAGTTACTTCTCCCTTCAGTATTCAGATAGTTCTTAAATTTATGCCTTTTTCATGAACTGGCCTCATCTTTCAGATATACAACTACTGAAGTCTCACATATTATTCTTAATCAATACTTATATAGGAGAAACCTATTAATAGTATAGATGATGGCGGATATAAAGAAATATCTAACTTAAATATCATGGAATATGTGAAAATCCTCTACCCTACAGGGTCAGTGGTACAACAGCTCTAACAAGACCTTCATTTCTTCCTTCTACAATTAGCTATCTCTTGGATAGCCTTTTTCTGTCCAAATTTTGATACCACAGCCCTCTAGAACCAGAGTAATTTCTAGTGGTAAGTCTTGTTTTCTCCTTTCACTCTCCTAATTACTAGGGAACTCAGCAACTGCTTCCTTTTAGGCAGGCAGGAGGGAAGCCTAAACCACCATCACTCTTGTGCTTGCTTCTTCCTTTCCAGAGGTAGCAGAAGTTAAGAGGAGAAAAGATCTGACTGACAATAAGAGGAAGGGGATTCTAAGCAGACAGTTCTTTCAGAAGCCTAATATTTCTGAGTCTAGCATGGGGAAAAATGTTTTCTCCACAGATTATATGCAGTGACCACAAACCAAGTGGCATTGTGTTGGAATTCTCTTATTGTCCATGGTAATACAGTTATCTGTGTGGCTATATGTTATCTTATTTCATAAACTTGTAACAAGTAAGATTATATATATTGAACTGATTTTGAATAGTGGCCAGTATAGTACCATATAGATCCAAGATAAAAAAAAGTTTGTTGACTAAATCCTTTGCAAACCTTGAAGACTATAGAACTGTCAGTTGGCATCATCCTGTCATCATTATCATTATTTAGATTTGAATCTGATCATGCTGTCTGAACCCTCAGGGTGTGTGTTAATGAATATTAACTGACTTTGAAATGGGAGTGGGGAGACCAGTGAAGATCTATGGGAAACTGTTAGCAGAACCCAAGAAAAGTTTTTTCATCACTCCTTGTCCTTTCTACAGATAAGTAGACAACGTGTTAGAATGCTTCTTGTGTTTTTAATAGCATACTTTATACATAATAAATACTCAGGTACTTAATAGCTTAAAATCCTTTGGCAAAGATAGTTCAAAGAGAATATACTTGCTTTTAAATGTACATGTTTTCTTTCAAATTATTACATACTAGGGGTCCTTAATGAACTTAATTTTAATGAAGATATAAGTATACAATTAAATTGTTACTTGTTCACTTTTAAAAGCCTTAAAAACAACTGATTTTTCTTAAGTGTTTTTAATGTTGACCTCAAGATCAATAAATTAAAGTCAATGCTTACTTCGATGTTTCTAATTAGTGGCATCTCAGTTAATGAGATTTTACTGTTGGGTGCTAAGCAGTAAATTTCTAATAGAAATTCTGTAGTGGTAGGTCAACATGTATCCAAATATAAAATCTGTTATATGTGTATTTTTTTCTTTTAGATCTCAGCAGTTGATTGCAAAGATGCACTAGAAATGATATGTAACTTGGAATCTGATGGAGATGAAAAAAGTGCTCTGGTTTTATGTACTGCATTTTTGTCCCGCCAGCTACAACAAGGAGACATGTATTGTGCCTGGTGAGTTAATTATTTTTTAAAGACCAGTTTCATCAATAAAAACAGAATGGCAACAATGATTTAAAAAATGTGTTAACCCAATAAACTATTTATTTTTAAAATTCTTTTAGATTTTTTTCAATACTGATGACTTACGTATGCTTCTTTGACATTGCTTATTAGCATTTCATTTTAAAATTGCTTACGTTTTGTTTCATTTTAGTAAATATTTATTACATGTCTATGTCAAAGTACTGTACAAGGATACTGAGGCAAATACAAAGATTAATAGGATCTATTCTTGGCCTCACAGAGCTTACAATTTGCTGGAAAGGAATTTTTGTTTAGAAAGGCATCCAAGTTTGTTGGCATACTGACCTCTTTCTCCTCCTGCCAGTAGTCCTTGTCTTTTCTCTTGGCATCCTGAGTTTTCCCCAGCCTCTACTGGCTGCGTTGCTATAGGGAAAACAAAATAAATTAGAGAACATATTTTCCTTCAAGGCCTTTAAAATATAGCATATGATAAAATTTTCATAATGTTTATAAAGTAGATTTGAATGTATACAGTGCAAATGGAAGGAAAAAATAATCAGACTGTATCAAACATAACAGATAGTCTGTAAATAAGCTTCCCCAGATAGATCATTTCAATCCAGATCTTTAAGTACTAGAAAGGAGGCATGGTTTGACAGTAGGAAAGAATGCATTTAGGAGAATGGGTTCTGCTAGAGCAGTAAAAGGAAAGATTTGCTAATGCTGAAGCAGAGTACTTCTGATAAAGTATCAAGATGGATGATATAATGTTTAATTTATAAAAGACTTTAAAACCAGATTTTGAATTTGATATGCAAAGAGAAACATTTTGTAAGTTCTTGTGTAGGAGAATGACATAATGCAGGTGATACTTGAGGAAAATTATCTTAAGAGTACAAAAAGAATTAAAGGATGGGGGGCAAAGTCAAGATGATGGAGTAGAAGCACAAACTTGGCATGAGCATCCTGCTCCAGTCACTTGCAATACATGTAAAAAAATGACTCTGAAAAACTTTAGCGCCACAGAATCCACAAAGTGACAGAGAGAAACAAATTTCCCACTGAAGGCAGCCTGGTAGACGACAGGAAGGGTCTATCGTGCCAAGCTGGGAGTGTGAGCAATGTGGTTCCAGCCCCAGGTCAGCCCCAATGAGCAGTGGCCAGAGCAGACTTCAGGAGAGTGAATCACCAGTAGCTATGGTGGTCTCCTGATTTCTCAGCCCATTAATGCCAAATACAAAGTTAAAGGTCAGTGTGGAACACTGTTGGGATGTGAGGGGATAGAAGAGTGTGGTCTGGCCCCTCCCCCCGGGGCAGGAAGCAAAGGAGGCACAGTGGGTCTGCCATGTGGCTGCTTCAGGAGCTCCTGGCCTGCAGATCATAGGGGGCCCAAGTGACCATTCAGAGAGTAATCGCTCTTGCTTTGACATGCTTGGATCTGGATTATGGTCTTGGGTGGTGATCCTGGGGTATGTGACCAGTAAGCCAGAGCTTGTGGGGGCTGTGAAGAGAGAACCCTCCTATTAGCTCTGGCTGCTGCAGAAACCCCAGTGATTTGGGACAAAGCACTCTCCATTCTGGAAGTAGAGTTCTACTGTGGCAAAGAGCTCAAAAGTCAAGTAATTGGCTGGCCAATGTGAGCAAGCAGAGGAAGCATAAACAAACCATAGAATCTTTTGGGGGGGACTAAAAGGATCAAGGCTTGGAGTGGGAAGAAGACACTGAAATCAGAACTCCTGCATCAAAAGCCTCCAAGAATAATATGAACTGGTTACAGGCCATGGAGGAGCTCAAGGATTTTGAAAATCAGGTAAGAGAAAACAAAAACCTAGCCGTGTAACCTTGGGCAAGTTACTTAACCCCAATTGCCCTAAAGGGGCGGCTAGGTGGCGCAGTGAGTAAGAGCGCCAGCCTCGGAGTTGGGATGACCCGAGATCAGATCCGGCCTCAGAAAATGAGCACCTACGCATAAATAATGACTAGCCGTGTAACCTTGAGCAAGTTACTTAACCCCAATTGCTTTAAAAAAAAAAATCAGGTAAGAGAAGTGGAGGAAAAATTGGGAAGAGAAATGAGAATGATGCAAGAAAATCAGGAAAAGCAGGTCAACAGCCTGCTAAAGGAGACCCAAAAATAAACTGAACAAATAACACCTTAAAAAATAGACTAACTCAAGTGGCAAAAGAGAGAGACCCCAAAAGCCAGTGAGGAGAAGAATGCCTTAAAAAGCCAAATTTGCCAGATGGAAAAGGAATTTAAAAAGTCACTGAAGAAAATAACTCCTTCAAAATTAGATTGGAGCAAGAGAAATCTAATGACTTTATGAGAAATCAAGATACTATAAAACAGATCCAAACAAGTAAAAAAATAGAAGGCAATGTAAAATATCTCATTGGGAAAACCACTGACCTGGAAAATAGATCCAGGAGAGATAATTTAAAAATTATTGGACTACCTGAAAGCCATGATCAAAAACAGAGTCTAGACACCATCTTTCAAAAAATTATCAAGCAAAATTGTCCTGATATTCTAGAACCAGTGGGCAAAATAGAAATTGAAAGAATTCACTGATCACCTCTTGAAAAGATCCCAAAAAGAAAACTCCTAGGAATATTATAGCCAAATTCCAGAGTTCCCAGGTCAAGGAGAAAATACTGCAAGCGGTCATGAAGAAACAATTTGAGTATTGTGGAAACACAATCAGGATAACACAAAAGCTAGCAGCTTCTACATTAAGGGATCAAAGGGCTTAGAATATGATATTCTGGAGGTCAAAGGAGCTAGGACTAAAACTAAGAATCACCTACCCAGCAAAACTGAGTATAATGCTTCAGGGGGAAACATGGTCATTCAATGAAATAGAGGATTTTCAAGCATTCTTGATGAAAAAACCAGAGCTGAACAGAAAATCTGACTTTCAAGTACAAGAAGCAAGAGAATCATGAGAAGGTAAACAGGAAAAAGAAATCATGAGGAACTTATTAAAATTTAACTATTTACATTCCTACATGGAAAAATAATAATTGTAACTCATAAGACTTTTCTCAGTATGAGGATAGTTGAAGGGAATATATATATAGATAGATAGATATAGATATGTATAGGAGGATGTATGTGTATATAAATATATGTATATATGTGTGTGTGTGTGTGGGTATCTTACCCTACAGGAAAATAGGAGGGTAGGTGATAAGAGGGGGGATGATAGAAGGGAGGGCAGATTGGGGGAAAGGGTAGTTAGAAGCAATCGTTTTTGAAAAGGGATAGGGTCAAAGGAGAAAATAGAATAAGTGGGGGCTGGGATAGGATGGAGGGAAATATACTCAGTCTTTCACAATATAACTACTATGGAAATGATTTGGGTAACTACACATATACAATCTATATTGAATTGCTTATCTTCCAAGTGGGGGTAGGTGAGGAGGGAAGAAGAGGAAAAATCTGGAACTCAAAGTTTTAAAAACAAATTTTAATTGTTTTTTTTTCACATGCAACTGGGAAATAAGATATACAAGTACTGGGGTATAGAAACCTATCTTGCCCTGCTAGAAAGTTAGGGGGGTCATGGGGGAGGATATAGGAGAAAACAGATTGGGGGAAGGGGTATTTAGTAGGCTTGCTATTTTGGAGTGGGGGTAGGATGAAAGTTGAGTTGTCAAAGACAGCTTTATATTAACAACTAAAGGGAAAAGGTGAAATAAAGCAACTTATTATCAATTGACTAGTTACAGAACACAGAAATACTTGCCCTAATCTAGCCATAGCAAGCTTTCCTGCTGTGGGTCATTACTCTTAAAGGAGAAAAAATGGGAGTATAGTTTAGAAAGGGAAGTGTGCAAACACATCCTTCAGATTAATTCAGAAGAATTATTTGCTTCTGACAAATATAATTATTTCATTTGAGATGAAAGCAAGTGAAGCTAGACCTCTCTTTTTTTTAGTATTGGACTCGATTTTTTCATTTTGTGGCATATTTCTTTGTAAAATTGTTCTGTTTTTCTTTGTGTTCTAAATTATTAGTGGTTCTTCTAATAAAGGCACCTAATAGTAATAGATCTAATGGAATAGTCCATTTCTTTTTTTTTTTTTTTGGAATAGTCTATTTCTACTTTTAAGATTAAGAATTTTTTTAAAAAAACAATATGCATTGATGACTATTACCATTTTTTAGCGTCATGTTGCCAGTTCAAATATGGATTATGAATTATCATTGGTTTTATTCGTCCAAGTAAGAGGCAAATATTTCATTGTCAAAAGGAGTGTGTCTGTATCTGAATTGGAAGACCATTAAGGACATTAGATTGTTCACTGCTTACAAATATATAATTTCTTCTAAAAAGAGAGACTTTTAGAATATTAATTTCACAGAGAAAGTAAAAGGTGAAGCCAGTTTTATATTTGATTTGACAAACTGAATTAGCATGGCCCCTGATTGCTTCATTCTTGGATCATCTCGGTATGTTGTTTGTTTGTTTTTTAAACTTCTTTTTAGGGAGCTGACTCTTTTTTGGAGTAAATTACAACAAAGAGTAGAACCATCTGTGCAAGTTTATCTAGAGAGGTGTCGTCAGCTTTCTTTGTTAACCAAGACGGTCTATCACATTTTCTTCCTGATTAAAGTTATTAATTCAGAGGTAAGAATAATAAACTATCTTCAGAATTATATAAATTATATTTAATGGATGACTTTTTTATTATTGCCACCTGTTTTTTCTCTTAATACTCTTAAGGTACTTTGGCCATTGATTGTGTTCTCAGCATCCTACTAAGGCAGTGTGTTCTCTTATTTGATACTTGAAAACGTGGGGACAAAAAGAAGTACAAGTGAATTGCCCATAGCTTTAAAAATGAGTTCATATGAAAGCCATATTGTATTAGTTTTCTCATTGGATGCTCTTAGACCTTTTAAAATAAAACAAGGGATAAGGAAGATTTTGCTTGTTCTTTCATATTAGAATATTCAGGATGGAAATGTTCTAACTAGAAGTAATTAAATAATTTGAAGTTAAAAATAAAAATGATAATAAAAATTTACTTTAAAGATTACCCATGGTGCAGCTTTTAGAAAACCAATTTATTTTAGGTTATTTTGTAGAATACTATTCTAGTCAGGAATACAGTTGCTTTGGGGTTGTTTTTTTTTCTATAAATAGGAAAATTATCTTCTAGAAATGCTAACATTGCATCAAATCAGTAACTGGAGTAGAAGATTGACTTTTCTAAATTATATATACTGTTTGTAATTTGTTTGAAAGGGGAAAATAAGAAAGTACATCCCAACCATTCAACACCTTACCTCTCCCCTCCCCCCCAATAAAAATCTTAATTCTTGTTCCTAAAACTTTGTTTAATCAGGGGAATAGGTCTTTATTTTTTTTTTCTTAAAAAAAAAAACAAAATTTTATTTATTTATACATTAATGTTGAGGGCTGGATTAGAGTTTAAGAAAAAAAGAGGGAAAACAGTCTATGATACAGAGTTCTTTACAGAAAACAGAAGAAGACAGGTTATAAGGAAGAGGAAAAGATAGACAAACACACATATACATACACACAAGATGAAGAAAGGTAGTCTGGGCAGCCAGGGTCAAGGTTCTTGGCTAGTCACCTGCTACATGTAGGTTTTCAGCAGGTACTTTTTAAAGGCTGTGGGATTTGTCCAGAGTTCAGCAATATGTGTGTTCAGTGAGCTGTCAATGTTGGGTTCTCCCAGCAGGCTCTGAATAGATAGCAAGATGGTCCTGACATCATACAGAGCTGACCACTTGTCCTTGAGGATGTCCAAACAGATATTCCCTTGGGTGTCCACATTAGGATGGTAACAAGGTGTGACAAATTTCACGGTGGGAGCATTATAGGGGTAGCCACTAGGGAATTCCAGGGAGAGCTTGTACCTTAAGTCTTCATATACTGTCCCAGCTGCCCCATGGATGGTCCCATCCCACTCAAAGAGATTGTCTGACTCTAGGAGGGCAGAAATTCCTTTGTCTCCAGACATCATTAGGGTCATCAATTCCTGCTGTAACTTCTTGCCCACGGACCCTCAGGCAGTGGCTGCCCCAGGCTCAGCCCCCTTATGGGAGGTGGTGGTGCTGGCGGCGGCCAGGTCACGTTTCTGCACGGCCATGGGGGACTGGAGATGAAGGAAGAGAAACTCCCAGGCAGTAACTGCGGAGCTCCAGGCCCCAGGTCTTCATTTTTCAATCCTAATATCATGCACTTTCCTTTTAGGGAATAAAGAGGGGGATAAATCAATATTTCTATTTCCTTTAAATTATTATTTTATAAGGTAAATGCCTTATAATGCTTGAGGCAACCTATATTATTTTTAACTTATCCCTAGATTTTATGCCACAAAGTTTATAACATTATGTTTTATAATACCCTTTCTTCTAGTCGATGTAGTAACCAAATTAAATTAATTTCTTAAACATGAACATACTGTTTTAATTTATACTCCATCTACAGCTTTTAAAATATCTGACTTACAAGCAGCACATATAGTAAAAATAGAGGAAGAACACAGGCTCAGCCACTCAGAAGTAATTTTACTTCCCTGGCCCTCAGTTTGTTTGCTTATAAAATGAGTGTTAGACAAGTGATACCTAAGGTCCCTTCACCTCTGATATTCTTTTAGCTATAATTACAAGTGATCCACTTATAGAAACAGCTGTTATTCCTATCTGCCCCTTCATTTTCATTGTTTCTCCCTTCCCCCAACAGAAAAAATGAAAATACTATAACTGGAGAAAAGAAGCAAATATAGTACTAATAATGATCCTAGAGAAATGTAGTAATACCGTGGAAGGTCAGCAGGAGAAAGGAAAAGAGACAAAAGGCTTAAAAGATAGCTAAGAGAATAGCTTAAAAGTCCAGCTAGGTGGTTTATCAATATCATGGATCATTTGGGAAGTACTGTTTTTGTTTTTGTGAATTTGTTGTTGTTGTTTTTATTTGAAGAACCTCTAAATAGGCTTGTTTGCTTTTGTGACATCTTTAAGAGATGACTGTCAGATGACTTTTGCGCTAACCACAGGTGTTTGGCACTCACTCTATATAAGTACAATTTTGTCAGCGTTTATAACCACTGAGATCAGTGACAGGCAATCATGCCTATGTCCCAAGATAAATTAATTGAAACCAGATTATAGGCACATTCATGGTTACATAAAACCTACTATGTGCCAGGCACTATGCTAAGCACTTTATAGGTTTTATCTCTTTTAATCCTCTTAACAACCCTTTGAGGTAGGTACTATTATTATCATCATCCCCATTTTCTAGGTGAGGAAATTGTGAATGAGGTTGAGTGACTTGTGACTTGCCCAGGGTCACACAGCTAGTAAGTATCTGAGGCCAGATTTAAATCCCAGTTTCTTGACTCCAGACCTAATGTTCTGTTTTATCCGCTCAGCCATTAGTTGCCTCATTGACTTAGTGGAGCTATATATTATTCTTTGTAGAGCAGGGTGGGTAGAAAGAACCAGCTAAAAGTCCAGAAAAGCTCAAAGACCAGACTCAGATTTGCAAGAATTGTCAGTACCTGAATTATAGTTAGAGCTATAAACAGAGATCAAATTAACTCTTCCACTGTTCTTTGATGGGGTATTTATATACTCTTCCACTCTGTAATTTTCTGGACCAAAGTGTATCCCTCCCTGGCCACCACTCTCCTTAGTGTGTTGTCTTCCCTGTTAGAATGTAAGTTCCTGGTGGTCAGGTCTTTACTTTTTTATAATTGTTTTGTAGTTTCTAAATTTTATGGGGCAAGACAGCATAAATAATGTTTCATTAATAATATCTTAGTCTGGATAGTGGAAGGAAGACTGTAGTTAGAGACATAAAGAGCCAGTTGTGAAAGGCAAATGGGAAGATAGATGTTTACCTAACATTTAGCACAGTGTGTAGTGTATATTAATTACTTAATAAAAACTCTGATGCAATTTAATTCAACAAATTTTTGTTAAACACCTACTTTGTGCCCAGTACTGTGATAGGTTCTGAGTTTACAAAGACAAAAACAAAAGTCATGCCTGTTCTTTAGGAGCTTGGGTTCTTCTGGTATAATTGATGGAAAGATGTGGAATAGGAAATTAGAGAATTTAAATAAAGGAACTCTATTATCTTAGGTAATTTAGAAAAAATATATGTAAAGAATGTCTTAGGGATAATTAAATGTAGAAGAAAACTTAAGGAACAATAGAAGTATCAGAAGAGTCAAGAAAGTGAAGTCTCAGGATATCTATAATGCATAAGAAAGTTCTGCCCAGATCCTGATAAGTCACAGAAAATCTTCTCCTAACTTTTTTTTAGCCAGAGGCCCTATATCATCTCACTCAGCTAGAAAACAACCTAAATTTTACTGGCCTGTTAGCTTCCACCTCTTTATCCACCAAAATCTACATTTTCTTTTCCAGACTTTGTGTATGTCTTTCCTACCTTTCTTTTGCCTCTGTGCCATACTGTCTCTTTCTCCCAACTGCTTGCTTTTTTTTCTGCTGGTGTGGCTATATCATTTTGCCCTTTTATAATTCCATGATCCCCCTTATATTTCCTCATCTATCTTCCCATCTGCTTTTACAACTGGCTCCTTTTAAAATAGATTCAGTTTGTATATTACTGTTATGTAGATCATTAAGTATTTACATTTATTCCTTTGTTTTCACAGACTGAAGGAGCTGGGCTTGCTACCTGCATTGAACTCTGTGTGAAAGCTCTAAGATTGGACTCTGCCGAAAACACTGAAGTGAAAATATCTATTTGCAAAACCATCTCATGCTTGTTGCCTGAGGATCTGGAGGTCAAGCGTGCTTGTCAGCTGAGTGAATTTCTTCTTGAGCCCACAGTTGATGCATACTATGCTGTTGAAATGTTGTATAACCAGCCAGATCAGAAATATGATGAAGAGAATCTTCCAATACCCAATTCACTGCGCTGTGAGCTCTTACTTGTGCTAAAAACGCAGTGGCCCTTTGATCCAGAGTTTTGGGACTGGAAAACCTTAAAGCGGCAGTGTCTTGCTTTAATGGGAGAGGAGGCATCTATTGTATCTTCAATAGATGAACTAAATGACAGTGAAGTGTATGAAAAGGTAGACGACTACCAAGGAGAAAGAAAAGAAACTTCTGTGAATGGACTTTCTGGCTGTTTTGATGAAGCCACAAGCCTTCTTAAAGGCATACGAGATGAGAAAGAAAAGAAGAAAGAAATAAAAAAGTTAAGAGAGAGAGGATTTATATCAGCTAGGTTTAGGAACTGGCAAGCCTACATGCAGTACTGTGTTCTATGTGACAAAGAGTTCCTTGGTCATAGAATAGTAAGACATGCACAGAAGCATTATAAAGATGGAATTTACAGTTGCCCTATCTGTGCAAAAAACTTTAATTCTAAAGAAACTTTTGTTCCTCATGTGACTTTACATGTTAAACAGTCTAGTAAAGAGAGACTGGCTGCTATGAAACCATTGAGGAGATTAGGAAGACCTCCTAAAGTACCAGCCACCAGTCAGAATCAAAAGACCGTTACAGTAACCAAACAAGAACAACGACCCATAAAGAAGAACAGTCTTTATTCTGCTGATTTCATTCTGTTCAATGATAATGATGGTTCAGATGATGAAAATGATGACAAAGATAAATCTTATGAACCTGATGCAATTCCTGTTCAAAAGCCAATACCTGTCAATGAATTTACTTGCCCTGTAGCTTTCTGTAAGAAGGGTTTTAAATACTTTAAAAATTTAATTGCTCATGTCAAGGGACACAAAGATAATGAAGAAGCTAAGCGTTTCCTTGAAATGCAAAGCAAAAAAGTTATTTGCCAGTATTGTCGGAGGCATTTTGTAAGTGTTACTCATCTCAATGATCATTTACAAATGCACTGTGGCAGTAAGCCCTATATATGTATACAAATAAAATGTAAGGCAGGTTTTAACAGTTATGCAGAGCTTTTAACACACCGAAAAGAACACCAGGTCTTCAGAGCAAAATGTATGTTTCCTAAGTGTGGCAGAATATTTTCAGAAGCTTATCTACTTTATGATCATGAAGCACAACACTATAATACCTATACTTGCAAATTCACAAGTTGTGGGAAAGTGTATCGTTCTCAGAGTGAGCTTGAAAAGCATTTGGATGATCACAATGCTGAAAAAGTGCTGCCTCCTGAAGGCCAAAACAATACAGCTGATGAGTCAGTTCAGCCTTCAAAAGTGAGTGAAAACACAGATGAAAATATAAAAAATGAGAAATCTGTGCCTCCTTCAGAAAATAACACTAATAGCAACTTAGCAGTAGATGGAAACAGTGCTTGGGATCAAAACAAAACAGAATCAGTTGTGACTGAGCAAGCCAAAATTTCTGCCACTGAGCTTGGGCAGGCTGATACACTGCTGTCTGATGTTTCAGAAAACCCTGCTCTCCCTTTTCTTCCAACAAATGAAGCAAGTGCATTAACCCATACCATTAAGGTGTCCCTCAACCAAGGACTCCAGGATAATCTTGTGAAGCAGGAAAAATTGGCTGCTACAGGCTGTATGATGAACGTTGATCAATCTGTGGGTACACAGTTATGTACAAATGTTAAAGATGCTTGTAATGATTCTGGTCTTCCAGGTTTGCAGGAAAGAAAAGAGAATAATAATAACTGTTTGAGTCAGGGTCAGCATGTTCAGAATATTTCAGCAAATTCAGATCCCCTTAAAATAGGTGATCTTGCACCTCAAAACTTAGAAAGACAAGTTAACAATCTGATGACCTTTACCTTGCAAAATCAGGCAGTATTTCAAAACAATTTACCTATTTCCAAACTTGACTTTGATGGTAATGCTAAAACTACATCTAGTCTTTATAATTTGCCACTTAAGACACTAGAAGGTATTGCATTTACTCCACCACAACCCAATCTGAGCAGTCCTTTAGTGACTCCACCTGTTCCACCACCTGTCCCGCCACCACCTGTTCTGCCACCACCCATTCCGCCAACTGTTCCTCCACCTGTTCCTCCACCTGTTCCACCACCTGTTCCCCCACCTGTTCCCCCAACAGCTCCAGTTCAGAAATTCTGTTGTCAGGTTGAAGGATGTACTCGATCTTATAATTCTTCACAAAGTATTGGAAAACACATGAAAACGGCACATCCTGACCAGTATGCTGCATTTAAAATGCAGCGTAAAAGCAAAGGAAGACAGAGATCCAGCAACTTAAATATGCCAAATGATGGGAAGTGTGTATATTTTATGCCATCACAGGTGAGCAGTTCCAGTAATGCTGTTTTTACACCACAGCCCAAAACCAGTGTAAAACCTACTTGTTCAGCACAGTTGCCACATGTTTCAACTCCTCTTTTTCCAACTCATCTAGAAAATTTGTCAAACCCATTGTTGCCCTCAATGGAAAGTGTCATAAGTACAAATATACCTTCTCATGTTAAAAGTGAACCAGGTGTGGTATTATGTTCCCCAGTGGAAAATTTGTCAAATGCAGCACTGCCATCACAGTTGGAAGAGATAGCAAAAACAGTTTTGCCATTGAATATTGACAGTGGTTCAGATCCTTTCCTTCCTTTGCCTGCAGAAAGTAGTTCGATATCTCTTTTTTCTTCACCAGCAGATAATGGAACTAATTCAGTTTTTTCCCAGCTGGAAAACAATGCAAATCACTTCCCACAAATTGAAGGAAATACTAATTCTGCCTTCATAAAGGAAGAAAATGCTCAAAATAGAGTTTTTACTTCAGAAGTAAGCACTACAGGCAGCTTCAGTGCCACCACACCTCAACATCCGGCACCAGAAAAAAATAAAAAAGACCGTGGACGGGGCCCAAATGGTAAAGAAAGAAAACCAAAACATAACAAAAGGGCTAAGTGGCCAGCAATAATTAGAGATGGTAAATTTATCTGTAGCAGGTGTTACAGGGTTTTTACCAATCCCAGATCACTGGGTGGACACTTATCTAAACGGTCCTACTGTAAGCCATTGGAAGGATCAGAAATTTCTCAAGAAGCTTTGCAGAGCAACAGTCAGCCCTCTCTTCTTGCCAACATGATACTCTCTACAAATGCAATAAGTGTCCAACAACCACAACAACCTACCTTCAATTCAGAAACCTGTTTTAAAGATCCATCATTTCTTCAGCTGCTTACATCTGAAAATCGACCATCAACATTTTTACAAAATACATTTCCTCGTTCTGGTGTGACTAATTTTAATACCAATGTGAATGAGGAAGGAAGTGAAATTATTAAACAAGCCTTGGAGACTGCTGGCATTACCAGTACATTTGAGAATCCAGAGATTCTGTCACACATGGTTCCATCGACTTGTGTCACTGATGCAACTCAAGTAAATGCAGAAGTTATACCCAATCCAGATGTCTCTCCTTTATTGCAAACTGTTTGTCACCCAAATACTCTGCTAACAGACCAAAATAGGACACTAAGCACCAAAACTCCTTCCATAGATGACTGTAGCAACTTACCAGTATTTCCACCAGATGAATTACTACTGAAGACTGTTGAAAATGGTTTGTGCTCTGGTTCATTTCCCAGTTCTGTTGGATCTTCACAAAATTTTACCACTAACAGTTCACGTGCTTCAGTGATAAATAGTCCCCAGAATGTAAGAGCTAGTCATTTAAATAAAAAAGGAAACTGTGCTTCTAAGAGAAAAAGGAAAACTGCTCCACCATTACTTGAGAATAGTCCTCCAAACTTAGTAGCAAATGACTTAACAGCGATGGGACTATTAGCAAAGAGCATTGAAGGAAATACACAGATACCAACTGATAATCTTCAACCTCAGGCATTAGTGGAAAATCTCACACAGAAGTTAAACAATGTTGACAATCAATTGTTTATGGCCAGTATCAAAGAAAACTTCAAAGCAAATCTTGAGTCCCATGCTGCATCAACTCCTTTAACAATAAAAACTGAAAATGGAGATTCCCAAATGATGACTATGAATTCATGCACTGCCTCAGTAAACTCTGACTTGCAGATTTCTGAAGACAGTGTTATACAGAACTTTGAAAAGACTCTTGAAATTATAAAAACTGCTATGAGTTCTCAGATACTCGAAGTTAAAAGTGAAATACAAGATGTTATTGGAGCATCACAAAATTCACAGATCAATTATAATACTCAGATCCCTCCTTCAGTAAATGTAATGCAAAATTCTAAAATGTCTGATATGTCTCAGTTTTCATTGCACAGAGATGTTACCACTGCAAGTGACAACTCTCCTAATCCTGAAATTCCACCTAAGGATGATTTTCAAATATTAGAACTTTTGGAACGCTTAAAGAAATTAAAGTTAGAAAATGATGTATCTGTTCCTCTTTCTGATAAGGTTCCCTCATGTCTAGCAGCAAATGCATCTGCTGCTTTGGCTTCCACCCCAGTTAAAGCAACCTCAAATAACGTCGTTATTCAGCCAACTTCTGAAGTGGGAAACAACATTCAGTTTAGTGATAAAGTGAATAAACCTTTTGTGTGCCAAGACCCAGGCTGTAGCTACAGTGCTATGACAAAGGATGCCTTATTTAAACACTATGGTAAAATTCATCACTATACTGCAGAGATGATTATGGAAATAAAGAAACATCAACTCAAGTATGCTCCATTCAAATGTGTAGTAACTACCTGTCCAAAAACATTTACAAGAAATTCTAATCTCCGGGCACACTGTCAATTGGTGCATCACTTCACAACAGAAGAAATGGTCAAATTAAAAATTAAAAGACCATATGGAAAAAAATCTCAGAATGAAAATGTGACAGCAGCCCCACAAGTTGTGGAAATAAAAAAACAGACCACTTTGACAGTGGAAAATAAAAGTGAAGTACAGCCTGTCAT